>CM053788.1:133613681-134073681 GCA_028749045.1 Cupressus sempervirens | reverse complement strand
ATACCATGTAAATTTACATTGGGGGGTTCAAAATGGGCCAAAATGGGCCAATATATTGCCTTAATAAGGGGAGGGGTTTTTTTGGGGAGTGAGGTTGGGGGTTTGTATAGGAAAATAGGTAAATAGGGTATTGGGTGGATATTGGATGGATGTGAAAAAAGGATTCCAAGGCACTTATTTTTGAAATTAAGGGGATCCTTTAGCATGCCATGAATGCAGATGCTATGATTTAGATTCACTAAGTGAATCACCCATGGTACCTGCACTAATAAATGTTTACACATGCTCGATCAACACATGTCAATTATTTGTATCAAACTTTAACCAATTAGAACAAATATATACATGCTAGATCAATGCATGCATAGACAAATATCTCTAACTCTCTTCCTACATCAATGTTTGTGCACTATTTTTTACTTTGTTAATTCTTTATTGGTTAATTAATGGTTAGAAGGGATTTAACTCCTATGTGTAATCATTTATGAATATTTACCTTGGATTTACATGGATATATGTTATATGGATAAGTTTCCTCTATGTTGAGCCATGGGTTATTATCAACTTATCCTCTTTCAACTTGTGAACATGGTATGAGTCCTTATACAAAGGTCTCCTAAACATGTGTAATTTATTTTGAGTATTTTATTGGATTTTTATGAAACCCTTGGAAGTAATTGTGTCTTCTTCTTGGGTATGATTGTGAGGTGATCATTATTTACTTCCTCTCATGCTTATATTCTTTATTACACAATATGATTATTTAATGCACTTATGTATATTATGTTTATTGCATGTTTAATTTTTTAAAGTATATAGTTGACCCTATATTTTGAGGGTCTCCTAGTGGAGAATTACAACATTCATGACAGGTCGATGATTCCACATGAGTTATCACCTGGGGCCAAGGTCTAGTGATAGACTTCTAGGGTAACATAGGATAGTAAAAATATATGTGATGAAAATATCCTACATGTGTCTCGCGGTTC
This sequence comes from Cupressus sempervirens, assembly GCA_028749045.1. Classification (NCBI taxonomy): domain Eukaryota; kingdom Viridiplantae; phylum Streptophyta; class Pinopsida; order Cupressales; family Cupressaceae; genus Cupressus; species Cupressus sempervirens. The sequence continues at coordinate 134,072,692 of CM053788.1, read as the reverse complement.
CCTCTAATTAACCTTTTGGTTCACCTTCAGTATCCACTTTGATTTCTTGTGATATCCTTAGTGTATCTTTGATGATATATTTGGTTGTGATACATTCTCTTGATGCCTTTCCTATGAATAATTCTTTGGTGTATGGCCTTTTGTTAATCTCCAAGCACAAAGGTCTGATCCTCAAGTTTCTTTCTTTTCCATCAAGTTTTAAAATTTTGTTGGATGAAATTCATCTCCTCTATTGTTTCGTACTTTTTGCAACCAAATAATTATTACTATATGTATGTAATTGACATATACCTTTGATTTGATTTAATGGTGTAATATTTTAACCTCCTTGATGATCTAGTTGTAATTTGATAATATAAACATGTATCAATGATTATACTTAATGTAATGAGATAAGTGAATTTATAATGATTTGAACTTGACTATTATCACGTGACTATATGTCATCATTATTGTAAGATTTAAAAGAATTGGTTCATATTATAACTTTATTCATAAAATCATGGTTGTCTAAATGACTTATTCATGTATACATCATATGATTCTAGTAGAGACATCAAGGAACCTCTCGTGTTTTGTTAATGAAATATATTTTGAATAAGTTCATGTAATATGTAGTTGTATTTAATTTTAGTTGTGATATTTAATTCAAATTTGAATAAAATTATTTTCCATTTTCTTAATTGAGTTGTCTTTGTGGGTTGCCAAGTAGAGGCATTATAGATATGTATGGTAATATAATGGATTAGATTATGCCCTTAATTATACTCCAATTATGTTTTAATTGGATCATAATGGATAGTGAATGGGACATCAACTAATTTAATTATTCACATATAAAAGTTTGGGCTTTAGATTTATGTGTTGGAAATATAAGAGGAGTAACTGAGAGGGGAGGGGTGAGTCATTTAATACTAAAATAAATCCTAGATCCCTTGGATGTCAAATAAAATTCAAACTAATAAAACTGATTACTGTTGATACTTGACAAGTATACATAAATTGCTGAAACTTGGTAAATGTAGAATGTGATTAACTTAGCAGATATTTAAGATATCATCAATAATAACTTGAAAGCATGAACGAAATAACATGAACACATATGACACCAGTATTTAATGTGGGAACCCGATTTGGAAAAAGTCACCAAATGCAACTAGTTACTATTTTTCACTCTTCTAAAGTGAGCCCTATTAGGAGCCAACCCTGTTAAAGGTTACAAAACACACTGTTAGGTGTGACACTGTTAAAGGATTTAATCACCTTGTTAGGAGTGGCCTTTTAAGAGGTCTTGAAACAATTTAATGGAATTTCTATCTTGTTAGAGGATTTACAAATGGCTATTAAACCAACTCTATTAAGATATTTTAGATCACTGCTACAATGGTTAGAGAGTAACAATGAAATGACCTAATTGTGATGCAATTGAATTGCTGATTATAGATCTCTATTCTAGCTTTAAACTTGATCCTTCTTGATCAAATACCACTTTTCTGCTCCATAAGGATACCAACTTATCCTTCAAGTTCGCTTCCTCTCTTCTTATCTCTTTCAATTCATTCAATTTGCATATTTTGAAATCATGAATTGACTTTTTACTTATGCCTTCTAGATTGTCAAGTCAGCTCAAATATAAATTAGAATAACCAATATTTATTACCCAAGTCAGCTAGAATCAATAGGTAAAATAATTAAGCTTTACATGCCAAGATAAGAAAATCCTTTGGTAGCCGACCAACCTCGGTAGAAACTAATTCTAAAGAAATTTCCTGTGTTAACCAATAGGAGCTTGGTTAACACTATGAACTTACAAAATTCCTTTGGCAACCGAGTGAACTCAGTTAAGACTAAATTTGTTCAAATTTTCCTTTGTTAACCAAGTGAGCTTGGTTAACACTCTTTTCTACATAACATCCTTTGACACCCAAGTGAGCTTGGTAGACACTGCCTTCTGTTCATAACAGACTCAAGAATGCTTGGTAGACTAGGAAAACTGTCTTCATTGACCAAGTGAACTCAACATGCATATCCTATCAACTAATATGACATTTATGTAACAACAACACATAATTAACTAATTGTATCCAACAATATCCTCTTTGGCATTGATGGCAACACAACATGTCATAGCACAATGGAATTTTGAAAACAAGACTCTCTCTGTGAGAGAGTTTCTCCCTCTTTGATTTTATATTAAAAACTTCTCCTATAGTAATCTTGCTTTGTGAATGAACTACTTAACTTCTCCTTCTTGGAATTAAAAAATTACAAAAAGATATGACAATAAACTTCTCCCTCTTTGATAACACATGCCAAAGATAATTTTGATTAGTGTTAATGTACCTTGAGTACATATTGATCTGTAATATGTCCTTGTACATACTACATCAACTAATTGATTTTCAATAGGTTCTGGTTGATGCATTCACTAAACTTCATTTAGTGAATTTTAGATAGAGGAATGATCCCTAGCTTACCTCTTAGATACAAAAATGCATCCTTAGGTAATGGCTTGGTAAATATATCTGCAATTTGTTCTTTTGTATGCACATATTCCAATCTAATTTCTTTGTCCTATACTAATTCTCTTACAAAGTGATATTTTATAGCAATGTGCTTTGTTTTGGAATGCATCACTAGATTCTTTGATATGTTGATTGCACTGGTGTTACCACAATACATGACTATTGGTTCTTTGATTTCACCCTTGATTCCTTCCAACAATTGTTTGAACCAAACAATGTTGGAGCAATTTACTGCTGCAACCACATATTCTACTTATACTATGGATTGAGATAAGAAATTTTGTTTCTTGCTTGTCCAAGATACTAGCCTTTTACCAAGAAAGAATGCTTCACCATTAGTGCCTTTTCTATCATCCAGATTTCTTGCCCAATCAGCATCAGTAAATACTTTTAGGTCAAGATTGCCTCCAAGTTTGTACCATAAGCCATAGTCTTCAGTACCTTTTAGATATCTCAAGATTCTTTTTATTTCCATCATGTGATTTTCTTTGGGTTTAGCTAAGAATCTTACCACTATCCCAACTGCTAAGGCAATATCAAGCCTTGTATGTACTACATCATATAATTTCCCAATCATTGATTTGTATAAGATCTGATCTACTTCTTTGGAGTCATCATCTTTGGTAAGCTTAAGTCTAGTACACATGGGGGGTTCCAACTAGTTTTGAATCTTCCATTTCAAATTTCTTGAGTATCTCTTTGATATACTTAGATTGAGTGATATAGATACCATTTTTGTTCTACTATATCTAAAATCCAACAAAGAATTTTATTTCACCAAACATGATAATTTCAAATTCTTTATTCATTTGTTCTGAGAATGCTTTACATAAGTCATCATTTCCTATAAATAGAGTATCATCCACAAACATTTCTGCCAACACAATCTTCTTATCTAGACCTTCCTTGATGTATAAACTACTGTTATCATTTGTCTTTTGAAAATGAATATGTATTAAATAGTTATGTAATCTTTCATACCAGGCTCTAGGAGCTTGTTTTAGACCATATAGGGCTTTGTGTAATTTGCAAACCATATCTCTTTTGTCTGGATCAATAAAACTTTCTAGCTATTCAATGTAGATTTAACATCCATTTGATATACTTTGAATCCTTTGTGAGCTGCATAAGCCAGGAAAGTCCTAACACCTTCTAGTCTTGAAATAGGTGCAAAAGTTTCACTGTAATTGATACCTTCTTATTGAGAATAGCCTTTACATACCAACCTTGCTTTGTTTCTTGACACTTTTCCGTCTTCATTCAACTTATTTTTGAATGCTCATTTTGTACTAATCACATTTTTATCTTTGGGCCTAGGAACAAGAGTCCAAGTTTTATTCTTTTCTATCTGTTCAATTTATTCATTCATAGCCTTAATCCAACTTTCATTTTCCAGTGCATCCTTAACACTTCTAGGTTCAAATTCAATAAGTTTTAGTTTGCTTCTTGTCATTGTTCCATCTGATTTGTCTCTAATGATCTAATCAGGTGCATGATGCCTTCTAACATATTTAGCCAATATAGGTTCTTTGAATTTTGAATGAGTTGCATTGTCTTCATTTTGAATCTCAACTTCAGGCTCGAGTCCTTGTATCTATGGCTTGAGTCCTTTAGACTCAGTATGTACTAGCTCAGTAGCCTTTAAATGTGACTTGGGTCCTTGTGACTCAATTTGCACTTCCTGTAACTCGGTAACTGTTGGAGACTTGGAGATCTTGGGAAATGAAGTCTCCTTTTTTTCAAATGTGTTTAGCAATGTATCAAGTTCATAATAGACAAATATTCTATAATCTTTTGGCTCCTTTTTGATTTCTTCTTCACTCTTTCCTACAAACTCATCAATTCTCGCATGTGCACTTTCTATGATTTTGTGAGTGGACAAATTCAGACATTTGTATGCTTTCATTTTGTAGGAATATCCTAGAAATATACCTTCATCACCTTTTACATCAAATTTTCCTTTTCTAGATTCTTTCAATATATAACATTTATTGCCAAATACTTTCAAAAAACTTACATTGGGTTTGTAGCCATACCATAGTTCATAGGGAGTTTTACTTTGAGTCTTTCTTCAACTGAATTCGGTTCAAAGTATAAACTGTATTGATGATAGCTTCCTTCCAGTATTTGATAGTAACATTCTTCTCTATCATTAGTGTTCTTGCATAATCCATGATGGATCTGTTTCTTCTTTCAGGTATTCCATTCTACTCAGGAGTACTAGGGGCTGATACTTGTCTTTTGATCCCTCTGTCAATGTAGAAATTGTTGAATTCATTTGAGATGAATTCACCACCTCTATCTGATCTTAAGCATTTTAATCTTTTTCTAGTTTCTTTTCCTACTCTAGCCAGATACCATTTTAATTTCTCAAAAGCTTCTGATTTTTCTTTGAGATACATAACAATCATCATTCTAGAATAATCATCAACAAAAATAATGAAATTTTTTCTCCATGATAAGTTTCTATTCTAATGGGTCCACACAAATTAGTATGCACAATTTCCAAGACATCTTTTGAATGATATTTTTTGTTCTTAAAACTAGTCTTTCCCATTTTACCAATTTGGCAATTTTTGCATAATCTAACATCGGGTTTCTTCAAACTAGGGATACTTCTTACTCTTCTGAGTTTTCTTAACTTGACCATATTATCAAAGTTTACATGACATAGTCTTCTATACCATAACCATTTTTCTTCTACTTGAGCAATAAAGCATGAGCAATCACCAAGATCAAGATAAAATACGTTACCTTTTGTTTGCTTGCTTGATCCAATTAGATTTCTATGGTTATCCAGTAGTCTTGCCTTGCCATTCATGAATTCTACCTTGAATCTAATGTTATTCAATTGTGCCACACTTAGTACATTATTTTTTAGTCCTTCAACCCAATAGCATTGTCACATATAAGTTCATTGGTTAAAGAGATACAAACTTTTCCTTTTATGCAACAAGGCTCATTGTTTCCAAACCTTACACTACCTCCATCATAGTGTTCAAAATTTTCAAACTTAGTTTTATTTCTAGTCATATGGTGAGAAAATCCACTATCTATGATCCATGTGTCATTTTTACTAACATGGGAGACAAGTGCATCTTATCTCCTTCATCATTAGATTCATCTTTTACAGCAATATATACTATTTCATCTTCACTATTATCAGAATCTTTAGCCATAAAACACATTTTCTTACCTTTGTCTTTGTAGGATTTGTGACCTTTGAATTCCTTCTTGCCTTTGTACTTGTTAATTTTCTTCTCTTCCTTGCTTTCTTTGTCTGGACACCTAGCAGCAATATGACCAATTTCTTCACAAGAAAAATAGATTAAAGGAATTTTACCTTTGTACTTTCTTTTGTTCTTGGAATATTTCTTTGCAAGTCGAGCTTCAACAATTTCAAGATCACTATCAGAACTTTCTTCAATTTCTTTCTCACTTTTTGATTGATTATCTTTTATTTTCTTACCCTTTTCTTTGAGTGAGAGTTTACCTTCAAATGTAGACTCAATATTCTTGGAAGTAGGAACATAGTTGTCAAAGTTGTCTAGTTCAAAAGCTATCAATCTTCCTACTAGGACATCCAAGGCTATCTTATTATTTGGATCACATCTCATTTCTTGAATAGTAGACACTCTGATTGCATAGATGAGAAGCAGAGTTCTGAGTATTTTGCTTACAATAATTTCTTCTTTGATTTCTCCTCTAGATGCTTTGATTGCACTGACACTGGCCTTAATTCTTTCCACATATTTTGCAACATTTTTATCTTCTCTCATTCTCATTTGATCAAATTTTCCTCTAAGGATTTTTGCTTTGGCTCTTTTTACATTGTGATCTCCTCCATTGATTTCTTTCAGCTTGTTCCACATATCAAAATAAATTTTATAGTCTTTGACCTCATCAAATTTAACATAACCGAGAGAAGATGCAATATCAATCATCATGATGTTATGGTTCTTTTTCTCAACAATATCTTCAACTGATAATGTTCTAGTGGGAGTTTTGTATTCTTCATCAAGGTTTTTGCATCCTGAGTCACTAATGGTAGCTAGATGAAGCCTCATAAGTCCTTTCCATGCTGCAAAGTTTTCTTTGTTCAGCTTTGGAATCTCCCTCTTGTAAAGCATCCTGATCTTTAGCTTAGGTCCTTGAAATCTTCTCTACAAGCACCAAAAGCTCTGATACCAATTGTTGGAAATATAAGAGGAGTAACTAAGAGGGGAGGGTGAATTAGTTACTACTAAAATAAATCCTAGATCCCTTGGATGTCAAATAAAATTCAAACTGATAAAATTGAATAATACTAAGACTCGGCAAGAATATAGAAATTGTTGAAACTTGGTAAATGCATAATGTGATTAACTTAGCAGATCTTTAAGATATTGTTAGTAATAACTTGCAAGCATGAAAGAAATAACATGAACACATATGACACTATCATTTAACATGGAAACCCAATTTGAGAAAAATCACCAAATGCAACTAGTTATTGTTTTTCACTCTTCTGAAGTGAGCCCTGTTAGGAGCCAACCCTATTAACAGTTACAAAACACAATGTTAGGTGTGACCCTGTTAAAGGATTTAATCACCCATTAGGAGTGGCCTTGCAAGAGGTCTTGAAATAATTCAATGGAATTTCCACCTTGTTAGAGGATTTACAAATGGCTGTTAAACCAACTTTGTTAAGAGATTTTAGGTCACTGCTACAATGGTTAGAGAGTAACAATGAAATGACTTGATTGTGATACAAATGAATTACTGATTATAGATCTTTATTCTGGCTTTATACTTGATCCTTCCTAATCAAATAACACTTTTCTTCTCCACAAGGATACTAGCTTATCCTTCAAGTTCGCTTCCTCTCTTCTTATCTCTTTCAATTCATTCAACTTGCATATTTTGAAATCATGAATTGATGTTTTACTTATACCTTCTAGATTGTCAAGTCAGCTCAAGTATAAATTAGAAAAACCAATATTCATTACCTTAGTTGGCTAGAATCAATAGTTAAAATAATCTAGCTTTACATGCCAAGATAAGAAAATCCTTTGGTAGCTGACCCAGCTTGGCAGAAACTAATTCTGAAGTGATTTCCTATGTTAACCAATAGGAGCTTGTTTAACACTACAAACTTACAAAATTCCTTTGGCAACTGAGTGAACTGGGTTAATACTAACTTTGTTCAACTTTCCCTTTGTTAACCAAGTGAGCTTAGTTAACACTCTTTTCTACATAACTTCCTTTGACACCTGAGTGAGCTCGGTAGATAGTGCCTTTTGTTCATAGTAGACTCAAGAACACTCAGTAGACTAGGAAAACTGTCTTCACTAACCAAGTGAACTTGACATGCATAGACTGTCAACTGATATGACATTTGTGTAACATCAAAGACAATACACAATTAATTAATTATACCCAACATTATGTTAATTTTATTGAACTAGATTAGTTAGATACCTACAAGTTTGAACCCAAAAGTAAAAGTAGATTTATCAAATAAATTCAAAATATTAAAAAAAAGTAATGATAAAGTTAATTTTTTTTTCTAACTTCCAAACTAAAAAATAGAGAAAAATAGTTGATTCCTTATGATATCTATATGAGAGTCCAACTACATGGTTATTGAATAAACCTTAATGACCTATATTTTGTGAGTAGTGGTTTACATGAATTCTTCTCTCATGAGAATAATTGGTGTGCTTAACCCACATTGTTTGAATTAAAGATAGAGTAACTGAGGGGGGGGGGGGGGGGGGGGGGAAGGGGGGTGAATTAGTTACTCACAAAAATTAATCCACAAATCCCTTAGATGTCTTAAATATCTAGTTACTACTAATACTCGATAAACAAATGCTGTAACTTAGTAAATTAAACTATTACTTATCTTCAAGCATTCATGCATATAACTAAAAACAAAAATGAACACAAGAGACACCAGATTTAACATGGAAATCCAATATGAGAAAAACCACCAAGTAACTAGTCACCAATTTTTCACTCTTTTGAAGTGAGCCCTATTAGGAGCCAACCCTATTAAAGGTTACAATACACACTATTAGGTGTAACCTTGTTAGAGGATTTAATCACCCTATTAGGAGTGGCCTTGCTAGAGGTCTTTAGAACAATTGAACTAAACTGTCACCTTGTCAGAGGATTTACAAAAAGGCTGTTAAACCAACTCTATTAAGAGATTTGAGATCACTACTACAATGGTTAGAAAGCAACAATGAATTGACCTGAACAAGATGCAACTAAATTTGTTGGCTATAGGTCTGTGTTCAACATCATTAGATCCTCCTTGATCAAATATAGCTTTGCTGATCTTCAATGATCTCTGATCATCCTTCAAATTCACTTCTACAATAATCAGTCCTCATATCACATTAATTCCACACACACTTCCACTTCACTTAAAATTTGCAACTTGACCTCTTAATTATACCATTCAGATTGTCAAGTTGGCCCATTTACATGTTATATTTACCAATAAACCATACATCAGTCAGCTACGAATATTACTCTAAACAAATAAATGTTATTTCATAAAATAATGAAATCCTTTACTAGCCGACCCTGCTCGGTAAATACTGCTTCCAGAAATTTCCTAAGTTAACCTTCTTGACTCAGTTAACATTGCAATATTCGTAAAATCCTTTGGTTGTTGAGTTTACTCGGTAAGAACTGAATTCCTTCATGAGAGCTTAGTAAGAACTGCTTTTGCCACATTTTCTTTCATGACCGAGTGATCTTGGTAAGAACTGTTTCTGGCACATTTCCTTTGATGACTGAGTTAGCTTGATAAGAACTATTTACTCGGTAGATACTGTAAGTTTTCTTTACTAACCTCTTGGGCTCGGTAGATTTTTTTCTTTTTCCTCGTTGACCATCTAAGCTTGGTAGACTCTGTCGTTTGCCTTGCTGACCTTCTGAGCTCGGTAGACACTGTCGTTTGCCTTGTTGACCTTCTGAGCTCGGTAGACACTGTCCTTTGCCTTGCTGACCTTCTGAGCTTGGTAGACACTATCCTTTTCCTTGTTGACCTTCTGAGCTCAGTAGACTCTATCTGATGATTGATATGACATTTGTGTGACATCAAAGACAACACACAATTGAACAATTATATCCAACAATCTTCCTCTTTGGCATTGATGACAACAGAACATGTCATAACAGAATGAAATTTGAAAAAAAGTCTTTTATTGATAGAATATTTCACTTTCTATAGTAAACTCCCTCTTTCATAATAATCTCTCCCTCTTACACAAACTCTTATTATTTTGTAAATTTTAGAAAGATATGACAATGTACTCTCCCTCTTTCACAACACATGCCAAAGACAACTCAAAACAACTGAATAGCATTGTACCTAATGTACTGATTCATATGCAATGTCTTCATTGGTTGGTTGCATCAACTGATAGATCTTCAATTTTGTTCCTGTTGATGCATCACTAGAACTGTATTTTAGTGAGCTTTAGATAGGGGAATGACCCCTAACTTACCTCTTAGATACAATAATGCATCCTTAGGTAAAGGCTTTGTGAATATGTCAGCAATTTGTTCCTTTGTATGGACATATTCCAATCTTATTTCTTTTTCTTGCACCACTTCTCTAACAAAGTGATACTTTATGGCAATATGCTTGGTTTTTGAATGCATCAATGGATTCTTGGAGATGTTAATTGCACTTGTGTTATCAAAAAACATAATAACAGGTTCTTTTATTTCTTGCTTCATACCTTCCAATAATTATTTAAACCACACAATGTTTGAGCAATTTACTGCTGCTGCAACATATTCAGCCTCTGCTATGGATTGAGATGTACTATTTTGCTTTTGCTTGTCCCAGAAACCAACCTTTTTCCAAGAAAGAAAGCTCCTCCACTTGTGCTCTTTCTATCATCAATATTTCTTGCCCAATCTGCATTAGTGAACACCTTTAAATCTAGATTTCTTCCAAGTTTATACCATAATCCATATTTTTTAGTTCCTTTTAAGTATCTCATGATCCTTTTGATTGCCATCATGTGATTTTCTTTTGGTTTTGCTGAGAATCTTGCTACAATTCCTACTGCAAGGGCAATGTCTGGTCTTATGTGCACTACATATTGCAACTTTCCAATCATAGATCTATACAATGTCTGATCCACTTCCTTTGATTCATCATCCTTGGTAAGTTTTAATCTAGTACACATAGGAGTCCCAACTAGTTTGCAGTCTTCCATACCAAAATTTTTCAGTATCTCCTTGATGTATTTAGATTGAGTAATGCAGATGCCATTCTTACTCTATTGAATTTGAAGACCAACAAAGAATTTGATTTCACCAAAAATTGACATTTAAAATTGCTTGTTCATTTGTTCTAAAAATTCTTTGCAAAGATCATCATTTCCTGTGAACAAAGTATCATCTACAAATATTTTTGCGAAAATAATCTTATTATCTGGCCCTTCCTTTATGTACAAACTACTGTTGTCATTAGTTCTTTGAAAACCAATTTGAATAAGATAGTTATGCAATCTTTCATACCATGCTCTAGGGGCTTGTTTCAGACCATAAAATGCTTTATGCAGTTTGTAGACCATTTCCTTCTTGTCTAGATCAACAAAACCTTTAGGCTATTCAATGTAAACCTCTTCATCCAATATGCCATTGAGAAATGTTGACTTGACATCCATCTGATAAACTTTGAATCCTTTGAATGCATCATATGCAAGTAAGGTTCTGATACCTTCCAATCTTACAACAAGAGAAAAAGTTTCTCCATAGTCTACACCTTCTTCTTGAGAGTATCCTTTGCATACGAGTCTAGCTTTGTTCCTTGATACCTTACCATCTTCATTTAGTTTGTTTCTAAATACCCACTTTGTTCCAATCACATTTTTGTCTTTGCGTCTTGGTACAAGAGTCCATGTTTTTTTTCTCTCTATCTATTCTATTTCTTCATTCATAGCTTCAATCCAACTTTCATTGTCTAGTGCATCTTTGACATTTCTAGGTTCAAAATCAGCAAGTGAACAAGTGCCTTTCAACTTACTTCTTGCCATTGTTCTTTCTGATTTATCTCCAATGATCTAATCTAGTGCATGATGCTTTCTGACATATTTGGCTAACATGGGCTCCTTTCCTTTTGAATGACTTGCATTGTTATCCTTCTGTGTCTCAACTTCTAGTTCCGATTCTGGTTGCTCAAGTTTGGTAGATACTAACTCAGTAGCTTCTATTTGCAACTCGAGTTCTTGCAGTTTGGTAGGTACTGACTCTGTTTGAACTTCTTGTGACTCGATTAATGAAGACTCTGGAGTTGGGGATTCCTAATTAATAGGTATACTTGGCATTGTATTAGGTTCCATATAAACAAATCTTCTGTAGCCTTCAAGTTCCTTTTTGCTTTCTTCTTCTGTTCTTTCTACAAACTCATCAACTTTCACATGTGCACTTTCTATGACTTTGTGAGTAGATAAGTTCAAACATCTATATGCTTTTCTTATGCAAGAGTATCCCAAAAATATTCCTTCATCACTTTTTACATCAAATTTACCTTTTCCAGATTCTTTCAAAATGTATGAAATGTCCCTTTTCTGATTTTGTATGATATTTCCAATCTTTAATCAGATCTTTAAGATCAAACAACTAATATCACAAAGATCCTCCAAATTTCTCAAAAAACCCCAAATCGGGTATGCCAGAAATGGTGCCAAAAGCTTCACAGCTTCATCTATTATTAATAAATCTGAAAATGGCCATTTTTACAGATTTTTCAGCAGCATAATAGCCTACAAAATGAAATTTCCAGATCTATATAGCCTTTACACAACAGCTCACAAATGTAGGACAAAAACTATGCTCATCGGGCTCCCAAAATTAACACAAAAATGCCCGGAAACACCACAAAAACACTAATAAACTATCTCAGAAGTTTAATCATGTCCCAATACATATATTCAGCTCTATTTTAACAGCTTAAATTCTGAAATACAGTAGCAACCAAAATTGATATGAAATGCTCAACTGAAAACACCAAACTCATGCAAAAAACACACCCAAAAATCCACAAATCTACACTGTTCAGGACAAAGGAAAACTCTGTATGAGCATGCACATGGAATGGCTTCAAACTCTCATCCTTAGCCTTCTTGGAAACCTACAAACTCCCGTTCTTGGGTCTCCCTGGAAACCTGCAAACTCCCATTCTTGGGTCTCCTTCTCCACAGGTTTGGTAGCCTCTGAAGAATAACAAAGAATGAGCAAAAATCAAGTTCTCCTCCCTGCCCAAAATGCCTCCAAACCTCTTAAAAGAAGCCATAACTATAACTCACATCCAAGAGAGGTTAATGAAACATATTTTAATAATAATTTCATTTATTAGTCCAACGGTTTCCAAAGATTAACCCCCCTTTTTCTGAAACTTCACTTTCTTGGGCCTGCCTGTCTTAGCAAAGATTATTATTTTTTAATTATTTGAAAAGGGGACATGACAATGTAACATTTGCTTCCAAATACTTTTAGATAACTTACATTGGATTTTTTTCCATACCACAACTTGTAGGGTGTTTTGAATGAGTCCTTTATCAGCTGTACTCGGTTCAAGGTATGAATTGTAGTTCTAATAGCTTCCTTCTAGTATTTGATAGCAATTCCTTTCTCAATAATTAAGGTTCTTGCACAATCCATGATAGATCTGTTCCTTCTTTCTGCTATTCCATGTTGTTTAGGAGTTCCAGGTGCTAAAACCTATCTTTTGATTCCCCTTTCAATGCAAAAGTTATTGAACTCATGTGAAATGAATTCACCACCTCTGTCAGACCTTAAGCATTTTAGTCTTTTTCTTGTTTCCTTTTCTACTCTAGCCAAATACCATTTGAACTTTTCAAATGCTTCTAATTTCTCTCTTAGGTACATGACAGTCATCATTCTTGAATAATCATCAACAAATAGAATGAAGAATTTTTTACCAGTATAACTTTCAATGCCAATAGGTCCACACAAATCAGTATGCACAATTTCTAGAACTTCTTCAGTCTGATAGTTCTTTCTTTTAAAACTAGTCTTTCCCATTTTACCAATTTAACAATTCTTGCATAGACCAACCTCAAGTTTCTTTATGTTAGGAATACCTCTTACTTTCCTAAATTTACTGATCTTTATCAAGTTGTCAAAGTTTACATGACATAACCTCCTATGCCATAACCAACTTTCTTCAATTTGAGCAATGAAACATGAACATTCACCAAGTTCAAGATAAAATAAGTTACCTTTTGTTTGAGTGCCTCATCCAATCAGCTTTCCTTTGCCATCTAGCAATCTTGCTTTTCCATGCATAAATTCCACTTTGAATCCATTATTGAGTAGCTATGCCACACTCAAAAAATTATGCTTTAGTCCTTCTACCCAATATGCATTATCACATACAAGTTCTTTGGTCAGTGAGATTCTTCCTTTTCCTCTTATACAAAAAGATTCATTATTGCTAAATCTTACACTACCACCATCATAGTCTTCAAAGTATTCAAACTTAGTTTTATCACCAGTCATGTGATGAGAGCAACCACTATCTATGATCCATGTATCATTTCTACTCATATGAGAAATGAGTGCCATTTCTTCATCATTATCAGACTCATCTTTCATAGCAATGTAGACAATTTCATCTTCTTCATCATCATAAGAATAATTAGAATCTTTAGCCATGAAACACGTTTTCTTACCTTTATCCTTGAATGATTTGAAGTCTTTCTTGCCATTGTACTTGTGCCCTTTCTTCTCATCCTTGTTCTGCTTATTTGGGCACCTAGCAGCAATCTGTCCAATTTCTTCACAAGAAAAGTAGATTAGAGGAACCTTACCTTTGTATTTCCCTTTGCCTCTTGAATACTTTCTTGCAAGTAGAGCTTCAACCACCTCAAGATCACTATCTGAACTTTGTTATGATTCTTCATCACTATCTGATTGTGGATCCTTCATATTTTTCCCTTTTTCTTTGAGTAAAAGCTTGGCTTCAAATGCTGATTTAATGTTCTTGGTAGCTAGAACATAATTGTCATAGTTGTCTAGCTCAAATGTAGTCAATCTTCCAACTATGGCCTCTAAATTTATTTTATGATTTGCCTCACATATTCTTTCTTGAATTGTAGAGACTCTGATTGCATAAATGGGAAGTAGAGTTCTAAGAACTTTACTTATAACTGTCTCATCATTGATATCTCCTCCAGATGCTATGATTGCACTAATACATGCTTTAACTCTTTCAACATACTTTGCAATGTTTTCATCGTCTCTCATCCTCATTTGATCAAATTGTCCTCTCAAACTTTTTGCTTTGGCTCTTCTCACATTATCATCTCCTCCATAGATATATTTAAGCTTGTTCCACATTTGAAAGGTAGTTTTGCAATCCTTGATGTCATCAAATTCTTCATAACTCAGAGTAGATGCTATATCTATCATCATGTTCTTCCGAGTCTTCTTTTTAGCAATATCATTGACAGATAATGTACCAGAAGGTTCTTCATATTTTTCATCAAGGTACTTTAGCCCTATATCACCAATAGAAGCCAGATGAAGCCTCATCAATCCTTGCCATGCTGAGAAGTTGTCCCTAATAAGTCTTGGAATTTCCCTTTTGTAAGACATCCTGATCTTTAGCTTAGATACTTGAAATCTTTTCCTGTAAGCACCAAAAGCTCTGATACCAATTTTTGGGATTAAAGATAGAGTAACTGAGAGAGGGGGGGTTGGGGGGGTGAATCAGTTACTCACAAAAATTAATCCAAGATCCCTTAGATGTATTAAAGATCTAGTTACTACTGATACTTGGTAAACAAATGTTGTAACTTGGTAAATTAAACTATTACTTATCTTCAAGAATTCATGCATGTAATTGAAAACAAAAATGAACACAAGAGACACCAGATTTAACATAGAAATTCAATATGGAAAAAACCACCAAGTAACTAGTCACCAATTCTTCACTCTTTTGAAATGAGCCCTATTAGGAGCCAACCTTGTTAAAGGTTACAATACACACTTTTAGGTGTGACCTTGTTAGAGGATTTAATCACCTATTTAGGAGTGGCATTGCTAGAGGTCTTTAGAACAATTCAACTGAACTGTCATCTTGTTAGAGGATTTACAAAATGGCTGTTAAACCAACTCTGTTAAGAGATTTGAAATCACTGCTACAATGGTTAAAAAGCAACAATGAATTGACCTGAACAAGATGCGACTGAATTTTTTGGCTATAGGTCTCTATTCAGCATCATTAGATCCTCCTTGATCAAATATAGCTTTGCTGCTCCTCAATGATCTCTGATCATCCTTCGAATTCTCTTCCACAATAATCAATTCTCATATCACATTAATTCCACACACACTTCCACTTCACTTAGAATTTGCAACTTGACCTCTTAATTATACCATTCAGATTATCAAGTCAGCCCATTTACATGTTACATTTACCAATAAACCATACATCAGTCAACTACAAATATTACTCTAAAAAAAAAAATGTTATTTCATAAAATAATGAAATCCTTTACTGGCTGACCCTACTTAGTAAATAATTCTTGCAAAAATTTCCTAAGTTTACCTTCTTGACTCAGTTAACATTGTAATATCCATAAAATCCTTTGGCTGCTAAGTTTACTCGGTAAGAACTTAATTCCTTCATGAGAGCTCAGTAAGAATTACTTCTGCCACATTTCCTTTGATGACCGAGTCATCTTGGTAAGAACTATTTCTACCACATTTCCTTTGATGACCAAGTTAGCTCGATAAGAACTATTTACTCGATAGATACTGCAAATTTTTTTTACTAACCTCCTGGGCTCGGTAGATTCTGTCTTTTTGCCTTGCTTACCATTTGAGCTCGATAGACTCTATCCTTTGCCTTGCTAACCTTCTAAGCTCGGTAGATACTGTCCTTTGCCTTACTGACCTTCTGAGCTCGGTAGACATTGTCCTTTGCCTTGCTGACCTTCTAAGCTCGGTAGACATTGTTCTTTGCCTTGATGACCTTCTGAGCTTGGTAGATTCTATCTGATGACTGATATGACATTTGTGTGACATCAAAAACAACACACAATTGAACAATTGTATCCAACACACATCACATCTAGGTGATGCACATGAACGTGAATCATCACAACTTTCCAAGAGCTCAACAATCCAGATACTATTTTTCTTTAATTCTCTTAACGTTGAAACTATCATCAAGATTAGATATGACTAACTTTCTAATTCATTCATATACCCTTCCCTATGTGTTGTACCCTAAGAAGTATTTATTATATAGAATCATTTAATCTCTTCCATTAAGAAAAGTTCACCAACTTATTATTTAAATTCTTACAAATCTAAAATATTTAAAAATACCAAAATATATGAATTTTACATTAAAAACTTAAATTATTTATTTATTTTTCAAAAAAAGTCTCCCATGAACATGATGAAAAGACTATACTTGATATTTTTATCATTTAGTTGGATGAGTAAAAGACTAGATCCAATGCTATTAATGTTTATAATTTTCTAAGAATACTGTCTTTTGTTAATGTCTTCTGATTTATTGGTTTATAGCTAAATGAGGCTAAAATATTTTAAATTTAAAGAAACCATTTTTGGTTTGATAAATAGCTTTTTATATTAAAATACAAAAAAAAGGGCATTGTCCCTTTTACAACAAAATCTAGAGCTTAGTTCATCTGAAGAACTACATAAAAAATATATCCATAAAGGAAAATTTTTACATTAATAAAACATCATCTAAATAGGAAAAAAAAAATATAGCCACCCTAACAAACATTTAAAAAACAACAAAAAAAAATTTGAACAAAATTTTCAACATAGAAATAGCTATATAAGCCATAGTAGCAACTATTATCATAATTACCATAAAAATATGAGCGTCCAATATATTATCTATTCTAATAATAATAAAATATCTCGAGCCATGATCACCAAGTGTGATCAAAACACAATCCAAGAAGATGCATAATTTTTTGGCACAAGCAAAAATGGGAAAATATCAAAATCAATTTTTTGGTATTTTCTATGTACTAATATTTTGCATTTTTGAAGGTCTTTGGGGCATTTTTGGGCTTTGACAGGGGCAAGAAGTTGTAGTTCCATGCTTAATACTTTAGACAAAAAATGTAGAACTCGAGAAGATATTTCCAAAAATTTTGAAGGTTCATGATTTTGAGTTATGAGTAGAAAGTTATGACTTCTGCAAGTAGATGTAAATTTTAATATAGTTTTTATAGTTGTTAGAGTTTATTTTGTAATTAATTAGCTTGTGGAATTTTCATTTTAATATCTAAGGGATAATGATGACCCTTGGGATCCATCAAACTTGTATAAACTCTATTTTTCAAAATGAAAGGAGCACTTTTTGGCTTGCAGAATATCTACTATTGACGAGTTCAACAAGAAGGTAATTGAAGCGGAGTAATGCTGATAAGTATCAGATGCCTACGTTTAGGTGTCGAATTGTCTAGAAAACATAGCTGATCCTATTCTAGTATGAATGTAATATATGCTGAATGTAAAATAATAGGTGCCAAGAATATTTGATATCCTTCAGGTGCTGAGTTTAGCAGGATTGTTTCATGTGCCGAGAAGAGTAGGTTTTTTCAGATGCCGAGTCAAGGTAATAAGTACTAGGTGCCAAGTTGCCCTAGAAATAGAGTACAATTGGAAATATAGTGATAATCGAGCAAAGAAGGTTCACATTTCCTGTTTCAACTTGCAAAGAATTCATCAGCTGTTCGTACACCTTTTACTCAAAGCTCATTAATGTCAAATGATTTTATCAGAAGCATTCATGATGACATGACATGCACAATATATTTTGAGTGTTTCAAATCTGATTATTCTTTGATGACATTTAATTTTTGTTAATGTGATTTGATTTCCTCATGTGGCTCTGTAAAAGTATGACTTATGGAATGGAGTGGCATTAGTTGGTGGTTTGTTCTCACATTTTCAACTTCTGCACAAACATGAATTTTATGTTTTCTTTGAGGCACTTAAGCAAGCTATAGACATTGACTGTTTCATTTAAATAAAATCATGCTTTGCCACCTAAACTAAGATTAATGGGTGTTCAATTGGTGGAACGAATAAAGATAGTGGGTTAGGCTATGATTGATTTGCAGAAGGAATCTAATGTTTCAAACTCCAAGTGTATGAATGTAGCTTCTGTGCTACCGATTGAATAGAATTTTTTGAATTTAATTGATGAGGTTAACTCAGATTTGGATTGGATTCATGGCACTTTAGAGTTATGTTCTGGCTGGGGACCTCTTCCTGGTGGGCTAGGGTCAATTGAAGGTAGATTTGTGTCTAATTGGGAAGATTTGTAAGATAAGTGCTAGTTGCTAGGATAAGCTTGTCATGAAGATAGTGCTTGGAAAAGACCAAATAAATCAATGTCAAGGCACTCTCTAGTTCACGGATGGGTGGTAGTTGATACACCCTTTGTAATTATTTTCTTAAACTATATAAATCTATGTATATATTAGGGATGATGCTGGGTTTTCTTCACTGATTCTTTCCCAGTTTACCTCATTGAATCATAATTAATAAAATATTATAGTGGCTTGCCACTTTTGCCTAAAAAAAATAATTTTTTTTTTTCAATTTAGTCATAATACCACAAGTTCTACACCAGGTATTGTAACCTAAATTTTTAATTGAATCAAAGTGTCATACCAATGTAAGATAAAATTATTAAGATAAACATGTATTATAATGGGGCTTGTCCCTTTGGTGAAATGGTGAGGATTCTTGCCTATGGTGCCTACAACTAAGGTTCAAACCCCTATAGGGTTACTCTCTATTATGGTTCTTAATAGAAAATTGATGACTTTGAAACTTGGCGAAATAATGGGGCTTCTTGCCTATAGTGTTTACAACCAAGGGTTAAAGAATTTTTTAAAGATAATACAAAAACAATTTTGCACTTTGTAATTTTTTAAATTTTGTTAATGTTGGTCCTATTAGTGGGTAGCTCCCCACGCATCATCATTGATTGGTAAGATCCCTCCAATTCCTAAGACCAACAATCTTATTGTGGTGAGAATCAATGTTTTTTCCATCAACCTTGGTGCATTGCTTGTTGATATTCCTAAGATAAGTACATTAGACTCCCCACCAAAAACCTCCCCAAAAGATTATAAGAAAGGTATTCTTATGGGGGAAACTAATGGTATCCAAGGAAGGTATCAAATTTTCCTCCTAGACTCTATTAAGGATAAAATGATGGCTGAATTTAACCTAGCTCTAGTGGGTAGGTTCTTTAACTTCAGATCTACTATTGACATTGTCAAGAAGTAGGTGGGAATCAAATGGAAGCTCAAAGGAAGTGTGGCTATCTTAAAAATTCTCTAGGGCCTACTCCTTTTCAAGTTCATTATGGAGGAAGACCGTTCCTTGGTCCTCTTAGGATCGTGGCTCTAGGATAAACACTTCCTCACTCTAAAAAAGTGGTAACCTAGCTTCAATCCATTTGATGAGCTCATCCAAATGTATCCTATTTGGATATGGATCTTGGGCCTCCTAGTTGAGCTTTTTGATTAGAAGGTCTTTCATGTGGGTTTATGACTCCGTCAACCACTATATCTTTATAGATACAATTACTTTAAAATAATCTCACCTAGTTTTTTCTAGGTTTTATGTTAATTTAATTATCTATAAAAATCTCTTGAGATTTGTTACCCTACAATCCAAACTAGGCCATTAGACTCATGACATTATTTATGGGGACACTACTCTAATATTCCAATCTTTCAACTCTAAAGGCTCCTCAGTTTCATACTACGAGCTACCTAAGGTTTAGGACTTAAAATAGAAAAATAAGGCTACCATTAGTTTGGGTGCTTGAAGGATAGTTAGTCAAGGTGCCCTACTCAATATTTTGACTTCTTCTAAGAAATTTTTTTCACTAACTTTAAAAGACCCTCCAACCCTACAAGCTACGATAGTACCCATATTAGAAGATGGAGAAAGCCTTAGTTCTATAGATGAGTTCATACCACTAGTGTGTTCTTCTTTGAATTCTTCAAGTATCTTAGGATGCCACTCCATGACCCCTATTCTTATCACTATGGATAAGAATATCAATGATTGTAGCCTAATGCTTAGTCAGGCCCCCTTACCCATGAAATGTGTAATGCCCCACCAAGGGATCCAAAAGAATTAACCTAAAGTTTTACTAAGTTTTCCAAATAATTTTTTTTAATCATGAAAGATAAACCATTCATATCAATCACATAGTACCAGAAGCAATAACATGCAATCAACTAAAGCATACATAATAGGTTACATTCCTTAAGGATCCTAAGATGTTGAATCACTTTTAACTTAATTAAAACTAAGTCTAAAAATTACCACATCCACATGAAAAAATAATTAAAAGGTCCAATGTCCATATTATACATTTGTTCCAAATGCCTATTCGGAATGCTCAATCATCCACTATGCATGTCATAGGGTATGAAAGGCTTAAAAGAATATACATATGTAAAAATAAAGATACATCATTCCCATCAAATCCATTATGCAAGTGCAATAAAGTAAATGAAACCAATAACATACATGATACATCCATCCATCAATAAAGGTATAACAACCATTGTAAAAGATAACTAACTAAGTACGCGATTCCTCCCAACTGTTAATAACATCATTAGACCATTGTGGGCCCTAGCCATCCCCCGTGCATAACATCCCAAGTCATCGAAGAGATCATCAGTATTATCATAGTAGGGATGTCACTTCTAAAACATGCTATAACATATGCATAAAGAAATCTAACATGCAAGGAATAAAACATAAGATGATTCTACAAAGTAGATAACATCCTCTATCACATGCTAATCATCAATATAAAGAAACATACCGGTAAATAACATCCATCATAAGATTCAAGAATAGAATGAAGATAAATGCCAAAAAATAATACTCTAGCCACGTCGCGTTTGGGTGAAAGTGATTGCTTGGTCAAGATGACTCGCATCTTCAACCTTTGGAAGCTTTCACTGCCTTCATAGGTGGTAGGCCTGCGATTTTTTTAAAATCACTTAAACCTTAAGAAAAGGCCTCCCTTTTCATATTTTGGAAAGTTTTAATTTTATTAATTTTTTAATAATATGTTTTTAATCAAATAATAATTCAAAGAGCAGTAGAGTATAAAGAATCGTAGGTACGATTCAAAATTGCATTGTTTTGATTATTGTTATATGGTAAGTTTTAGATTTTTATAAAGTTTTAGTAATCATTTTTATTAATTAATATATTTATTTATTAATTCACATTAATATGTGTTTTAATGTTATTTAGTAGATATTATTGTTAATGTTTTATAATTATTGATAAATATAAATTATTAAATTAATAATAATTTGTTAATTATTATTAAAAGAAAGGAGATGTTAATAAAGTTAGTTAGCTATTAATTAATTTAATTAATTGTAGAACTAATTAAATTTAATTAAGTTATTTAATGGAGTTTCTTTTGATATGACTATCGATAATTCCAATTTTAAAGAAATTACAAATTATTTATATGAAAGTTGATAAGATTTATTCTAACAATTTGAATAAATGGAGACACTCTTGAAATTAAGGGAGTTTCATTTAATTATTGGTAACATTGATTTTAGCAAAATAATGCAATGATTTTATTAAAAGTCTATGGGAATTAGTTTAATGACTTAAATAAGTAATTAATTATCTTTTGATTATTTTAGAAAATTGTTTAAAAATAATGGAAGGATAATTCTATGTTTTAATCAAAGAGATAAATGGGTTGACTTGTAGATTAAATGAAGAATCTTATACACTTCAACGAAAATTGAAACCTCATATTTGGCTTAACCATTTGATTGCAAAAGCAAACTAAATATGTGTTTGTATCTTGTTCTTTATGCTATCCATGTTTGGGGTTTGGGTGGTCCTAGAGTGTTGACCAGTTAGGATGTCTACCAGAGGCTTGGTAGTTATGCGAATGTGATGGCATGTTGATGTTATTTGGTCTCGATCTTTTAAAACCCAACCATGGTAATGTGATGGTGTGCTCTATGAGATGTTTGTATTTACTATTCGTTGATGCTTTTCAATCTTCTTGTGTGAAGCTAAGGTGTATGCATTTGAGATACTTGACTTAACCATTTTTGAGTCATCGATTAGTTATACTTGGATTACTTTCCAGTCGCCTTGATGGGACTGAAGTGTTTGATTTAATTCTTGATGATGCCATGTTGTGACATGTTTTGAATTGACCATTTTGGACTCTTCGATCAGTATTACTTTGAGATACTTTATGGTTGCTCGTTGAGAACTGATTGATATTATGATTATCATTGGATGCTTTTATGTTTCTCATGGAGAACTGATGTGATTATTTTGATTATCTTTTGATGCTTTTGAGTCGCTTATATAGGACTGAGGTGATTTATGATTTGTGATTTCATGAGCCTAGGGTAGGTTATCTACATGTAGTGTCGAGAAGTGGCTTGCAATGGGAGCCAAGGCCCTAAGTGGCTACCAGGATAACTCATTGTAATTTGTATTAATAAGTGAAAAAATTACACTAAATGGGGATTAAAATGAACCTAATAAGATAATTGTATGTTCTCGCCCATGTCTCGAGTGCTAGTACAAACTAGGATGGGAGTAGAGAGAACACTTGGTTGCGACCTTGCATTTCATAGTATGCCTAATCAGTATGAGAGGATACTAGTGGCTGCATAGGGATCACTAGGGGGTTGGGGTCTATTGAGAGACTACCAAGGTAACTCTAGAGTGATTCGTGCGATGACACTTTCTCACTTACATAGTAGGTTTCCTACATGTCTTTGTTGTGCCTCTTGGAGTAGATGTCAATCTGTGTGTTGGAACCTTTGAGTTAGTGTACTTTTAGGATTCCTAGACTTAGAGAGTATATGTGTTATGTGATTTGATATCCTGTTTAGGACTTGAGACTATCTCCTCAGCATGGTGGGAGTGGGCCATTTAGGTTCCACACGGTCAGGTGGTAGTGCTTTTTCACTCTTACCATTTGAGATCCATCCGTAGACACCATGGCTAGAGCATTCTTTGTTGGCATTTATCTTCATTCTATTCTTGTATCTTATGATGGATGTTATTTACTGGTATGTTTCTTCATATTGATGATTAGCATGTGATAGCGGATGTTATCTACTTTGTAGAATCATCTTATGTTTTATTCCTTGCATGTTAGATTTCTTTATGCATATGTTATAGCATGTTTTAGGAGTGACATCCCTACTATGATAATACCGATGATCTCTTCGATGACTTGGGATGTTATGTGTGGGGGATGGCTAGGGCCCATGATGGTCTAATGATGCTATTGATGGTTGGGAGGAACCACACACTTACTTAGTTATATTTTACAATGGTTGTTATATCTTTATTGATGGATGGATGTATCATGTATGTTATTGGTTTCATTTTCTTTATTGCACTTGTATCATGGATTTGATGGGGATGATGTATCTTTATTTTTACATATGCATATTCTTTTAAGCCTTTCATACCCTATGAAATATAGAGTGGATGATTGAGCATTCTGAATATGAACATTGGACCTTTTAATCATTCTTTCATGTGGATGTGGTAATTGTTAGACTTAGTTTTAATTAAGTTAAAAGTGACTCAACATCTTGGGATCCTTAAGGAATGTAACTTGTTATGTATGCTTTAGTTGATTGCATGTTATTGCTTCCGCTACTATGTGATTGATATGAATGGTTTATCTTTCATGATTAAAAAAAAAATTGTTTGCCAAACTTAGTAAAACTTTAGGTTAATTTTTTTGGATCCTTTGGTAGGGCATTACAAAAGGGTTACCCTGGTTGTTATTCCAAGTGCACCCTGGACACTTGGAATGAAAAATGACACCCTTAATTGGTAGACACAAATAAAATGACTAGAAACAAAAGATGGATGTTGGGAATGATACAAAGGTAGAAAAACCTTCTAAAAGAGATACTCAATAGAAACAAGTTGGAAGGGAGATTATTGAAAGAAGGAAACTGACCCTCAACCTCAATAAAAAAGCTAATAAAATATTTTTCTCTTTGTTGTGGTTCCACAACACACACCCCTTTTTTGAATTTGTAAATGGGTTCCCTTTCACTCTTTTCTACATTCTGGTCTTATGACCCTATATCCTACCAGTAAGTCAAATGATGGTCACTTCTAATTGATCTCGATAGCTAGGAGGATTTATAAGTTTTTAGACTACGTATTCTTTTCCTTTTTCATCTTTTGGTCTTTTGGTTTTAATTTTTAATTTTTTTCTTCTAAGTCTTTAGATTTATGGACTTGTTAGACTTGCTGGTTTCATCACACATTGAAAACCATGAAAATATTGATTGTATTCATCTCATGTTCATTTTCTTCTTATATTTTATAACTCCTTGGTGTGAGAGGTCAATACCTCCACCAATATCAAAAGGTTTGATAACCTAGGATTCTTTGTCTATTTTGAGTTCAATGTATTTTGTACGTAAAGGAATGGTTAATGGTTGCAGGGGTTGGGGTTGAATAAATAATCACCAACCCAATTCAACTTATAGGCCCAACAAACTTTAACAAACAAATTAACCTTTTAAAACTTCTTTAACCTATTATCAACATTATCAGTAAAGAAAACTTAAAAATAACATGCAATAGATAAAAATATCCACACAAGTATAACACTAGATATATCTCATGGAAACTTTATTAAAGTTAAGATCACAATGTGAGACTGATGCTCACAAATTTTCTACTCTTATGGAATACACCCAATTAGGAGCCTGCCCAATTAAAGGTTACAAAAACACTATTAGATGCTACTAGGTTAAGGGATTTCCATGGAGACCTATTAAAGTCTTATACCCTATTAGTAGTTACCTTGTTAGAGTAATTTTAACACTCCTTTGAGAATGTCACTTGGTCGGAAGATTTTATAAAAGACCTTTCAGGTCCACCCTATTAAGGGATTTTTCTACTATAATGGTTGGAGAGTAATAGATAAGAAATGATCTATAATTCACACCATTCCTACTAAATTAAATCCAATAAATTTCTTTAATACATAAACACAACATGACGAATTGTATATTCTAATCTTACTTGGTTCTGTGTCTTCCTTTGTGATCACAACCTTTTTCCAACAATCTTCTTTACCACAATATTCCAACATTTTATCACAACATTTGAATGATGTCATGATAAAGAAAATCTTCTTTGTCTAATTCTAAAGTAGAACCACTTTTAATCATAAACCCTTAACCTAAATTTAATGATCCATATTAACCATGAAAATATAACGACTTGCTTTTCTTTGCCTTTGATTATGTTGGCCTTCGATTCGATCTTTTCATAAGTTGTTTTAAATTTGTAGAAACTTTTTCACATCAATTCATCCTCAAATGTATTAAATTTATCTTTTTGTCATCACTTCTTTCCTTAATCATGCCTCAACCTTCTAGTTGTCCAATAGAAATCATCATTTCCAATAATAATTCAAACTTTAAAATCACACCACAAGTCATCACTAACCATTCTTCAACCTCTGATAAGAATTTATCATGTACATATTTAGCCATAATTCCTTTTTGTGATAAGCTTATTTCTCCTTTGCACCTATAAGTCCAATCTAGCTATTCATTATCTTTTTTAGCAACAAGTTCTTCCTTTAACTATTTATCATTTCCTATCTTCATCACTTCCAACTGATCAAATTAGCTATACTTGCACTCATTATAGGGTGCTATCTAGACTAAATAACCTTAGAATATTCATAAATCATAGCCAAAAATTAGATTAACTAATTCCTTTATAGATTTGATAAACCATTTAAATCAATTCAACCGTTCTTCATTAACTATCTCACCTATCACCCGTTTTGATTCCTTTCTTCATAACTTAAATCTTTACATAAATATGTGCTATCATAGAATTAGTATCTATAATTTTTGCATAAAATTTCTATATGATAGAAACACTTAATTCATTCCATAAATTTCTCTTTCTTCTTATGAAGAGGTGGTAACAAGTTAAAACTTTTAGAAAGTAAAGTCTGCCAACACAACTCATGGGGGGGAGGGGGGGGTGGACTGAATCAATTGTGTACTTAAACAACTTAAATTAACTTTATCAAATAAAAAGATCATAACCAACATATGAAAAAATCACAATATTAAAATCATGCATAGTAACACAAGATTTATTAAATTAGGGGCACCCTTGTTTAGAGAGAAAACCCTAGTGGGAATGATGATGTAGTAACATAAAATTCCTTGTAAAAGGGTAAAAATTTCTTAGGAGAAAATTACATACAATAAATACATGTAGTACCTATTAGGAGAATTTGAATCCCTTCTACAACATTCCAACCTTGTTAGGAGCTACTTCAACGCTATTAGGAGTTGATAGGAAGTCAACTTAACCCAATGTACAAATTGCTTTAGAGTTGTCTTCACAAAATAATTCTCTAGGATAATATATCCAAGAGTGAAATAATTGATACAACAACTTCCTTTCCAATACAATTCCTTTAAAGTTTTCAACACATATTCAACATCATCCTCTTCTTTTATCTCTTCAAATTTTCATCCTTATTAGTATAATGATGATTACATAATGACACTTACAATGAAGGAAAACATCTTTCCTTTATACCCATTTCTAACAACTAATTGAGTTTGCCTTGAGGCTTCTCCAATTTAAAATGAATAAAATAAGACCTCATTAAGGTATTACATTAAACATTACATTATATTTACAACTTAAAAATAAATCCTAATACATAGTTGGCCTAATAGTGAACATAATACACATTACACTTTAGTTACCATCATAGAATCTGTTGGTTTTTAAATCTATAGATTTAAAACAATGCCAAAATACAACAAAAGGTTACACCTAGGGATTAGCTCCTTCCCATTTGCAACAACCTATTTGGATCTGGACCAACTAATGAAGAAACAATGCTTCCTACACTTTAGGCTTTCCTAAACAAGGTGGGTTTACCTAGGGATTTCAACATTTCCTGCATATTTTCACACTACACGTCCCTTTGGAGAAGATTTGGTCTCTTAATCTTCTTGGAATTGAAATCAATTTTTGAATTATAACAACTAACTAGAGATTAAAAAGCTATTACAATAAGTGAATGACCAACATATAATTCTCTATTACAAACTTTAGATATTGATTTGATTTAAGATGATTTGTGATACCCTAACTGATAACTAGTGCCTTATCCATTGTTACATATAGTTATATAAGTAAATTTGATCCATTTAATTGACTTGCAACAAAATATATTAGCTTTTAACCCTAAATATGATTCTTATGATACCCCCTCCATATACTTAGAAAACTCACCAAAGCACTTAATTAATTGCTAGAATTAAAAGAAACTATTAATTGATATACAACCTATCCAAGTTGCATTAAATGAAATGAACTTTTTCCATTTAACCTCAGAATGAAAAGTATATGAAAATGGAGATAGAAATTAAGGACATTGATATTCAATAATTCCCCTTTTTGTATTAACATTCTTGAGAATGATACATGTATCTGATACAAGACTAAAAAAAATAGCTCAGGATTTGACAAGTATCTCATTCATTCAACCATGTTCTTGAGATACAAACTTGAAACAACATCAAATTAACACAAGAAATTGGACCAAATGTAAAATAGTATTATCACTAAAAGAAAATAGAATTCAGATGCTCACTCCACATCTTGGAAATCCTTTTATAGAAAAAAAAGATTGCAACAAGCTTTATATGGGAGGATACGTGCTCAAAATGTAGTTACAAAACTTTTGTAAATGAGAAAAAATAGTTACAAACAAAATATCAGAGATAGACAAAATTTGAGCACCTGTTAGTTCTAATGTTCAGGATCAACTTTGTGATTTGTACATAGACAAAATTTGAGCACTTGTTAGTTCTAATGTTCAGGATCGACTCTATGATTTGTACTAGGAGCACACACACAATAGGTGAACTACAAAGATAAGGTGTCTCTATCAAGTAGTTGGCCTCCCTCTTGAAGTTCTTTAAATTTTCTATGTGCTCAGTCACTATCTCTAGATGGTAAGGCTTTAATCCTAGCTATGACCTCCCAGATGGAAATGTCAATATCAATATCCGACCAGGTGGCATCTCTGATTCTATTTAGCTCATCAAGACACTTGCTTTATTTTGCATCTATTATTTCCTTTACCTCTATAGTAACATTTCCCATTTCTATTTCATTTTTGTATAAAAAATCAACCATGCCATATACCACTGTGACATCTATCTCATTATTGCAATATGCAACATACCTTGCATACCTCAAAATGCCATCAAAAGAGGAAGACCACTCCTTCCATTCCTTCACATTTCCACTTTCATCAACTATACTTGGCACAAAATTTGGAGTTCCTGTAGCAATTGTCTTCATTTAATTTTGGACCAATTGTAATTTCCCCAAGAAAAAATGATTTAACTCTTTAAATCTATTAATCAATTTTATAGAAGGGATGATTACTCCCTTAGGTAACTCCTTTTTCTAGGGTAGCATTGGTACAAGGCTATCAAAAAATTGTGTAAATGGTCCCCATGTTTTAAATAACGGGGAAAACAAAGATAAGGCTATTAGAAATAGATAATACTAAGAGGCAGGGGGCGGGGGGCGCGGGGGGTGGGGGTGGGCGGTGGGTAAGTCAATATTTTCAATCTTTTTGCCCATAATTGGATATTATTAATTACTTTTCCACATGCATAAGAAAGTAAATGAGTAATGTTGAACAGTATAAACAACCATACAAAAAGAGAGATCATAACACCATATTTTGTTAACTAGGGAAACCCTGGCCAAAGGAAAACCATGGTGGGGATGAAACCCACTAGATGATTCACTATATAAAGGATCCGATTAAGGATATTGAGCCTGTTAGGAGTCAATGAAGAATGTATAGTGTCTCGAGTCCCTATTAGGAGACTAGGCCTTGTTAAAAGCCTCAACCCTACTAGGAGTTACTTCAACCCTATTAGGAGTTGGTGGATCATATACAAATGTGTGCAAGAAGATCCCACTACCCCAACATGCAACTACACAATAAGATCTTCAAGAAAATAAGTATACATACAATACTAAGATACTTGCTGTGCTCTATAGATCTTCTGATTGAAAATTCTTCACACAAGAGTGACTACACACATATCAATCTACATCATATCTTGCATAATAGTGCTTCACATCATATATAATATCACATTCACTTGTTACTCTCATTTCACAAGATCATATCAAGTTCACAAGCACTAATTATATCTTTCTCACTCTTCTTCACTTCTTTCTAACTTTGTGAATCAAGTTCTTTACTTATACCAAAAATATTGGTAAATTCTTCCTTAGTAGGCTCACATAACATCCTTAGAGTTGGCTCATTAAGAAATGGTAATTCAAAATAATAAATCAAGATGTTTAACACATTCTGCTAATATGCATTGTTCTACACTATGTCATTACTGCATTACTAATTCTTTAATAACTTGGACTCAGTTGATTGTATGAACATGCACACTCGTATACATCATTAGTATGATGTCATGCATCCCTGGTCAACTGTGTAAGAGAATATTTGAAGGGAATATTTTGTTATCATCAAATTTATCATGCTGCTTTGATGCTGTCTGATACTTAGACAATTTTCCTTCACTAATGAACATGACTAATCTGAAAAACAAATATTTTGCCATAAATGAAAACCATGTTACTTATCTCATTTAATTGATTGGACATATTTCCAAAAATCTCCCCCTTTGGCATTGATGGCAACATTTTGGGAAAATTTGCTAAGTCCCAAACATGCTGTCATACCAAACAAAACAAATAACCATAACATAGTAAAAAACATTGTATTCATGTTTTAAGAGAATTACATCCCTTATAACTCTGATTACAACTTCTTGATCCCACTTAAAAATTACAATAAAAGCTTACTACTATATATATATATATCCTTAAATTCATTACAATTTTCCATATATCACCCCATTTGACATTAATAAAAAAGGTGTCACAAAAAGTTTTTAAAAATCTAGTAATTGCATCAAAACTTGGAAAAAAAATCACTGAAGTTGGTCTTCAATTGCACAAGGTGTTTCTTCCAACTATCTTTTAGTGCATCAAATACATTGATTAGCACACATAAGGCATATGCATCTAACTCTGCTACATTTAAATTTGTTGCCACAAATTTGTCATATGAGGACTTTGCTACCAAGCATTCCTCCAACTAATTTTCTAGCAATATCACCTGTGGAGATAAGTGATATCTCAAAAGTGTAAATCTTTTCACAACTTTCTCCTTTTTTGCTTGTAAATCCTTGATGCTATCATGAATAGCTTGTATTGTATGCTTAGTTTTTACTAATTTCTAATTTTGTCTCAACAAGTTGTTAATGAGCATCTGTTAAGCTCAGTTACCGTCTCTTTGATTTCCTTATCAAAAGATTGATGTATGCCAAGTTGCACTTAGCATAAACTTGTTTTCCTTTTTCAATACTTTGTCTTAATGCCTTAATGCATACATTAAAATTTTCTATATCATTCCTTATATTTGTGCACATGGTATTAAGCAATTTACCATCATGCTCTATTTGTGCTTGAATTGTAGCCACATTAGTGAGTGTTGTGAACCCATCATCAAAAGCTTTACACAAGATTTCTATATGCTGTTGAATGTCTGCAAGTTTTTCAACAAGGCTCACTATTTTTTGCATTCTATCTAGTACTAAAATTAAAGTCTTTTCAATGGACTTAACTAATTTCTTCTTCTCAAGAAATTTTCTCAAAGAAGACATGAGATTTTGTGCTTCATCTTCTTCATTTGACTGAGCTGTTGTTGTTGTGACCATTGCTGCTTGAGTAGGTGGTGTGGATGTTGTTACTGTTGCTAGTGTCAAGGGTAAATTCAAAGTAGCTGCTTCATTGCTAGGCTCAATTTTCTTCATAGAAGGTGCATATTCTTCCTTTGGCTCCTGATCGTTTTCTTCATCAGATAAGCTACTATAATCCACAATATTGTCAACAATACTAGCACCAAAATCCTTGATTGGATCCTTAGTTCTGTCAACTATCACATTGGTGTTATCTACTTGTATAGATTCACTACCAATGGTGATATGTGGTGAATCAATGGAAATAGGTGTTCCAGCTGGTTGCTGAAAACTATGGGGTGGACTGTCTATAGTAGGAATTGCTTCCTCTATTTGTGCACACTCCTTAGATGTCTGGCTTGCCTTCTCTGGCTGCGCACTTTCCTTAGGTATCTTCCTTGCCTTCTTTGGCTATGTACTTTCCTTAGGTATTTGGCTTTCCTTCTCTAGCTGCACACTTTCCTTAGGCATAGTAGACATAAATGTGACTATATCCTTTTGTGTTTCTTTATTAACTTCTTCATAATTTCCTCCCATGAGGAGAATAGATCTCTTTTTATTTCTTAACAAAGGTGCTATACCTTTTAGAATAATTGCTATTTCTTCCTCATTATTTACAAAACATAATTTTTTCACCATATAAACCCTTATTTTCTTATCTTCTTCTACAACTCTTCTCTTTCTATTTAGCAATCTATTGTAGAAATCTTTAGGTATTTGACCTCTTATACTGTCAAAACTTTTATCTTTTAGGATCATATTCCTAACTATTGCATTTTCTAACTATCTTCTATACCTATTATTATAAAAATCATAGTACTTATTCAACTATACAAAATTATTATCATTAATTATTTGTATGTTAAGATTCTCTACCTTTGGCTTCCATGCTTTTCTCCTGGCTAAGGTTTTCACTTCCCGATGTGCTAGCTCAACTAGTTTGTTACCAGTTTCTTCTTTAGAATCAAAAAGAACTAATATGCAAGGTTCTTATTTTCTTTTTTGGACCACTTGTAGTCTACTTTACTCTCTTCTTAGGAGGAATTTTGGTCCTTTAAGGTCTTGTAGACTTCATTGTAGCTGATGCTTCTTTAGCCTTCATTGGATTCCTTGCAGGTTGTTGCTGAGAAACTACTACATAAGGCATAGTAGGTGCCTATGCACTTGTCTAGGCAACTGTGACCTCTTCAGTAGGTCCTACCACTACAATGGGTGTATGGGTCAGTAGCTCAGATTGACCACCAGCCTTCATTTCCATGGCTATCCCTTTACCTCATAAAATTCTTTCCTAGTCATCCTAGATTCTTTCAAAATAGAATCAATTACTTTTTCCAACTTTTTCTTAGAATCCTTCATTATTTGATTGGTTTTGACTTCTCTCATTTTCTCAAAATATGTCCCCCATCTAGGACATTCAAAATAAACTTCAGAATGAAGGATTATTTGTGCATACCTTCAATCAATTCCTCATTCATCTCATATCCCATAGGTTTAATTAACTTTACCTGAGGAACTACAACTTCCATGCAAGTGAAATCTATTTCAACCATGAAACATAGTTCATCCTTATACTTCTCTACTAGCACAGGAGGTATCCTATATGTTTGCTTCATTTCAGCTTGGAAAGACTTCATTATTTTGTTAATATCACTGTCTTTGACTATTTTAAGTCTTGACATATATGCCTAAGTGATTAATTACATTGCGCACTCATTTTCATTCAAATTTGTGATTCAAGGGAACTTCTTAGTAGCACTAAAAAATATATGTGTCAATAGGGATTCAAACCTAAAGACTAGACTTCTTGATTTTTTGTTTCTAGATATGTTATCCAATAACTATGTTCGGCTAATGTCACACATATTAACCTCTTCACCTCTTACTACCAAGTAAGCTACATGAAGAAATCCTGCAATGATTGAATCTATCCTAGATCCATGATTATACTTATATCCCAAAATATTACAAATGAGTCTCACTCCATCATCTTGAATGTTGTTGACTTTCATGTTTCTACCATCAAAATATGTATTTAGATTAATCTCAAGAACCTTGTGCACATTCTTAATGTTTACTAGATTGCATCCTTCATTGCTCAAACTTGTGACCTTGTGAATTAGGTCATTGTCAATACATATGATAGAATCTCCCAACCATAGAAAATCATCATGTACTCTGCTCAAAATTATCCTTGTCCATTCATTATTGTCGAAATCCATGTAGAACATATGCTTAACTAGGTTAAGTCATTCTAAGTATCTATGTTTAGGTTTCAATGACAAGTCATTTCTGCACATTTTCTCCAATTTCTTATGAATCTCTAAATTAGCTATGCTTTCAATCTTGCAATGAATATATCCTCTTATATCCTCAATGTGAAGAACATTTCCTGGAACTTGCAAAAATGCTAATAGGGTCATCAAGCAAAGAAACAAATGGGTGTTTCTTGAAATTGTATCTAGATCTATTGCTTACATTAAAAACTTCTTATCTTTCCATTCTTGAAAGATTATGTTCAACAATTTAGAAAATACCTCAATTTTACATATTAGGGTTTTTGGTGACTTCACATAATTACAGGCCTCTTTAATTCTTCATCTTGCTTCAATCTCACACTCATACTTTGCACAAACAAATGATATATGAAAATCAATTTGCATCCTTTAAATCTTTCACAATTTGTACTTCACATTAAATGCATATCTACCACAAGTTCAGTGTACTATCTCTATGCAATAGAGAGGTTATTCTTCTTACATATCCTTATCTTGATCTTATCAAGAAATGTACACTTCATTGTAGACTTCTCTCAATGTCTACTACATACTATCAACTACACAACCTTTGATACTTACTCTAAAATCAATTATTAATAACTGATATTCTGTTTCACTAAAATACTTAATTTTGCTAAGAGGAGTCACAAACAACAAGTGACTTCATTGACTTGTCAGGTACATCTTCTATAGTTGTATAAGAGCTTCCTGGTTCCTTTGCCTTTATAAATGATTCCTTTAATTCATTTTTATGCTCATTCATATCATTTCTTCTATTGTTCCTTTTGTAATTTTGATTCCTATTTAGGTTTCTTTTGTCCATTCTTCAAAACTTTGCTATGTGTCCAAAGTTATTACACAACTGACATACATGTACATTTCTTTTCTAGTCATTTAGCTAGTCATCAGGTGCTCTACAATTCCTTGCAATCTATCCAAGATTGTCGCATCTACAAAAAACAAATTTTCTTCTTTCTCCACTTTCATTACTGTGAGATCTTCTATTTCCTACATGGTTAGTGTTCCTATATATCCTCCTATTATCAAATTTAGGTTTCTTACAATCTACTACATAATGACCATATCCATGAAAATTATGACAATAAAACTTTGAAATAGGTTTGAAGGACTTATCTTTGCAATTGACTTCAATGTCTTTAGGTTCATCACCCCAAGCATAAGATTCATTTCTTTTGTTGTCCATATCATGATTAGATTCTTTATCTTTCTCAGAATGAGTAACATTCTCTTTGTACTTGGGTGTATCATCTATCTTGCTTAAATCCTTATTTCTTTTAGGAGTATCAAATTCTTTTCTCTCACTAGATTTCTTAGTGGATTGTCCAAGAAATAATCCAAGTCTAGTCTTGTCATAACTGGGTCTTTGTGCACATATTTGTTCTTCAATATTATCACTGCTGGTATATAATTTCTTGAGTTACTGTTTAGTTTGTACCAACTCACCTTTCACAATAGTGTTGTATTTTTCTAATTTTGCATACTGTATCTTAATAGATTCCAATTCAGATGTTACCTTGATTAACTAGGATCTCAAATTTGCATTTTTAGCTTTAATTTTCGAGTCATTCTTTCCTCCATTTTTCTTAAGACTTAGCTTAAGTTCAACTATCTTTAACTCATGTTTTAGGATCTCATTTTCTTTCTTTAGATCTTCATTTTCATCATCATTGTTTTTCTTACTAGATTCTTTTTGCTTCAGGTCATCTATTTTGTCCTTTAATTCACCAATGTAGGCTTTTGCATCCTTGTATCTATCCTTAAGGCTATCTCTTTCATCAGTAAGGAGATCAATCTATTTAAGTTCTTCTTCAAGATTTTTCTTCAATTGTTCCATATCCATAGAGATCTTATTCAAGTTATTAAGCCTCTTCTGAATAACAAAGCTTTGATACCAATTGTTAGAAATAGATAATACTGCAAGGGGGGGTGTGAATTAGTATTTTCAATCTTTTTGCCCACAATTGGACATTATTAATTACTTTTCCACATGCATAAGAAAGTAAACCAATAATGTTGAACAATATAAACGACCATTCATAAAGATAGATCATAACACCATATTTTTTTAACTAGGGAAACCTTGGCCAAGGGAAAAGCCTAGTGGGGACGAAACTCACTAGATTATTCACTATATAAAGGATCTAGTTAAGGATATTGATCCTGTTAGGAGTCTATGAAGAATGCATAGTGTCTCGAGTCCCTGTTAGGAGACTAGACCTTGTTAGAAGCCTCAACCCTATTAGGAGTTGCTTCAACCCTATTAGGAGTTGGCCGATCATGTAAAAATGTGTGTAAGAAGAGCCCACTATCCTAAAATGTAACTATATAGTAAGATCTTCAAGAAAATAAGTATATATACAATACTGAGATATTTGATGTGCTTTACAAATCTTCTAATTGATAATTCTTCATACAAGAGCGACTAAACACATATCAATCTGCATCATATCTTTCATAACAATGCTTCATATCATGTATAATAGCACATTCACTTGTTACTCTCATTTCACAAGATCATATCAAATTTGCAATCACTAATTTTATCTTTCTCACTCTTCTTCACTTTTTTCTAACTTCACAAATAAAGTTCTTTACTTATACCAAACATATTGGTAAATTCTTCCTTAGTCATCTCACATAACATCCTTAGATTTGGCTCATTAAGAAATGGTAATTCAAAATAATAAATCAAGTCGTTTAACACATTCCGCTGATATGCTCTATTCTACGCTATGTCATTACTGCATTACTAATTCCTTCATAACTTGGACTCAGTTGATCATACAAACATGTACACTGGTATATGTCATTAGTATGATGTCATGCATCCTTGGTTAACTATACAAGAGAATATTTTTCTATCATCAAATCTGTAATGCTATTGTGATGTTGTCTAATACTTAGACAATTTTCCTTCACCAATGAACATGACTAATTTGAAAAAAAAATATGTTTCCATAAATGGAAACCATGTTACTTACCTTATTTGATTGATTAGACATATTTCCAACAAATTCTTCTAAGCATTGATATTCAGCTTCGTACAAAGAAATATAACTACTATGTACATTCTATGAGGAGTACTTCAAGAAGCCTATCTTATGGATCAAGAAATTCTAAACTGTTCTGATCTCTACCTCCTTTTTAGCATCCAATTCATCAACTTCCATCTGCTAACTCACACCCACATCTATTGCATCAACCTTAGTTTAGGTTTCCTCATCTATGACCTCTGTAATAGCCCTGATTAGATTCCTTATATTCCTCACCTCATCTTCAAGGGCAACCATTCTTCATTCTAACACATATGTCTTCTTGAGCTCCTCCTCACATTTCTTTCTTACATCAATAGATATGCTGTATGTTTAGCATAACCACTCTTTAAGAATATTCATTTTTATTTTCCCCATTAATGATGTAGTATTCATCAAGTTGTGAATTTGGTCACTTGAAATAGTAGTGACATTCTAGAATATCACATTTCCCTGAGGTGAATCTCTTACCTCCATTAGAGTTGGTTTATCTGACTCAAGGGCCATGCTCCATACTTCCATGGTCTTGGAATCCACACTGAACCCTGATCCTTGTAACTCTCCAACAATGTTTGTCTCCTCAAATGAGATAGATTTGTCCTACCTTTTGATTTTTTCAAGCATAAAAGATGGGCTAAGATCCTACCCTAGGAAAATTAGAATTCTACTTCTTTTTACTAGCTCTCTAGCCTCATCCATAGTGAGAGTCTCACTACTTGGGTCATATTCTTACATTTTTTGCACCAGTTCAACTATTTGCTCTGGTGAATCTCCTAGCTATAGTTGCAATGTAAGATCATTCTATTTAACCTTAAAAAAGAATGACTTGAATTCCTTTAAGTTTATGAAATCATCATCCTTGAGCTTGGATTATTCTTTCATCCAATTTTTTTATTTGAAGCTCAAATTTATTTGGAATTCTTTCATGCTGGCCTGCTTGCCTAGTTAGGAAGTTGTGCCTAATATCATCAAAATACTTTTTTCCCCTTGGAAATTTCTACAATGCCTTCTCCCTAACCTTATTTAGGATTTCTATCAACTTTTTAAAACTATGCCTTTTTAAAAGTGTGCCTTTTTCATGGACTTCAGCTCACAATTAAGTAAGCACCCTGCTAAGGATTTCAATATAGCCTATTAGGACTACTCTGTTAAGAGATTTAACTAATTGACCTGCTAGAATGACTTAGCATTGATCCTATGGTTAACACTTGGTTGCTTGATAATAGATCACCTCTATACTAATGTACTCTTGATCCTTCTTGATTATATGTCTCACTGCTATATGTTTTTCCTTTCGTTTATTCTCCTTTAACTAATTCTACAATGTAATCTCACTTCAAAATTCCTTAGTCACCATGAATGCTCTATTTTCCTACATGTAAACTTCTCTCTTAACTCCTTCATGCTCCTTAGAATGTTTAGGGTTTGTCCTCCTTAAGAAGACTTAGGTGACTTAGGGTTAGGTATGAATAAACGACTATGATTCATCAATTTTTCCACTTAATCCTTCCCTTTACTTGATTGGCTACATGTAATGCATTTGGAATCCAAATTAAGATTCATCCTTATCTCCAAAATATCATAATTCAATCTTTAAGTTGGCTCAAAAATAGTTTACATAGTTTTTTGTGAAATTACAAACAACTATGACAAAACTATCTTACTCGACATTTGAAGTCTCTAATGCTTGACATATGTTGTCTTGTATACTATGACATGAAATCTATATCACTTGACATGTTCTACTTATTCAACTCTTGAATCACTCGGCATACACTATCTACTTGGCACTTGAGTGACTCGACACATGAGTGGCTCAACACTCATTGTGATCTTAGCATGCACTATTATATACATGTTGTTCTCAATATATACTACTTGTTTGGCATGAACGAAGTAAATGACTTAAGTGTGTAGACACTAATTAGTCAAAACCAATTTGAGATCAACAATCTCCCCTTTTGACATGAGTGTCAAAAGCACTTGGTCATGCATTAATATCCTTAATCTTATGAGCATAACATATCTCTTATTCATATTATGTACAAAACTTCAAAATTTCAAAATTTGTAACAACTTATACCTCAAAATCTGATAACTCCCCCTGAGTTGATAGGTCTATTATGTATTCAAAATTCTATACTCCTACTGAGTAAATGTGTCTCAACTAATACTCTTTGACTTGCTTGTTGTTCTTTGCTAACTAATACTCTTTCATTTTATCTCCTCCATTTCTCTCTTTCTCCCCTAGATTCTATATCTCCCCCTTTTTAACATTGATGTCAAATGGGCTATACACTAATAATGTGTTTGCCCAAAAAGGATTTATGGACTTCTAGTATAATCTTAAGAGTTGCATCCCAATTTTCACATGCCACATCCAAAGAATTAATTAAGATGGCCAACTCAACAACAAGGTGGACTAGGTCATTTGATGTTGAAAGATTGGGGTCTTTATTCATAAGTGTTTCAGCATAGCCTAATTCCTTCTACAAAATTTCCATGTGGGGGGTCAATTTTGTTTGAATAATAATAATTTTTTCCCTTATATTGGCTTCATCTGCTGATAATGTAGCTAATTGACCTTGGGTTTGTAGCAAAGTTCTGAAGTGCTTCTCACCTTGAGCTGGTATCATAGATAGTTTTGCACTTGGTGCATTAAGCTAACTTTCCAAACTCAAAATGTGACTTCTTGTCTCTTGTACAAAGAGTGTTGGACTGCAAAATTTTGTGTATAGTGAGAAAATTTTCTCAAATACTTTCTTCACACTCTCAACCTTAGTTGCCAATGAAACTTGTGTAAGTGCTATATCACCTAATATTTTCTCATTCACTTTGCTTTAAAATTTCTTTTTAGACCATTCTAGTAATTTAGCATTAGTATCAAGGTCTGCATCACTAAACTTTTCCACTATAGTTTTAGTTGTTCAATGAGTGGCTTGGTTTCATCTAGAGTAGGCAACCTAAATGCATCCAAAAAGATGTCTTCTATTTCTAGTAATGCTTGCTTCTTCCTATGCTCCTTTCTGAGTAGTTCTTGTCTTTTCTTTCTTGTTAGGGCTTCTTGCAATATGCCCATCTGCTCAATTCTTATTGTGTCATAATCATATTTTGGTAAAATAATCTCTTCATCAATGCTTACATCTCCATATTTTATCACTTCTTCAGCCTTTGACAAACTTAGACTCAACATTGAGATTTTCAATGGTGTTGCATCTGTGCTTGACTTCTAAAGCGTGTGACTGGAAGGAGTGCCAGATTCTGGTAAAGTTACCAGGGCTTGAATTGCTTCTTGCTCCTTCACTTTTGGTGTCAACTCAGTCTCTTTAGGCTTGTCCTTCACTTCCACAATGCCTTGTGATGCACCTTGTACTTGTGCTAGAGGTGCAAATAAGTCTATCTGACCTGTTTCACTCTGTGCTTCTATAGTGACTTGGGTTTCCACTGTGTCATTTCTAATTGTATCAACCTTTTTTGATGTAGCTTTAGGTAATTTATTTAAAGGTTGTACATTATTGACTTGAGGGATGATAGTAGGTGGTTCTTGTGTATTCACCTCTTCCTTTGTAGTATTAGTCACTATTTTCTATATCTCATCTACACTTACCAATATAGGAATCACATAATTTTGCCTACAGTGTAGACTAATCAAGTATCTTTTTCAAATCTTCCTTTGTAAGGGGATTGATGTTCTGAGCAATATGATCAAAGACATCCTTCACTGTTGTTATTTTAGTATTTACACTTGTTACATGTTGAGGGCTGGCATTTGGTAGTTGTGTATCTTGTAGACTCTATTCTTCTTACTACTCTGCCTCAGCTATTACCTGGTTATCTAATTTCATTTCCATATATCCCTCAATAGTGTCTTTATTTTCATCATAGTCTTCATCATCCTTTATGTCAATGGTTTCCTATTCACTTGCCTTTACTGTTGCTAGTCCATATGTCACTTTCCACATTTTTGTGGACTTCTTCACAACATCTTCAATATTATTTTTGCATTATGCTGAAGGCTCTATATTTTGGAACAAATCTAACTTCATATTTCTTCATAGCCTTAGAAATTTGTGCCTTACTGAGTTTAAGCATAACTTGTGTAAGTGATGTTTCCCTTATTTTTCTTTCTAGGATTAAATAATAATGCCATTTTTGCTCAACTCTTTCATGTAAGCTT
The DNA here is from genome assembly GCA_028749045.1 of Cupressus sempervirens. Classification (NCBI taxonomy): domain Eukaryota; kingdom Viridiplantae; phylum Streptophyta; class Pinopsida; order Cupressales; family Cupressaceae; genus Cupressus; species Cupressus sempervirens. Next base: position 134,031,691 of record CM053788.1, on the reverse strand, counting down.
TTGGGCATACAATTAGTAATTTTTAGTGGGGCTTTTTAAAAATTTACCATCATGGCATATATAGTCTTCTCCACTTGATTCTTCTCAACTTTACCATGGTTATCATAATCAACATGTGAAAATCCTGACAAATCTACACTATTCTTAATATTTTCACATAGATTTTCTAAATTAGATAATGGGTTTTGACTCACCACTTTGATTTGGGTATTGTCATTTGATTCATATCTTTCTTCATCTAATTGAACTTGTGCAATGCATTTCCTCCTCGGTCTTTTCTACACTCCTTCTTGCTCTACTAGTTTGGCTTTCTCCTTTGCCTTTTGTGCAGTGATATGTGCACTAGCCCTTGTAGTAGGTGCAGTTGGTTTGGGTTGGCTTGGTTTTGCAATTTTCTTGGGTTTTTTCATAGGTTGGGCCTTAGTATTTCTCTTGCTTTGATCTGAGGGAGTAGGTTCTTCCTCAACTTCTTCTCCCTTGGCACCTTTAGCAACTTCTATCACTTCCTCTAGCTGATCTTCTCCCATTCATTGAGTTAGTGCAAGTGGTGCTTGTGTCTAGATGTCTTCTTCCTCTTCATCATCTTCCTTCTCAATACCTTCACCAAATTTATCTTTCAATTTCTACACCAAATTCTCCTTTTTCTTTATAAAAAAGGTAGTCTTGAGTTCCATCATAATTTTAGATTTTACCATCTCATAGTTTCCAAATGTAGTAGCATTTTTATCTATTTTTTCTGCAAGTAAATCTATAATAGCTACAGAAGCCTCATCTACATTGACTTCATATACTAATGACCTTAGCCATCTTACCATTGGAGTTTCTTCTTGAACAAAAGTGTAATCAGCATCCACTAAGAAACAAACATCATCATAATGATTTTCCACTAGTGATATTGGAATTCTCAATTGTTAGTCTCAAAATGGTTTTGACATTTGAGTGCCAACACACTTAACCATTTTCTACATTGGATCCAAGCACACTAAGTATGCCAAGCCACAACATGAGTTGAGTCAAGAAATCCAACAGGTGCTGAGTGATCTTCAGGTGCCGAGTGAAGATCAAGTGCCAAATGAATTTAGGTGCCAAACATGATACAATTGTCGAGTGATATTTGAGTGCCAAGTCACAAACAATGCCAAGCAATATAGAAATGCAACAAGAGCATTGTAAGCTAGTTTGTTATGAGTGCCAAGCATTTGGAATCAGCAAGTGCCGAGTAACATAGAATACACATATGAGTTTGTAGATTCAGATGCAAACTATTTTCATGGCTGACATATGACGAATCTCAAAGGATTAAAATGATAAGATCAAATATTTTGTATTTCCTATCCAATCTACATGCAACCAATAAGAAAAATGGAGAAGGCATGCAACCAATAAGAAAAGTGCAAGGAATGAGCGGGAAACAAAGATTCAATATGGATTGTAGATCCACATCTAACCCTAAGTCTTTGAATTTCTTTATAAGGAAGACTAAATCTCATTGTATGTGTGGATGGACGAGGGTGTGTAAGGGAAAATATTTTTAGAGTGAGAGTATCAAATTTTAGAGGATCAAGATAAGAGAAAACAGATCAAGTGCCTGCATTCAGCAATCAAAGGATTGTAAGCTATTAGGTTTATTATACCGAATACTCTCTAGCAATTGTATTAGAAAGGAAACCCTATGGTGATAGGTTAGCTTAACAACTATTTTGTAGATCCTTTAAATAGGTGATTAAATCCTTTAATAGGGTAACACTTCATGTAAAGTGTTTATAAATCCTTTAACTAGGTCACTATTGATACAATGTAAAGCCTTTAATAGGGAAAACCATCAGAAGTGGTTAAACATTATTGTTGTAGTAATTTTGTGGGTATCATCCCCACCCCAGTTTTACCTTCTTATTCTGGAGGGTTTTTGGGTTACCAAAGTTTCAAGTGTTATGTGGTGATGCACATGTGTTTTTCATAATTGCTTAATGTTGATATGCATGCATGCTCATTTCAATATTATGTTATTAAGGGCTTGTGAAAAATAGGTTAAAAGCTAGTACTTCTGATTCACACCCCCACCCCCCTCCCCCTCCACCCTCTTAGAAGCATTCTTTCGATTAAGATATTCCAACATCAATCTTTTCTTCATTGATTGCTTAAAGTCATCAAAGTAGCTTGTCACTAAAAACTCAAAGTTCTCACCCAATTGTTCAATGAACTCACCTATTTGTACTACCACTAACCTATTAGTTTTCCATGTAGCTATGCCAAATGTAGGAAAAGTTTTTTGAACATAAAAGAAAATACATATCCAGATAGAACCAAATTTGCACTGAGCACTCTTTGTCCTTCTTATTGCTCCTAGGGTTTCAACTAGTTGTTGTAATTATAGCTCTCCAAGATCGTATATGTGATCTTTCTTTATGATCTTATAATCAACATATACTACAATATAAGGCACACTATTTAATCTATTGGATTGGTAGAATTTTTGTGCAGTAACACTTACTACAAAGTCTATTAATGGATATGTGGTGGTATCAATAGTCATTCCTCTCTTATTCCACATGGCTCCTATGTTCTTGTCAATAACCTCTTTTGAATCGCTCCTTAAGGTCTTTGGATGATCTAGGGTTGGATACCCTATTACCCTATGGATTATCCTTTTGGTGATTTTGATAGGTCCATTATCTAACCATAGGGAGCTATCATGAATTTTTCTTAACACAATCCTAATCCATTTGGTTTTGAACACATTCAAGAAATCTAGGGCACAAGTTAACCCTTTCTTTTCTACAATTTTATATTCTTCCTTCAACACACCATTCTCACAAAGTCTATTATATGCTTGCCTGATCTCCATATCACATATACTCCCAATTTTGCAATTGTAACATTTTCTAACATCTTGAACCATTAAAACTTTCGGTGTTATCATGGATAACACACCAGAGGATCTTGTTTGTAAGCAATATTAGGTATGGCCTTAAATATTGGTTGCTTAAACTCATTACTAACTAGTTGAACATTCAAAACCTCCTTTCCCTCAACATTCTTTGAACTAGATGCCATTGTGTGAAACTAGGGTTTATGAAAATAGAAACATTGAACTCAACACTTAATAAATACATTGCAAGATTTGACAAAATTGTGTTGAATCACTACTCAAATCTTTTTGCAATCACTTTTGATGAATTTCTTGATTACCTCTTGCTCTCCTTGCTCTTTCTCACTTTCAAAATGACATAAAATTAGCTAAAAATTGATCAAATACCCTTTTGAAATCCTACAATAAATGCTGAGCACTTACACAGCTGTAAGCTTGGCATCAACCAATTTTAGGCTCACTCGACATCCATTAGCATTTTATTCATTCGGCAACCATTATGAGCTCAACATCAACTAGCCAATCTATTAGCTTAGTATCCTCTATTACTTCACTCGACACTCATAGGAAAATTTTTGTGCTCGATAATATCACAAAAAAATTAAATATTTTTCTTTGATTCCTAATAACATCTTGCATCTTTGTTCATTCTTATGTAGACTTTTCAGTACTATATTCTTTTGGAACTGATATATGATATCACTTATGAATATTAGTCCCACATACCTCTTGATTACTTAGTTTGATGAGATGTGATCACCTGACCGATTGGGTGAAGTGATCCCTTCTCCATTTGATGTGTTGAAATCACCCTTTTTATTTCATGTCTTGTTCATTTCATTTTTCACATTTTCAACATCTACCTTGCCTTTGCCTTTATCAAACTCACAACTTGATGCCTTTCACTTTGTTGGACATCATCAACTGATGTGACCAATCTTTAAATAGCTAAAACATATGGTTTGACTCAACCATCTTTTGTAGTCACCTTTGAAGTGTGTTCTAATACAATTTTCAGGAACATGTCCATATTCTTGACAATAATGACAACTATATCTTATATTATAATCCCAGTTATAAGAGTTTCCATTGTTCATTACCTTTGTTTGCCTATTTGATGACCACATGGGTTTGAATTTTCACTTAGAAGTTCATGTCCATACTTCTGATAGTTGTAATAATATCCTTTAAATCTTTGTGTGTGCATAGCCATAGTTCTGCATTTATGTGCATGATGACCTTGTTTATTGCACTTATGGTAGTCAACCATGCTTTTATGCTTGACATTCTAATTTTTAGTCCTACTCCTACACACATTGTTAGTATGTCCTTTATTACCACAATTATGAAAAGTAGGTTTAGATTTCTTACCTTTGTTGCTCCTTTCTTCAACACTTTTTGATGATTCTCCTTCTTTAGTACTTGTGTGTCCTAGTTTAGATGTATCATTGTTGAATCTTGGGGATCTCAATAATTGCTCAAATTATTTGATGGCTTCATTAGGTTTATTGAAAATTTTAACAAATTCCTTTTCCCTTTTAGGTCACTCTTCAATTGCTCATTCTGTAGTTTTAATGTTGTTATCTCAATGTCCTTGATATTCAATTCATAGTTGGCATTCATCATTTGACTGAAAGTATCTAATTGCATGTTGGAAATATTAGTCAGCTCTAATGATTTCTCTTATAGTCTGTTGATCAAAACTCTTTTGTCATCTTCAATCATGGCTTTATCTTCTGTAGCTTTCTTCTTTTGTTCAGTTACTTCACATAGCAGTATGGCTTGTGATTCTTACTCCAACTTGAGATTCCTGATTTCTTCATCTTGGGCTCTATTCATTTCCATTAGATCTGCAATCGCTACATCAAATTCATTAGAGTCTCCATTAAAAAATAGTTTTTAGTAGTGTCCATTTCTCTATATTGTGTGTCATTATCCTCACTAGCAATTTCCTTCCTTCTCTTCAAAGATTTCTTTAGTTCTTCTCTTGCTTTATCTAGTTGATGTAGAATGAGTTTTATTTTAATTCCATGATTCTTAATGATCTTTCCCAACTTGTAGACTTCCATTTTCAAGATCTTTCCTCAAAGCTACAAAGCTTCTCTTTTAGAGAACAAGGCTCTAATACCAATTTTTGGAATTACAATAGGAAAGGTAAACTTATAGGGAGAGGGGTGAACCAGTAGTTTAAAATTTGACCCTTTGCACATTCACTACACATCCATCTCATACATTCAATAAGTAAACTAAAATACCATATAAAAAATTTATGTTTAAAACATGTAAACAAGTAAACATTCACACATATATGACACCAGATATGATTACCCAGACAACCTCCAATGAGAAGGTAAAATTGGGGTGGGATGACACTCACAAATCTTCACTACTGGTGTAATAAAGTGTATCTAATAAAGGTTACAATGTGTGATCATGAGACATGATCCACCCTATAAAAGGTCTACCTTGTTAAAGGCTTACAAAGATTGTTAGGTCTCACCATATTAAAGGATTTCAACACCTTGTTAAAAGACTTGAACTCTCAATTAAGTAAGCACCCTACTAAAGGATTTCAATACAACCTATTAGGACTAGTCTGTTCAGAGATTTAACTGATTCCCCTACTAGAATGACTCATCATTGATCCTGCGGTTAGCACTTGGTTGCTTGATAACATATCACCTCTATACTGATGTACTCTTGATCGTTCTTGATTACATGTCTTGTTGCTATATGTTTTTCCTTTCCTCTAATCTCCTTTAACTAATTCTACAATGTAATCTCACTTGATAATTCCTTAGTCACCATGAATGCTCTATTTTCCCACATGCAAGCTTCTCTCTTTGCTCCTTCATACTCCTTATAAAGTTTAGGGTTTTTCCTCCTTAAGAAGACTTAGGTGACTTAGGGTTAGGTATGAATCAACGACTGTGATTCATCCATTTTTTTACTTAATCCTTCCCTTTACTTGATTGGCTGCATGTAATGCATTAGGAATCCAAATTAAGATTCGTACTTATCTCCAAAATATCGTAATTCAATCTTTAAGTCAACTCAAAAATGGTTGACATAGTTGTTTGTGCCATTATAAACAACTATGAAAAAATGTCTTACTCAACATCTGAAGACTCTGATGCTCAGTATATGTTGTTTTCTATATTGTGACTCAACATCTGTATCACTCGGTATGTTCTACTTACTCAACTCTTGAGTCACTCGACATCCACTATCTGCTTGGCACTTGAGTGACTTGACACATGAGTGGCTTGGCACTCACTATGATCTTGGCATGCACTATTATATACATGTTGTGTTTGGTATGTACTACTTGTTCGCCATGAACTAAGTAAATGACTCAAGTGTGTAGACACTCATTAATCAAAACCAATCTGGGATCAACATGCAAAAGTTTTTACTATAATTTTTACCCCCATTGGAACCCTCTTTGTTATGTCGGCTAGCATATTAGAAATAGAAAATACAAAATGATTATAAAAATCAATGACACTAGAGTAAGGATAGAATCTTTGCCAAAACTAAGTCCATATCTACAAGAGAAAATTCTCTCCATTTTCCTTAGTCCCTTCAATGAAATCTAGACTAATGTGCCCTATTTTCTTATAGAGAATAATGTGCATTAAAAATGAGTAATGGTGGAACTTGAAGTTCCCCATCTCTCCTTATGAGTAGCAATAATTTCACTGTGCATCACATTGATTATGTCTATCATAAAGTCATACCTTGTATTGTGGTGTGAGTCTTGGATATCTAGGGCCATGATGTAGATATAGCCTGGGGCATTCATCGTGTAATCTAGTCCAATCACTTTATCAATTCCAAACATAGTATACTAGAAGTATCTATTAAAAAATTCTAGAGACATGAAGTTTCTTACCTTCTTTGGTAGCTCGACCTTATCCTTTGATATTATAGTCATGTGTAAGGAAAAATATATGTCAAATATGACACAAATTAGCCGAGTGTAGAGAGAGGATCTATGACATATTATGGACATGTGTCAATACTAGGTAGAATATTTGAATTAAAAATTCATAATTCCACACAAATAGAAATTATCAAATTAGAAATTAGAAATTAGAAATATGAAAGTAGAAATTGGGAAATTGAGAATTCCCATAGTTCGTAAGGATGAACCAATTAATTAATAAATATTAATTAATTGAGAATGTGGGTTAGTGAGAATAATTAGTAGAAGTGGGATGAAAATGATTGAAATGAAATAGGAATAGATTATGGGTTATCTAATCCTATATGATAAATTAGTAAATAATTGGCCAATTTGATGAAACAAATGTGGGATTAACCTTTTGTTGAATTGCGATGATTATGTAGATCAACTAGGATGATGGTGGGTAGATCAAAGCCATGATCAAATTGATCGAGTGATTAGGACTTATAAAATTTCAAGGAAATATGACATGGATTAAGACATGTGACATTTAACAAACATTGTAAAGGCCACAAAATTGAAATTGATTGAAAAGATTGATTATAATAACCTCGACAAACATTCTTAATATTATTAAATTAATTGGATAATGCCATGATCCAACATTGAAGGACTCGACAATGTTGATGATCAAATGATAAAAATGATAGATTTGACCTATCACTGAGGTGCATGGGAGTGCTAAGGTCAAATTTTATAGGTTTGATAGATTCCCAAGGCACCAAGGGACACAAAAATACCTAGGGTCGGATAAGTGATGATAGATTTGAGATATTAGGCATGATTAAGATCATTTTGGGTTGATTTGGGATAGTTTTGGGTTAATTTGAGATAATTTTGGGTTGATTAGAAAGGATTCTGATGATGTTGAAAAGGTTTAGGGTTAATCCTAATTTTTTTAGATAAAATAGGAACTGATTCTAAAATGATCTGTAGCTAATTTGAAAGGGGGGTATGAATGATGAAGGATATTGTATTCTCGAATGACAATCAAAATTGGCCAAAAGATTAAAATTAGTGAAATGAGAAAATGGGATGTGTTAGTATGAAATATTATTAAATAGTACATGGAAACCATTTTTGAGTGTCTACAGTGAGTTCAATGGTCTTTCCCTTGAAGTTGTTTGTATAGTGGGTCTTTCTGCATCTACAACTCCTAATAGGGTTGGAATTTCCTAACAAGGATATATATGTATTGAATGTATTTCATTGGATCCTAATAGAGCTCATCCTCTTATAAGGCACTTTTATATTAGTACATCAATTTGTGGGTACCATCCCCATTGGGGTTTTCCCTCTAATCAAGGGTTTCCCTTGTTAATATATCTAGTGTTATTATGTATGTGTATCTTCTTATGGTTGCTAATTATATTATTCATATGGTTAAGGATTAATAATGTTGATAAATTTTTTAATAGTTGGATAATTGATTCAACCCCCCTCCCACCTCTTAGTTATCTTGGTGGACTTTACTTTCTAACAATTGGTATTAGATCATCTAGTCCTTGAAGGAAAATCTTAACAACTTAAAGAGATCAATGGAGGGTCACTTCAGGAAAGAAAGTAATAAATTTTATGGAGTTAACTATGACAATGGGAAAGAGAATATGAAGACTCATTTTTTATGTATGGGTTTAGGGTATTGACCGATGACAGAGAATGGAAAGAATATATGGAAGAAAGCAAACTTGAGGAATGTAGTGAAGCCAAAAGAGATCTATTTATGTGTAATATGCTTGAAAAAGAAGCAACATTGTTATCTCTTCCTAATAATGGATATAGTTAGGTAAAATCCTTAGATACATCTCATAAAATTTGGAAATATTTAGAAACTACATTTGAAGTTGATACACATGTTAAAATAATTAGATTGTAGAATTGGATATGTCTGCTTCAAGATGATAAAATGATGGAAGATGAATATTTACAAAGCTATATTGGTAGGATATTTGAAATTGTTATAGGTATTAAGTCTTCCTATGGATACAATTTTGAAGATGAGATTATCCAAAAGATCTTGAAAACATTGACCATACCATTCAAGAAAACATTGCAGACGAATGAGATAGTGATACCTTGCACTGAGGAGTTTACTAGAGAGACATTACTTGGAATATTGGAAGTAGCAGAAGTGAGCTTAAAATAATATAGAGGTTTTTCTAGAGTAGAAAAAACCTTTAGTTCATTAAGTGTTCATCCTTATTTATCAAGAAATACAAGCACTAGTAGAGACTATGTTAGCAATAGCAGACCCAGATCTAAGGAGGATAAAATAATTAAAGAAGTAATTACCCTACTTGTAAGGAGAGAACCAACTGGTAAGAGAATTTTTAAATGTTGGAATTGTAATGAATGTGGTTACTATTCTTCTAAGTGTCCTAAAAGACATTAAAAAAGTATAAGAATAATTTTAATTCTAGAAAGCCTAGAGATTGTTTGTATGCAAATGAAGATGATGAGTCTGAAGAAAGAGTTGAAAGTGAAATTGATGATGAGTTAAGATTTGCATCTATAAAAGAAAAAAATATTTGAAAATAAATTAGAGAAGAGAAATCCCTAGTTTTGCAAGTTAAAAATAGAATAGATTGGATTATGGATAGTGGTTGTTCACATCATATGACTGGAGACATGAATAAGCTTGTTAAGTTCAATAATCATGATGGAGGGATTATTAGAGTTGGTAACAATACAACTTGTCATATCAAGGGAATATGATCTATTAATCTTGATGGAAAGACCAAAACTGATGATGTTTATTTTGTTGATGGATTAAATCATAACCTATTGAGTGTTGGATAGTTGGTTGATAAAGGTTATTAGTTGTAATTTATAGAGAAGCCATGCATTATTAAGGATAAAGATGGTAAGTTGATTGGCACTAGTACAAGACCTAGAGTTGATGTGTTTAAATGAAACCCTATAGAGATGACATGTTTGGTTACAAAGGTGGATAACAGTTGGTTATGACATAGAATATTCTTTCATATAAACTTTGATAATATTGTGAAGGCTAGTAGTACATTTGATGTTAGAGATTTACCTAGAATTATGAAGCTTGCTAATGTTGTGTGCAAAGAATATGTTATGGCTAAGTAGAAGAAAGTTTCTTTTCCTAGAAAGAAGGTCACTACCATAGAAAAATTAAAGATTGTTCATACAAATTTGAGTTGTTCTACTAGAACAAGAGGATTCTATGGTGAAATTTATTTCATGATTTTTGTTGATGATTTCATTAGGATAATATGGACATAATTTCTTAAAGAAAAGTTTAAGTTGTTTACGAAAATAGTTGAGAATAAATCTAGAGTAAAAATAAATTTTCTAAGATTAGATAGAGGTGAAAAGTTTTCCTCAAATGAGTTTAACACCTTTCTTTTTGAAGTAAATGGAATAAAGAGACAACTATCAACACTTGAGAGCCATAAGAAAAATGGGATTATTGAAAGAAGAAATAGGTTTGTAATAGAAGAAAAAAGAGCCATGAAGTTTGAGACTGATGTATCAAAGAAATTTTTAGATAAAATAAGTCAATAAAATAATATACACAATGAATAGATTGTAGATTAGAAAGGTACAAACAAGACTCCCTATGAATTATGGCTTGGACATGCACCCTTAGTAAAGTATTTCAAAATTTTTGGAAGTAAGTGTTACATAAAGAGAGATAATGATATTGGTGAGTTTTTTGTAAGAAGTGATAAAGGTACATTCTTTGGTTATTCATTGAAAATAAAAACTTATAGATGTTTTAATCAAACAACTAAGACTATTTTTGAGTGTGCAAATGTAAAAGTGGGTGAAAATTTTGAAGCTAAAGAAATAATTTTGGGTTATAATTCTAATGAAGAAGAAGATAATCCAAAACTTGTTATAGAAAATATTGAAGTTTTCTTTTATACTAACAATGATTTGAAAAATGATCAAATTGTTGAACATAGAGAAGAACCAAGACCTAAACTGAGAAAGAAGTACGAGCTAAAGCAATAATGCTTACACTAAACATGAATTTGGAGAAGAATCACCCTTTTAAATAGATTGTTGGAAGTAAAGAAAAAGGAGCGGTGACAAGAAACAAAGTACATGAGGAATTATGCTTGATTTCTCAAGTTGAACCTAAGAGTGCATATGAGGCATGTAAGGATGATCATTGGATTTAAGCAATGAAGGAAGAACTGGATCAAATTTTGAAGAATGAGACATGGGAATTGGTTCCAAGACCTAAAGACAATAATGTTAAAGGAACTAAAAGGGTTTTCATAAAATATATGAATGAGCAAGATGAGGTTTTAATAAATAAAGTAAGATTGCTATGCAAAGGATATTCACAACAAGAAGGTATAGATTATAAAGAGATAGGCACCTAGAACCTAGCACACAAGATTGGACAAGTATTTCGAAAAGTTGTATTTACTAAAGGTACGAGTGATAGTAATTTGTATTTGAATGAAATTGAGAATGAATTTTTGATCATTGTGATATTTTTAGAGGACATAATCTTTGGAGGTAAAAATTAAGAAAGTGAAAAATTTTCTAATGAAATGAAGAATGAGTTTGAGATGAGTATGATTGGTGAGATGAAATTTTTCTTGGGTCTATAAATTGTGCAGAATAGTGATACTATTTTCCTATAACCAACTAATTATTTAAAAGACTTTTTGAAAATATTTGGCTTGGAAAGTCATAATCGTGTTTGTATACCTATGATAACTAGTCACAAGTTATATAGAAAAGATGAGACACCTATAGTAGAGTAGTACATATTTATGATTAGAGGTTTTCAATATCTATCTCACACCAGACCAAATATAATAAATGCAATTGGAATAATAACAGTATTTCAAGTAGATCCTAGAGAAGCTCATTATGTAGTAGTAAAGAGAATATTTAGATATTTGACAAGTACACTTGATTTTGGTTTGTGGTATGATAGATCAAGTGATTTTACTTCATGTGCATATATTGAGGTGGATTGGGTAGGAAATATGGATGCCAAAAAGGGCACCAACAATGGATCATTTTTTCTTGGAGGAAGATTGGTTTCTTGGCAAAGAAAGAAATAAGATTGTATCTCATAGAGTATAATAGAAGAAGAGTATGTAGCAACAACAAATGATTGCAATCAAATTATGTGGATGAAACATATGATAAAGGATATTGGGATAGAGTTTTCAAAATATATTATCATACATTGTGACAACACAATTACAATAAGTCTATTTAAGAATCTTATGTTGCATTATAAGACTAAGCATACATCCATTAAGTATCACGTTTGTGAGAGAAAGTTGTAGACAAAAAAATTAGATTAGAGTATCTGAGTACAAAAGAGAAAATTACAAATATCTTTATGAAGCCTTTACCTAAGGATACATTTGAGTGTTTGTGAGGTATGTTTGGGGTTATACTCCTGCCTAATTTTTAGTAGATGATGTAGAAAGTGCATCAATCTAGTGGTACATAGCACTATTGTTTATCTAGACTAAATGTTGATGCTTCCTATATGAGGGAGTATTTTTGATGAGTAGAATCATTGAGGAATATTGATAGATTTATAGAATAGTGTCTTTGGAAACTTGGGCTAGGTTAAGACTAGAGAAAATGATTAACTTAATGAAGCCGTTGTCATTGATGTTAATGGGAAAGAGATTTCATAAAAAACATCTCCTATGTATGGGGGAGAAGTATGGTAGATGGAAAGTGAGGTAAAACATCCTCTAGCATAATGAAGGAAGGAATTGGTATTGAGAGTAATTGATGTCAATAAGGGAGAAATTGTGAACAATTGATTTCCATGCATATATAGATTGAGAAAACATGAATGGAGAGTTTTTCTAGTAAGTTAAAAGTGTGAACAACTGATGTTAATCCTAAGAATGAGGAAGCATAGACATAATCATGTTCCTGTGAGTTTTAGATTTGATTGATGAAGAGGATTTGAAAAGAAGAGAGTAATGATAGTAGAAACAGAGTTTGATTTGTACATTTGTGGAACTTAGATATTTTTATTTTTCATCTATGTTTCCATCGATGCCCTGGAGGATATTTTTAGAATGAATTCTAATGTTATTCATTTTTGGGAGTATCATAAGCATTGAATAGATGGATATGATGATTGACATGTTTCATTCATGACTATATTTGTCATTGATGTCAACATAATATTATTTTTGTGAAGCTGACTAAGTAGTAGACATAGAAAAAGGTCAAACAGATTATATATTAATGATCAGGTCATGCATAGTTGAGGACATATTCTACACTGTGTCTTCATAAAGTGGAAAAGTGCATGTATAGAGAGTCAAAGACATGTGATAGTTATTCAAGAATTATAGAGGACAGTCTGTAGATAGAGTTCTTGAGAAGTGATTTTTGATATTTGGATTATATCTCTAAACAAGAATAGAATCATGATGTATGAAGTTAGATAGTCACAAAAGACAACCCGATGATGATGCCAGTGTGTGTGCAAGGTCATAGATCACACATGTGAGAAGTTGTAAAAATGTGAGTTGTTAATGTTGTGTAATTGTAAAATGATTGTTTATCTTAATGAGGTCCTATTATAATTAATTGAGAAAGCCTCAAGGATGAATCAAGGCATTATTTTGAGGATATGATATAAAGGAAGAAAGTGTGTTATTCAAGTATGTTATGTGAAGTATTTGGTAAATGCTAGTAAGCAATCCAAGGGATTATTGGATGTGAAGTTGGTGATGTCATAGTGAGATCAAAAAAAGATTGGTCTAGTCAAGAGGACATATGAGTTCAAGATTATTCATTTCTATTATTCTTCAAGGAATAATATAGAGATTGGTTGGAAAGTGAGTTTAGTGGTCTTACCCCTAAAGCTATTTGGATAATGGGTCCTTCTGCCTTCTACAACTACTAACAAGGTTGGCACAACTCCTAAAAGGGTTTGAATCTCTTAACATGGATTCAAAGTCTAATATTTACTAAATGTATTTCATTGGCTCCTAACAGAGTCCATCCTCTTACAAGGAACTTCTATATTACTACATCATTTCTTGGGTACCATCCCCACCAGGGTTTCCCTCTAATCGAGGGTCTTCCTTGTTAATATATCTGGTGTTATTGTGTATGTGTATATTCTTATGATTTATAATTATAATGTTCACATGGTTAAGGATTAATAAGATTGATAAATATTTTAATATTTGGATAATTGACTTATCCCCTCTCAATTATCTTGGTGGACTTTACTTTCTAACAAAAATAATACAATCTATAGAGAAATAAGTGAAAAGATAAAGAATGAGCATGTTATACTTATAATGAGAGATAACATGAAGAATGAAGATAAAAATATCTATTGAAGTGAGATACCTCTAATATGCATAACAAAAAGATCAAGATGTACAATAAATCAAAGTAAACATATTAAAAAATACCCATCTAAAAAGGATAAAAATACTAAAGGATAACATAAGAGGCTATACCTATACCAAATATGTAGTTTTGAAGAAAGGATTATTTAGTATCAAATAAGAAAAATAGATCCCTAGAATTGATAATCCTTGTCCCCTAGTGAAGGTAAACAAGGAAAAAGGGACTATTGTGCCACTCCTAAACATATTATGCAAAATAGCAAGGAGTGGCAATAATAGGGGTTAAATGCAAAGTATTTTTGTGACTTACAACAAAAGAAGGGGGACTTGTCAGCTTCACCAAAACAAGGTAAACAACCAAAATAAAACAATCTAACTCCAAAAAAGAAAGGAAGAAGTGTTGGATTCACCAAAATGTTTAGGGGGAAAAGGGAGACAATTTAATAGGATTGTAGATCTTCACCTTTTCAGGCCACTAAGCCATTCGAATATGCATGTGAGGGAAAGAGGAGAATTTTAGAATATGATTCCAATTATAATCCAAATTAGATTAGCTAGGACCCAAAGGAAGAAGGGCATTGATACCAAATTTGAATTATGAAGAGGAATGCCATACAAGGAGATACTCTCTTTGGCCCTTATAGGATAATATGTATGTAAGATTGAACCAATTACTTAAATAATGTAGATCTAGATGCTATGTGTATACCATGATCCCAATTAAGATATAGATCTAGGTAAATATATGAAAGGAAATAAAATATAGAAGACTCACCTTGAAATACATAGATGAAGATGTATTTTAGCTCTTGAAGTTGCAAATTTGAACCCTTTTATGAATATCTTACCACGTATCTTGGAATAAAATGAAAAAAAGGAATGAGACCCATATATCATTTGACAAGAAGGAAAAAAGGACTAGATTGACATGTTGGAAGGACATCTTATGAAATAGTTGATGTAGTTTAGTGACACTATAAATTTTTTTACCAAAAAGATCCTATAGAGTTATCCCCATATCTTCATGCAAAATCTTGCTATCCTACTTCTACACATAGAAAATAAGGGTTTTCGTTGTTGTTGTTGTGTTAGATAAGGGCTTTCCTTGGTCAAGCCCTAGGTTAAGGAATTGATTCTGAATTGAAATATAATTAATAAAGGAAATGCTTTCTGTTAGTGTAAATAATTAATTATTATTACACTTTACTTAAGTTTACTTAGGAATATGCATAAACATATGAGTTTTCTTGTTGACAACTTAGGAGTTAGCAGCTTATTGGAGCACATGGTGCCTAAAAAATATCTTTATGAGATACACCTATGTAAACTTATCTCATGTAGTAGATTTGAACAATATCATATGAAAAATATGATTACCTTCAAAAATGTAATATACTTTGATATGTGATCAAGTATGCAAATGTGATAGCCTTGACTCAAAGAAACCATAAAAGAGTCAAAGAAACCATAAAAGAATCAAAGAAACCAAAACCTCATGTATAAAAATGTATTTGACTTTCCATGGATGAATAATAGAAGAGATTGAATGGATTGGATTGATAGTTCTTTTTAGAAAAAAAACTCCACTACCACCTTGGAGGAAGAAGATTGATGCAAGAAGAAGATGCCAACACTTGAATGCTTGAGGATGATTGAAGAAAAATACCTTGATTACTTTCTTTCTTATTGATGAGATGACTTGAGAACATGAGATATGAAGATGAAGCCCCTGAGCCTCCTTTTATACTAGTTTTTAGGTAGGAAAAAATCTTAGGTTGATTGGGGAGTTGAAAAACCTAATTTGAAAACTCTAGCACTTTTAGGCCCCAAACCTTGAAACCACTGGGGACTAGGTTGACTTGGTCAACCTAGTATTGGACTAGGTCAACTTAAGGTCAGCCTAGTCCTAGGGAAGAGGATAGATATGGCTCATAAAGGTCTAGAAGGGCATGTAGGTGAAACTAAAAGATAACAAACTGATCAAGAGATATGGTCAAAAGGGTATCAAAGTAACACCAAGAAGACCATGTAAAAATTTGAGAGATGATGAAGAATCATGAAATGAAAAAGGAGAGAAAAGGAGACTTAAACCACATTAATTAGGACTAAAAGGTCTCAAAATTAAGTGTGCCCATTTTAGGATGGTAAAGCTTTGGAGCCAAGCTCTAATTGAGAACCTCTCCATCTCCCAATCAAAGAGCCCCAACTATCCCTTGGGTATATTGACCATAAGATTGGAAAAAATTGAAAAACTGATAAAGAATTTAGTAGAAACAAAAAATCTAAAATCCTCATCTAAAAGACTAATAAATGGATCCCCAAGAGCTTCTATGGGACAACCTCGACTTTGATGCTACTGTGAGTGGTGGGATAAGGTTGGGGTGGTCTAATCCACAATGACAAGGGCCACCATATAGCTACACATTGTAGTCCTGTCAAAGACCATACTATCAACTATGAAAGGGTATGGCCCCCCTTTTGGGGCTAAATTTTCCATTCAACTAGAATGCATAAACTTGGAAATGTAGGGGGACTCTAAAATCATTATTGATGTAGCTAAAGGCCATACCAAAGTAGTGTGGAAAGTTGATAATATCCTAAATGATATCCTTGATCTTATTTATAATTTTGATGAGGTGAAAATAAGAATACTTACAAGGAGAAAAATTTGGTGAAAAATTCTATGACTTTTTTTGGTCTTCTATCTACTAGTCTCTATTGTTAGGGATTGGTCAATTTTCCTCCCAAGCCTACCCCAAATCTCATAAGGCAGGATAAGGTTGTTGTCATTATTGTTTAACATGATACTTATTTTTTTATAGCTTGGGTTACCTTGAATCTAGTATGATGGGATATTTCCTCCTTGGTACCATGTTTTTGAACTTAAATGTTAGCATGGACTAGCCTTTCAAGATGGATGTTGATTTGGATTTTGATTCCATGAGATGGATGAGTTGAACTTACACTCATGACCTCATTCCTTTTACTATTCATGATGGTTTCACCATATGTACATAAGTCTTCCATTGGCATGCAATGTGATGTAGGAGCATCATGGGTTGCTTTATCATCCTTCTTGTCTTTTCTATTTTTCCAAGTTCCAATGTTGGCTGAGTTGCAGCTTAGATTGATTTTGAGTTCTATATTGGATGAGTTGTAGCTTCAAATAAGTTTGAGTTTAATGTTGGCCAAATTTTAGTATGAGCCAAGTGACAATATTTTTTGAGTGCTACATTGGTTGAGCCTATTCAGTAGTCATTTTCTTGATGCTCGATCATGTCTAAGTCTTTATTTAGTTAGATTTATCTATACATTGGTTCTTTTGAGAGATGACTTGTTCATTTCTTTTAAGTTATGCATTTAATGTAAGGATCATGCAGTAGAATGTATGAAGACCGTTATGTGGTTAACCTTCTCTAATGTGAAGATCTAGAATATTTTATAAGACTTTTTGGAAAGTATAAATAAGATGTATAGGCTTAGGTAAGGACATGTCATAGGAGCAATAACATATATAGTTAGATGGATAATGGGATTATGGATCTAGATTTGATTTGTAATCATTTTGTTGGCTACAACTCATAAGGCCTCATAGTCTAGCATGTTTACAGATCATTTGATGAATTGATAAAATATTATTATTTATCTGTCTTCTTGGTGTTGTTCTCTATGTTATTTTGACATTTGTTTTAAATCATCTAGGTGGTTTGATAGTTAGGCATGCCTCTATCCCTAATTACTCAACCTACCTTATGTCAGGTGGTATTAGAGCTAAGGTCATCCTTATGGAGATTGGATCATGTGGAACCCTAGTTTATCTTGGTAGTAGGGTGGTAGATCTGAGTCTGACCTATAACTTGTAGAGGGTTATGATCTTGTAGGAGCTTGTTCAAGATGGTTCATGGTAGAGGAAATGTTGATAATGTTATTGTGGACATGTTGAGACAAATTTTAGCTAGATTAGATGTTTTCTAGACAACCTAGAGGAGAGGAGTACATCTTGATGATGTTAGTGATGACAAAGGAGCACCTAAAGCACTAATCCCTAATCCTAAACCTAAGGTGGACTTTGATGAGGAAATATTATTGAGAGTCCTATCTAAGGCACAATCAAAGCCTATTGTTGAAGTGACAAGCTATGATGGAAGATTGAGCAATGATTATTTTTTGGATTAGATTTATGAGATGTAAAATTTCTTTGAGTTTCAAGGCACTTCTGATAATAGGAAGGTGAAAATAGCTATTACTAAGTTGAAAGGTCATGCCTCACTTTGGTGGGAGTATTTTCAAATTGATAGGAAAATGAAGGGAAAATAAAAGATATAAACTTGGTTGAACATGGTGAATAAAATGAAGAAAAGTTTCTCCTTGCTGATTATCAAGTGAACTTATTGAGGAAGATGAAAAATTTGAGACAAAAGGATATGACAATGAAGAAGTAAATTGAGGAATCTTATAGATTGGACATCATATCTGAACATGTTGATGATGAGGTTGAGAAATTTTCAAGGTATCTAAATGGTTTGAGATCTGGAATTTAATATGAGATCAATTTTGTGAAATTGGATAGTGTGGAAGAAGCATATCAATATGCCTTGAAAGTTGAGGAGATCTTGACAAAGAAGTGTTGGTTTTTTTCAACTATTAAGAAAAAAAATACTTAATATCAAGATAATAAAGAATAAAATAACCTAAGGATCAGCTAATTCCCATAAACAGTTACTTATTCTTCAAATCTAAACCCAACTTCAACAAAATCATAGGAGATTTTCTACTTTTTACGATCTGCAGAACCAAGGTAGATACACCTGAGGGATGAAAGATTTTCAATCTAATACTACATACATATTTTTTCATTACATGACATTTCACAATAACACACATCCCTTATAGTAGATTTGGTCACAGTTCTTCTTAGATTTACAAATAATTCTAGGTAATAGTAGCTAACTACAACACAAGAATTAAATGCAAACAAGTGCTAACCAGCATTCACATTCTTCAAATAGTAAAGTAAAATTGATTTTTAATTTAACTTGATGTTTATTCATGATCTTTCCATCTATAGACTGAATCAATAGATTAGTGCCTCATCCATTGGGATTCAGAGTCCATTCAATTTCTAGATCTAGTTGACTACATTATAATCAATGCTATTAGCAATACTCACTAAAAATATTCTTACAAACATCCTTCCTATTACCATGGAAACCCTATCAATCTCATTGAAGCATTTACTTAATTCATTAAATTAAAAGCATTAGTGAATTGACATACAACTTGATTTAATTGCATTCAATTGAACAAACTTTTCTCATACAACTTCAAAATGACCAGGTAATAAGAATGGAGACAAGATTTAGGAAGAATAGATATGTGGACGATTCATCTTTGTATTAATTTCCTTTGAAAATTGTATACAATTGAAACAAAACTCAAAATGACTCAAGATAAGACCTCAAGATCTTGTAAGATTAATATATTCTCAAATATTTGTAGAGAAAGACATCATAAAGTTTACACCAAGAAACTTGACTGAACAAACTTAGTTAAAACTAAAATTATGCAATAACTCAGACCCTTTATCTAGCCTTGGAATCTCACTTATATAGGGTGAGATGCAACAAGCTTAAGGCATGGAGAACTGATAGCTATCCTTTAGACAAAAGATATTTACATTTGTTACTTTCATAAAAGATAAAATTTTGTGCAATATAAAAACTTTACATCATAATATTCCTTTTGGTGGGCTTATTTTTTGTTACACTTTCAAATGCTATAAATTCCATGATTGGCTTTTTTACTATTCTAAATCCTCAGAATATGTAGCCATCAGGTTTTCCAATGATGTGTCTAGCTCTAATCTTTGCAAGTTCACTTCAACTCAAGGATCTCCACTTGCATCATTATGTACTATTAAAATAATAGTTATTTCTGAGTTTTCTTTTTCCACATCATCAGTTGGGACCATTGTGCTTTCCACTTGGGCTAGTTCTTCTTCTTTGTCTTCTTCTTCATGCACTGATGTGTCATCTATTTGGTCCTCATCCTAGTCCACATCATCTTCTATTATTTTCATTTTTTTTGAATGGACAAGATCATCCATCCATTTGTTGAAGACTATATCGTTAGGCCAATCAAAGCTCAAAATTTCTCATTGCTTTTTAACCACCCAATTCCCTAATTCATTTATTTCAAAAAATTCCTTTCTGAGGGAATTGTAAAATAGTTGCACTTTAACAAACTCTTTATTTGTCCTTGGCCATAACACATGTCCTTCTTCATTACTGACTTCATTTATTCTTTTGCACAATAAATAATTTAATTCTTTTCCCCACTCTTTTTTCTCTTTTATTATGTCAATCTTTTTGAGTGCCTATGGAAAGAGATCAAATTTCTCACCTAAATATTTTGAGAAATAAATTATTATTCTTTTTTGTACTACCACCCACTTATTTTCAAAATTAGATAGATTACTAGTTATATCAAAAGTTTTTTCTATCTATTCACAAGATAAGTTAATAATTGAAATGCATAAAACTATGATATCCTTATCTCTTCCATCTCGTTTACTTATTATAGGTTTCAAAACCTCCTCAGAATCTTTGATTTCTCTCCACATATTCAATATGTTTACTAATTGTTTATATAATGCTAGCCAATCAATCTTATCTACTAGATATAAGATTGCTTTTCTAGGTTTTTCTCTATACTGATAAGTTAATTCATCTTGCAGGGCCCTCAACTTATTCTTTTCTTCCTCCAACTCCTTAGCAGTATAAAATTCTAGCCTTTGTGGAGTGTCAAGGATCTCAATAAAGGGAGTAGATTTAGAAGGATCCACTAATGGGTGAGGGTAGGTGATTCTTCACCTAGTAGATCATCCCATCACTTTATTCTCAAGTTTAATTCATTTTGGAACTTCTTTATTATATGTAGAAAGAACCTTTTCATACTTATCTTGCAATTCCAACCTTTCCTTTTCATCTTTTTCAGTAGTGGCTATAGTAAAGTGGGTTGTTCCAACACTTAGATGTGTAGCTTCTACACCAATGATTTCTTCAACTCTTTTGAAAATTAGGTTACCTATCAACCTGATATCATCATGTGGGGAAGAACTAGTCCTAGATCCTTTCCTTAATGACCAAATAACCAATGCAACCTAATCTTCACTAAATTTGGCACCTTTCATTTCTTTCTTCCCTTGATCCTCTAAACTCATCTTGTCTACAACAAAATTAAAAACCAAAGCATCTACTATATCCCAATTGGGTAGCAAAAAAACTCTAGATGCTTTTACCATTTGTCTCCCCTCTTTAGGGGTCAGGTTTTTAAATTCCTACATCATTTTTTATTTGACCTGATTTAGTGCATCTACTTCCTCCATTCCTAGATGCTCTGTTCTTAGTTTGGTACATCTTTCTTCAAACATTCTTATGTTCATTCTCCAAGAAAATTGATAGAAGGCTCTAGATTTAACAAAATCATTATCAGAGATAAAGTCATGGTAAGCTTGTTCCATCGCATGGTCTAATTCCCTTCCTCTGTGATCTGCCATAGCCAATTCAAGGCTTGGCATTGGGGGTTCTTGGGGATTTCCCTCTTCTAACTCTACTTGAGTGATGAATACTCCCCCTTGTGATCCCAGCTGCTCTATCTACTCCCTAGTGAGCTATTCATCTCCAATTTGTAATGGGGATTGTGTAGGTGAATATTCCTCAACTTGAGGTGTTTGTTCCCTTATTATTTTCTACCTTTTAGGTAAGGGTTCATTAGGTATTTCTTGTAGGATAACATTGGTTGATCCTACTATATATTTTCCTTTATCCAAAGTGGCCCTTTAATTCTGAATCACATTATAGCTAGGTCTCTTTTGGACAACCAACAACCCTATTCCTATTGTAGGAGTGAATGCCAATCTCCTCATAACCTCTTTGGCCTTTTCTAGAAAAGAATTAATAAAAAAATATTTCTTTTCATTCATGGCCTCCATGATTTCAAGAAAAGTAATCATGAGTTTATTTATTTTTTCTACCTCTATTTTTGCATCATCTAGAGGCTTGTAATCTTTATCAAAACAATGAATAAATTTCAAAACTCTAGAAAAAATTCTCCATTTTTCTTTCTTGATCTCCCGCTCTTGCAAAGAGAACTCATTCCTTATTATATCCTCAGGGAAATAAGGTTCATGTTTTTTGGAACCAACTTTATCCCTTAATCTAAAAATATCAAAAAATCCCTCATAATCACAAAAGTGGGGATGAGACATAGCCATCTTGTACTGATCCAATAATTTATACAAAAACAACTATCCACCTTTTATAATATGAAATGGTGGGCTATAGTACAAGTGGGGAAAATTGAGCCTCTGTTTCTTCTAACCAAATATGTTTCCTCCAATCGTCCTAGCTGCCATAATATCTTAGCTATCCCCATTTTCAAAGACACCTGGTAGGGTAGTACATGGGGAGTCCCTTGGAAACCATAAACTCTAAAGACTATTGAAATAGGGTATGGCATGATATCAACCCAATTATGTGACACTTTTAAGTTAGATGGATTATCCATTGGTCTAATAAAATTCATCAATGCCCTAGGGATTCTGGGATTGTCCCTTAATAAGAGGCTTCTCAATTTAGAGGTAAAATATCAATCAAACCTAACAAAACTAGCCTTTTCTGCATCCCCAGTCATATCTACACTCCATAGCTAGACTGGCGGAGCCTCTCCATTATGTTCTCTATTTGAAACCATCTCCTTCCCAAAATATGTTAGCCCCTTAAAAAAGAACATATGCATCAATAATGAGTAATGGCCAAAAGTATTTTCTACCTTGCTCTTGGAAATTCCAACTAGCCCTATATGGATTTCTTCTACTATATAGGATGCAAAATAAAAAACTAATATCCACACCAAAAGAAGAAATCTGAGCCATCATATACATAAATTTGACTAGCATAAAACTCTACTCATCCTCACCAAAAACTCTACATAAAGTCATATATATTTCTAGGGCTCTAGAGGTGAAAAATTCCTTCTTAAAAGGGTCTTTTGTAGATGCTGTGACCAATGGAAGATTTCCAATTGAGGCCAAATGTGCCTTTTCTAGTCCTTACAAGTTAGTGGGTATATGGTAATCTAGAAAAGGCTCCAAACCAAAGACCTTTTGGATTTCTTTAGCACTTATACTCATCAGGGACTCCCCATATAATCTTCTTACCACTTTGGCTGTAGGGTCATAGTTTTGGGCAATGGCCATGAGTAGGTCAACATCCATGAATACATCAGGGGCTACTAGTTTTCTTAAATCAAAATTCCAAATGTTTCCATGGGGAGCAAACAAATTTCTCTCTGAAAACCATTTCTTAAAAAGAAAAAGCCTTGATTTGGTAGTAGTAGCAACCCTAATCCAATTCCCTCTATTGTATAAGCCATTTGTAATCTTGAGCCTAGGGTTTACAAAAATTAACTTTTTCATTTGGGGCAAACTCATTTGTAGACTCAAGCAATAATTCAAGAAGGTCATTATGTATGTTTCTGTTACCATAATCTACTTGTCTTGAGAATACTTTCTTTCGAGGCATGATGGATAAAATTTGCAGAATACTAGAAGACTTTGATATATGGTGAATTGAGAAACTTACTTGGCTCTTCACTACTCTTTCACTGCAATTCTATGACACACTATGAATACTAGAATTTCTTTTGCACTTTAATCACATAAGGATGGCTTTGAGCTCTCTAAAAGTTTGAATTTTTTTTGCATAGAGAAGAAAAGGTGAAATCTTTGCAATATACTCTATTTTTGGTTTACATGGGGAGCCTTCAATCTTCATAAATGAATCGTAAGGAAAAATAGGGTGGCATCACCTTATATTTTTAAAACACACCATTAATTCCAAAAAATCTGACGATCCAAAAACAAAATCATGGATGACTCATTTTCCACTTGCCAGGTTGGTAGTCAATCCAATAAAAATTCTCCATGTAAGGCCTTCCCTCTACTACTAGCAACTTGATCTAGACCCACTAGCACTCATGGACACATGTCACCCTCTGAATATGTCGCTATGCATGAACATTGAGCAACTTCTGCATGCAACATAGTGACCATCATTGATGCACTTTTGATCAAATGATGAGGATTCTATGATTACTTTACTTAAACTGTGGTGGGTCCTTATGCTTTCCTTTTGGTTGCCACATCACTACCACTAAAGATCAAGCAACTTCTTATAGCAGCTTGGTGCCCACCGTTTATGCATTTTGGATCTGATGGCTCCAACTAATCATGTTTCTTTCTTTTGAGTGCAAATCCACATAGCATATGACATGACATCACTTTGACATTCGAGCAAGACATTTATATTAATTAAATTTTTGGTGCTTCTTTTTAAACTTAGGTTCCACTGTATTTTGTTTACATGGGAAGGTGCTATGTTGTTACTGGCATGAACCAAGAGCTTTCTAGGTGCGACATAGTGACCACCATATTCTTTGAAGGAATTTGGCCATATGAAATGCACACATTCCCATTGTTGTTACTGTATCCAATGCTACTGACATTCCATAACGATTACATGAATTCATTAATGATGAAACATTTTACGATGCCTGTCCTACGTGTTGATTCCACCATTTTTACTTTTTTGGGAAGGCACTACGTCATTACCAAAATGCTAAATTTCCTAGTTATGATATAGCAACCACCTTGATTCTATAGAAAACTATCATCATGAAGAGGAAAAAAATACATTCTTATTTTGGTTCCTTGTAATGATCCTTTTTACTAGGTTGAAAATTAAATGGTCTTTGAAATAAATAAAAACATAAATTAATGTTAGAGATAGACTTTATCTTGAATTTGGTTATTCTTAAGAGAAAATACTTAATGTCATTGTTATGTGTAGATTTTCATAATTTGTTACCCTTGTATTAGATCTCTTATGAATGGGAGATTTACTGTGGCTCTGAGTTTGGACACACTTAGTTTTGGGGCTCCCTCAGACCTCAGTCCATATTGGGAATCATTTGCCACAATGCGAGCAATTTACTCCTCCCCTTGTGCACACTCTCTATCCATCCAGTGACTACTACAAGATATATATGATTTAAATTTATATTTGTACATTTTTATTTTAATATTATAAATCTTCTTTTATTTATATTATTAATCTTACATGAGATTTGAAATTCAATATAGGTATGCTCAGAGATTATATTTCATTAATATTTGGGAAATAAATAATCTCATAAATGTAAGAAGTTTACCTTCTAATTTTATATGCCCTGGTCACAGTTAATATTTATAAGCTCTTATCCAAGTTCCAACATATGTCTGCTATACGTGGACTTGGCTCACATGCAGAATGTCCTTATTGGGTTGACACTATTGCAAAGTAATGTTCTTGCTTATATTGTGTACAGTAGTAATGCAAAGTTATTATCTTTGATTTGATCGTTGGTCTATCCATTTTTTTTTTTTAAATTTATTCGTAGAACACCTTTTCAAGCTCATAAAACTTATGTTGTTTAACAATGCTTTTTTTCATTCATTCACAAATCACTTAACAAGCAGCCTACTTTTCCACGCTGTCGTCATGTAATAATCAATTTTCTTTATTCAAGCACAGTAGGGTTTTAAATCTGTTCACAGGTATATTTAAGTACTCTTCACTTTATTACCAAACACCTTTCCAAATCTCAAAATCACCTTGGCCTCATATTCGATGATAAACCCTAATTTATACCACAACAAATGACATAACGCGTCCTTTCTACCTTCTTCGAATAGACATGATTTATAGTTGATAATATGAAGGTTGGTTAATAATATGCGAATTGGTTAATAAGTAATATCAATTAATAGTTAATGGGATTTTTTTAATGAATAATCAATAATTTAAATAATGAAGATTTGAGATTAATAATGATATCAATTATTTCATCAAATTGAGTTTTGATTATTAAATGACAAATAATTAATCTAACAATAAGATTTTGAGATTAATAATTCTTCAAATATATATATATATATATATATATATATATATATATATATATATATATATATATATATATATATATATATATATATATATATATATATATATATATATATATATAGATATGTATATTTTAATATACAAGTACATAATTTGAGGGTTCATGATAGTCTTGTAATGATCCTTTTTACTAGGTTGAAAATTAAATGGTCTTTGACATAAATAAATGTTAGAGATAGATTTTATCTTGAATTTGGTTATTCTTAAGAGAAAATACTTAATGTCATTGTTATGTTTAGATTTTAATAATTTGTTGCCCTTGTAGTAGATCTCCTATGAATGGGAGATTTACTATAGCTTTGAGTTTGGACACGCTTAGCTTTGGGGCTCCCTCAAACCTCAATCCATATTGGGAATCATTTGCCACAACGGGAGCCATTTACTCGTCCCCTTGTGCACACTCCCTATCCATCCAATGGCCACTACAAGATATATATGATTTAAATTTATATTTGTACATTTTTATTTTAATATTATAAATCTTCTTTTACTTATATTATTATTATTACATGAGATTTGAAATTCTATATAGGTATGACAAGAGATTATATTTCATTAATATTTGGGAAATAAATAATCTCATATATGTAAGAAGTTTACCTTCAAATTTTAACTGCTCTAGTTACAGTTAATATTTATAACCTCTTATCCAAGTTCCAACATATGTCTACTATACATGGACTTGGCTCAAGTGCAGAATGCGCTTATTGGGCTGAAACTGCTACAAAGTAATGTTCTTGCTTATATTGTGCACGGTAGTAATGCAAAGTTATTATCTTCAATCTGATCGTTGGTCTATCCAAATGTTTTTTTTAAAAATTTATTCATAGAACACCTTTTCAAGCTCATAAAACTTATGCTGTTTAACAATTCTTTTTTTCATTCATTTGCAAATCACTTAACAAGCAATCAACTTTTCCACATTGCCCTCATGTAATAATCAATTCACTTTATTCAAGCACAGTGGGGTTTTAAATCTATTCATAGGTATATTTAAGTGCTCTTCACTTTATTACTGAACACCTTTCCAAATCTCAAAATCACCTTGGCCTCACATTCGGTGATAAATCCTAATTTATACCACAATAAATGACATGACATGTCCTTTCTACCTTCTTCAAACATACATGATTGACAGTTGATAATATTAAGGTTGGTTAATAATATGCAAATTGGTTAATAAGTAATATCAATTAATAGTTAATGAAATTTGTTTAATGAATAATCAATAATTTAAATAATGAAGATTTGAGATTAGTAATGTTATCAATTATTTCATCAAATTGAGTTTTGATTATTAAATGTCAAATAATTAATCTAAAAATAATATTTTGAGATTAATAATTCTTCATATATATATATATATATTTTAATATACAAGTACATAATTTGAGGGTTCATGATAGTCCACCCTCCCTAAATTTGGTTGTCCTCAAGCAACTTTAGATGAGACATAATTTCTTCACCCATCCCTGTAGCATCTTCTATAGGTAGATTCTTCCATTTAACCAAATATTTAGGAATGGTTCTATTCATTAATATCTTTTCTCTTTTATCAATGATCGCTTTCGATTCCAACATGAGTTTCATTTCATCATCTAGTGGTGGTAACTTTGTGCAAGGTTTTACTCTTTGTCCCACCACTTTCTTAAGTCTGGATACATGAAAAATGTTGTCTATTCTACTATTCTCAGGTAAATTGATCTCATAAGACACTTCACCTATCTTCCTTAAAATTTTGTAAGGCCCATAAAAATGCAGTTTCAACTTTTCTGCTCTACTTTCTTTAAGAATTGATTATTTGTGGGGTTGTAATCTCAAAAATACCCAATCACTGATTTTGAATACTCTTTCTATAGGCTTTTGATCTACATACATTTTTTGTTGATTTTGAGCATGGTGCAAATTATCTTTAAGAGTGTTCATAATTTCAATACTTTGTTGAATAAAATCTTGGACTCCTAGTACTTTGCTTTTTTCAATGACCAAATCTCCAAATGTGGTTGCCTTGTATCCATACAAAGCTTTGAATGGGCTCATTTTAATGGATGTATGATAAGTAGTATTATAGCAATATTCTCCCAAATATAACCATTTTACCTAAGCCTTATTTTGTCCTATTACATAGTTTCACAGATATCCTTCTATCCATTTGTTGACAGTTTCAATTTGCCCACCTGTTTGAGGATGATAGCTTGTGCCCAAAATAGACTGAGTAATTTACTATCCCTGTTGCTAACAATATTCTTTGGAATTCCATGCAACCTAAAGATTTCCTTGAAAAATACTTCTGCAATTTGGGATGCTTTATGGTGAGTGGAAATAGCCATGAAGTGTACATATTTGGTTAACCTATCTATTACCACAAATATACAATCTTTATCTTGTACTTTGGGTAGGCCTTTAATGAAATCCATAGAAATGCTTTCCCATTTTTGGTTTGGAATGGGAAGTGGTTTTAGTAGACCTACTGGGAGAGTATGTTAGGCCTTTCCAAGAATATCTTTCTTGAATCTTCTTGTAGGTTTTGTAAAATCTTGGCTGTCCTGATACGGGGTTATCATGGTATTCTTCCATAATCTTCGTTTTCATCTTTGAATTTGTTGTAAGAAATATCCTTCCTTTATAAAAAATGAGTTCTTCAACTATTCTATATTTGTCACTTGGTGATTCTCCTTCCATGATTCTTCTTGTTTGTGGGTCTTTGGTGTACTCAGCAATAATGTCCCCTTTCCAATCTTGGCTATAACTTGTTATTTTATTTATATGATATTGAAGCAACAAGGCATCTGCTACCACATTATTTGTCCCTTTGACATATTCAATATCAAAGTTATATGCCTGAATTCTGCTAACCCATTTTTTCTGACAGTCATTGAGATCCTTTTGATTCATAAAGAACCTTAGGTTGTTATGATCAGTCTTGATGTTGATTTTTCCACATACTAAGTATTGTCTAAACTTAGCTAGAGCATGCATAATTGCTAACATCTCTTTCTCATAGATAGAGTAATGTTATTAACTTTCATTCAATTTGCGGCTTTCAAAAGTGATAGGATGTTTATTTTGCATTAGGAATACTCAAATTCCTTCTCCCAAAGCATCACACTACAACTCGAATGGTTGTGAAAAATCTGGAATGGCAAGAACTGGGCATGAACTCATTGCTTCTTTTAACCTTTCAAAAGCTTGTTGGGTTACTTCATTCCATCCAAAAGATCCCTTTTTGGTTAAGTCTTCTATTCTTTAATAGCTTTAATTTTTTCTTCATCCACACTAACTCCTTCTAGATTTATTTTGTGACCTAAATAGAGAATCTCTTCTAGTCCAAATTCACATTTTGAGGCTTTTGCAAATAAGGATTTTGATTCCAAAATACTTAAGACTTCTTCGATATGTTGTAGGTGTTCCTCCCATGTCCTGCTATAGATCAAGATGTCATCAAAAAATATGAGTAAAAATTTTCTCAATTTCTTTCGAAAGGTATGGTTCATGCATGATTGGAAAGTGGCAGGTGCATTTGTAAGACCGAATGGTAAAACTAAGAATTCAAAATGTCCATAATGACATCTAAAAGCTGTTTTTGGTATGTCTTCTTCCCGCATCCTTATTTGATGATAAACCAACCTTAAATCAATTTTGGAGAAGTATTTTGCCCCATGTAGTTCATCAATAAGCTTGTCCACTCTTGGAATGGGGTAGCAGTACTTAATAGTCTTTTTGTTTAATGCTCTGTAGTCTATGCACATTTGCATTGTTCCATCCTTCTTTTTAACAAGTACTACTGAGAAGGAAAATGGGCTAGAGCTAGGTTGTATGTGACCCATCTCCAGAAGCTCTTTAATTGTCTTTTCTATTTCATCCTTATAATTTTTGGGATGTTAGTATGGAGTAGTGATGACTGGCATCACCCCTTCTTCTAGTTCTATGATGTGTTCAAATCCTCTTTTGGGGGGGTAGACTAGGTGGAATTTCATCAAATACTTTTTTATATTTGTTGATGATGGGTTGAATATTAATATGTATAGATGGAACTTTTGAAGTGAATTTATCAAAGACTAAACATTGGGCAGCCCCTTCTCCTCTTCCATGCCTAAATGTTCTTTCAATATTTTTATAGGAAACTAATTTAGGTGATCCATCTAGAATTCCTTCTAAGTTTATCTCTTGTCCTTCATGCATGAAATAGATTTTTAGATTAGCTAAATCAAACTTAAAGCATCCCAAAGAAAAAATCCAAGGTGACCCCAAGATTATGTTGCTATGTAGTGGTACCACATGTAAGTCTTCTTTAACACAATATTTTCCCAGCATAAATTCTTGTTGGGGAATTATTTCTATACACTTGACTAGGGATCCTGTGGCTTGTATGGCTGAAAAACCTTTAAAATTCTTTGTTTTCAATCTTAAAATTTTAGCCAATTCTTTACTAATAAAATTGTGAGAGGCTCCACTATCAATTAAAGTTATTACTTTCTTTACTTGAAGAGTGCTCCTAATTCTCATTATTCGATGCTTAGATGTTTTACTGAAAGTTGATATTACTCCAAGATCCTCTTCTTCCTCTTCTTCTTCTTCTTCTTCTTTCTTTAGTTTCTTATGAGTATGTTCTTCATTATCTTCATCATAAATGATTTCAATATTTTGTATTCTTTCTTTTTTTCCACATCTATGACCAGGTTCCCAATCCCCTTTGCATGAGAAGCAAAATTTGTTTTTGCT
Organism: Cupressus sempervirens; assembly: GCA_028749045.1. Lineage (NCBI taxonomy): Eukaryota > Viridiplantae > Streptophyta > Pinopsida > Cupressales > Cupressaceae > Cupressus > Cupressus sempervirens. Next base: position 134,000,719 of record CM053788.1, on the reverse strand, counting down.
ACAATCATGTCCTTTTTCTCATATTCCTTTACATTTAAAGCATCAATTTTGTTTTCTTAGTTTTTCCTTCTCCCCTTCAGATAGAAAATTTTTGTGGGCTTCTTCTTTTTTGTGAGAGTTCTCTTTCTCATAGGAGCCATTCCCTTTATGATATGTTTTGACTTGGCTATTTTTTGGTCTAACATTTGTTGAAGATTCTAAATTCAATGCTGCTTCAAATGTATCTTCAAGATTCTTAAGTTTTAACAAACTAACCATTCCCTTGAGTGGTTCTTTTAGCCCTTCTATAAATAAATACATGAGCCTGTCTTCATCCATCTTTGTGACTCTTATTGATATTCTATCAAATTCATTAATGTAATTTTCAACTGACCCATATTGTTTGATATGTGTTAGTCTTTTGAAGTCTTCTTGGGGATGTTTCCAATTGAATCTTTTCATAAATTTTTGTGTGAAATCCCTATATGAAGTAATATTATCATGACCTTGAGTGCTCTTTCCATAGTGCCACCATTCACGTGCTATGCCGGTTAGATGGATAATAGAAAATTGGAGTGCATCTTCTTTAGTCATGGGATTGAATGTTAAGTAAGTGTTTAGTGTTTGTAGCCAATCGTATGCTGAAATTTTTTTCGATCCATCAAAATTGGGGACATCTACTTTCTTTGTTTTATGCCTAAGATCCCTATTTACATGTATCCTTGGTGTTTCCTTTCTCTTATCTTCACAAAATTCTCTAAATGATACCACTGCTCTAATGTGAGGCTCTAGTTCAGCATATGCTCTTTCTATATCCTTTGTTCGATTTATGGGTTGTTCTACTCCTTCTTCCTCTCTTAAAAATTCTCCTCTAGGAAAAAAGGTAGGTTGTGGTAACTTAGCTCTGGTGGAAACATTGTTATTTTCTAAGTGATTTGAGTTAGTGTCTTTTATACAGAGAGATTGGTCTTTCAAATTGTTACTAATTGAGTTTCCCATATTTTGTAGAGCTTGAATAAGTGCTTGATTTGATCTTTACATTTGATTTATTAATCTTTGGTTATTTTGTTCCATCTAAGATCTCATTTCATTTGCGACTTCATTCATAGTAGTTCTTTTTGTTCTTCCTTCTTGATTTTCCATAACTCTTTATTCACAAGATGGCAAGATTATGGTTTGATACCACTTGTGATGATCCTTTTTACTAGGTTGAAAATTAAATGGTCTTCGACATAAATAAAAACATAAATTAATGTTAGAGATAGATTTTATCTTGAATTTGGTTATTCTTAAGAGAAAATACTTAATGTCATTGTTATGTGTAGATTTTAATAATTTGTTGCCCTTGTAGTAGATCTCTTATGAATGCCAGATTTATTGTGGCTCTGAGTTTGGACACACTTAGCTTTGGGGCTCCCTTAGACCTCAATCCATATTGGGAATCATTTGCCACAATATGAGTGATTTACTCCTCCCCCTGTGCACACTCTCTATCCATCCAGTGACCACTACAAGATATACATGATTTAAATTTATATTTGTACATTTTTATTTTAATATTATAAATCTTATTTTATTTATATTATTATTATTACATGAGATTTGAAATTCTATATAGGTATTCCAAGAGATTATATTTCATTAATATTTGGGAAATAAATAATCTCATATATGTAAGAAGTTTACCTTTGAATTTTAACTGCCTTAGTCACAATTAATATTTATAACCTCTTATCCAAGTTCCAACATATGTTTGCTATATGTGGACTTGGCTCATGTACAAAATGCCCTTATTGGGTTGACACTACTATAAAGTAATGTTCTTTCTTATATCGTGCACGATAGTAATGCAAAGTTATTATCTTCGATCTGATCTCTAGTCTATCCAAATGTTTTTTTTTAATAAATTTATTCGCAGAACACCTTTTCAAGATCATAAAACTTATGTTGTTTAAAAATTCTTTTTTCATTCATTCACAAATCACTTAACAAGCAGCCAACTTTTCCACGCTGCCCTCATATAATAAGAAATTCACTTTATTCAAGCACAGTAGGGTTTTAAATCTGTTCACAGGTATATTTAATTTCTCTTCACTTTATTACCAAACACGTTTCCAAATCTCAAAATCACCTTGGCCTCACATTTGGTGATAAAACCTAATTTATACCACAATGAATGACATGACACCTCCTTTCTACCTTCTTCGAACAAACGTGATTGATAGTTTTTTTTTTAGGCAAAAGTGGCAAGCCACTATATTATTTTATAAATTCTGATTCAACGAGGTCAACTAGGAAAGAATCAGAGAAGAAAAACTAGCATCATCCCTAATATATACAAAAGTATAGATAGTTTAAACAAATAAATACAAGAGGTATTTCAACTACCACCCATTGCAAAACAGAAATTGTCATGGCATTTTGGCAGTCTCCAAGCACTATCTTCATGACAATGACCAAGCAAACAACACAAATCTTACAAATCTATCCAATCAGATCCAAAACCACCTTCAAGTGACCGTAGCTCACCAGGAAGAGGGCTTAATCTAGTACAAAACTCTGAGGAAATTTGATTCTAGTCCAAATCCAAGTAAGCCTAATCAATTAATTCCCAAAATTTTTGTTCAATCAATAGCACTGAAGCTACATTCATACACCTGGAAACTGAAGTAGTAGAATCCATTTGTAAATCAAACAAAGCCTGACCTACTAACTTAATACACTCCACCAATTGAACATCCATTAAATTTGGTGCAGAAGGCAAAGAATATTTCAAATAATTAAAGCTGCCGATGTCTACAAATTTCTTAATTGCTTCAAAAATATTAAAATAATTATGTTTATGCAGAAGTTGATAATGTGAGAAAAAACTACCAACTAATGCCGATCCATTTCATAAGTCATAATTTTGCATAGCCAAAATTAGTTTATTATCAACTAGATAATGAGGATGGATTACCTTATGGGCCAATGTTTGAAGCAAATCAGGTGACTGTATTAAATCCATAACATTAGAAAGGAAAATTGAAATAAAATGAGATGGATATAGAAACATTAGTGGCAAAGAGTAGAAGAACTCTTCACCAATAATATGCTTAATAGCTCTTCAAACTGTGGTTGAGTAAATTAAAAACATTTGATCCATCACTTCATCCATAATAATGTTCGGTAACAGCTTTTCCTCCAAAGATGAAGATAAGAAAATATGAAAATTCTTTGGCATGATGGCATGGTGCTGTTTGTGACACATATCACAAGCCTATGCAATATCCCACCCATAATTCATCTTGTAACTAGATGACAAAATTGAATTCTTGCAAAAGAATAATTGAAGGCTGAGGTAAATAAAGATTGCAATCCTCATGTAATAAATTATATAGTGCAACATGCTAAAAGCCATCTATATTGGCATGAGAGAATGTCCTTGCAAGAGCTGAAAAAAGTACTGGCACCAGTGTATTTTAATGACTTAGATTTAGCCACATGAGAAAATCAAATCCCATTATCAAAAAATTCAATGTCATCAGGGAATAATCAGAATTGAAGCACTTGAAATATACTATGCAAGTCATGTCCTCATAAATGTTTCTGAGTAAATCATGCAACATTGATTAACATGTACTCTATTACTAGGGCAACTTGGCACTTATTCGGCAACTGAAAGCCTTAAACTTAGCACCAAAACTCGGCACATACAAATTTCCACTTGGAAAAAAACATACAACTCTACATCACTCGGCACCTGATATAATTCTAAACAACTCGACACCTAATACCAATCTGGACAACTCGACACTGAATACAAATAATGTCAAACAAGCACTTCACCAAGTAACTGACATACAACTCTACATCACTTGACACCTCTAACTAACCAACTTGACACCTAATACAATTTTGAACTCAAACAAGCACTACACCAACCAACTGACCAGTTTGGCACCTGAAGCAAATTTGAACAACTTGGCTCCTGATACAATCTTGGACAACTCGACACTTGATACTACACTGGACAACTTGGCACCTAATGCAAATTTGGATTACTCAGCATCCTGATACAATTCTTGACATGCTCGAAACTTGATACAACTTCGAACAACTCAATACTTAAGGCAAATATGAGTTACTCAGCACCTAAACAACACACTCGACACCTGATAAAGCTTGGTCTACTTGGCACTAAGGGACATCTGATTATAGTTCACAAAACTCGCAGCCATGACATCTACTCCTCACCTAAAATATGAACTTTAGATGCTAAGTGGGTAGATGTAGATGCATCCATGTCTTCTTGAATAAGATTTTGAAGGACCTTGTATTTCTCAATAAAATTTACTTGGCACGTGATAAATCTTGGTCTACTTGGCACTAAGGGACATCTGATTATAGTTCACAAAACTTGGCAGCCATGGCATCTACTCGACACCTAAAATATGAACTTCAAATGCTGAGTGGGTAGATGTAGATGCATCCAAGTCTTCTTGAATAAGATTTTGAAGGACCTTGTATTTCTCAATAAAAGGAAAAGGGTGAAGAGTAGAAGTAGTAATCCATGCACAACCCAAATTTGATAAAAATTCTACAACTTTATTCCCTTCTCAATAAATATGCAAAATGCTAATATCAAGACATTCATCGAGAAGTCTCCAAATTTGATTAAGAACAAATTTTAGTTTCCAAGAAATGATGCGCCTATGGATACAAGCATCAATAATAACTGACGAATCCCCTTCTATATGTAGCCTATGGAAACAACCTTGTTTAGCTAGAATAAGTCCAGCCAATAGTGCATGAGCCTCTGCAATATTATTAGTGTCAATAGGCAAAGGAGAAATTGTAATAGCCACAACCTAGCAAGAAGGATTTCTAATACATGCTCCAAAACCTGATGGGCCAAGATTTCCTTTTGAAGCTCCATCAAAGTTTAGCTTCCAAAAATCATAAGCTGGAGGTCTCCAAAAATTCTTTCTAGATAAGAGTGAAGATGGGGAATAGTTAATTTTCCAACCATATGGTATGAACAAATTTTTCCATTTTTTGACAATTTGAGAATCCCATTGGGTCACAATCGGGTTGATTTTAACCATTTTTAGACTAGAATTAGTCACTTCCAAGATTGATTTTTTAATACCATTCAAAACAATGTCTAGAGGGAGTGATTCCTTTCTGAAAATATGCTTTTTATGTTCCCACCAAATAGCCCAAATAACCAATGTTGGTATGCATTTCTAGAGATTTGCAAAAAAAAGATTTTTGATAAAGAACTGGCTAGGCTTGAAAGAGATCCTAGAGATTGTTTAGCCAAGGAGTATAATGATTGAGTTTACTCAAAATAAAGCACCAAAATTGAGAAACAAAGGAACATGTAACAAACAGGTGATCCACGAGTTCTTCATGCTCTTCACAAAGAACACATTTAAAAGGAGGAGCAATATTTAATCTAGTCAATCTGTCACTAGTTTAAATCCTTTTTTTAAGAGCTAATCATGCGAAACAACCTACTTTAGGAAGAACAACCGGATTCTAATAGAATGAGAAAGCTCTTGAAATAGAGTTTTACAGTCCATTCTGTTGTAGAATTTTGTACCCTTCTTTCACTAAATAATTTCCATCCTTAGCTAGAGCCCAAAAAATCCAATCTTGGGTTTCAAAGAAAAAAACTTGTCTAGAAGACAAAATATGTTGAAATTGACTAATTTCATGAGGTGATAGAGGTAACTTCATGGGATCCTTCCAAACTATTTTCTTAGAAAATTCATAGACATGATCCACATAATGAAAAAATTGAGACCCCCAGTGAAGCTCAACAACTTGGATAACATTCACTGAGATTCCATACTTAGAGAGTGGAATTTGACCATTCCAAGAATCATTCCAAAAGTTAATACTAAGACAATTATTTACTTCCCAAGAGATGAAGTCAACTATGATTTTGCACAAAGCTATCATAAAGTCCCAAATAACCGAGCCTTTTGGAGGATTTGAGACAGTGAGGATTCTAGAGGGATCATTATTATCAAGATATTTTTGCTGCATAATTTTACACCACTTGGACTGAGATTTACAATACATGTGCCAAATCAATTTCCCACCAAAAGCTTCATTTCTAAAGGATAGATCATGAATACCTGTCCCTCCAACACTAGGAATTTGTGACATATCTTGCAAAGAAATGAGTGGGATCTTACGAGATTCATTCAAATTACCCAACCAAAGAAAACCCTTAATCAAATTTTGAATTTTTTGTAACACTTTGGAAGGTATCTTGAGAACAACAATGAAGTAATTAGGAATTGCAGCTAGAACTGATTTGATCAACAATATTTTTCCCACCAATGACAACCATCTAACTTTCCAAGAGGCAATTCTACTCTGAATATGTTGAATAACAGAAGACCAATATGAAGATCTATTTGAACCCATGAAAAAAGGAATACCCAAGTATAATGAGGGAAGAAAATCTTCTGAGAAACCTAGGATTCATTTAACTTTATCTGAAACCAACTTCTTAGTATTGAAAAAGTAAATCTTGGATTTTTGAGCATTAATAACTTGGCTAGACAGAACTAAGTAGAGATCAAGGGTATAAAGAATTTGGCGAGCTTCTTGGACATCTGACAATCCAAATAATAGAGTATCATCTGCAAAAAGAGAATGTGTGATAGATATGTTTGTTCCTAAAATAAGAGCTCCTTTCCATTTCTGTAACACATGCTGGTGTGAGATTGCCCTGCTAAATGCTTTAGCCATAATAATAAAAAGGATTGGGGATAAAGGATCCCCTTGTCTAATCCCTCGTGTAGAGGGAAAAAAACCTATGGGCTTACCATTAAAGATTAATGAAAACCAAGCTCCCGAAATGCATGCCTTAATCCATTTACACTAGTTTTTGGAAAAACCCATTTTATCAAGTACTTGAAGTAAAAATTTCCAAAAAACTCTATTATAAGCTTTCATCATATCTAGTTTAATAATAAAATTTGAAGAATTACTTGTAGTAATAGAGTGGAGAACTTCATGAGCCACAAGAGCCCCTTCCATGGTTTCCCTTCCTGGGACAAAACCACCTTGTTCTGGAGAGATGATACGTGGAATAAGATGCTAAATCCTCAAGTATATGGATTTAGTGATAACCTTATAGGATAAATTACACAAAGAGATTGGTAAAAAATCTGCAAAGGTTTGAGTATCCTTAATCTTTGGAATAATGGAAATATTTGTAGTGTTAAAATATTTCAGCATATTTTTAGATCGTCGAGATTCTTCAATAGTTGCCAATAAATCCCACCCAATAATATTTCAGCAACTTTGGTAGAATAATTTAGAAAAGCCATATGGACTTGGTGCTTTGTTAGGCAAAAAGGAAAATACAACCTTTTGAATTTCTTGAATGGTGAAAGGAGCCACCAAAATATCATTATCTTGATCTAAAATCAGTTTTGGAATAGATTCAAGAAGTTCTTCAACTTGTGACACAGAGGGATTAGGCAAAACATCAAGCGCAAGAAGGCTTTTAAAATATTTAACACCTTCATTTCTAATAAGCTCTTCATTGGTCAGAAGATCACCAGATGATGCATCTTTGATATGAAAGATTGTGCTATTAATTCTCTTTTGCTTACCTGAATTGTGGAAAAACTTTGTATTTCTATCCCCATCCTGGAGCCATAATTCTCAAGATTTTTGCCTCCAATACATCTCTTCTCTAGCACAAAAATCCTCCCATTGTGATTGTAGATTATTTTGAGAAGAGAACGTATCTTCATTCATTCCTTGTTGGATGATCTTATTTTATACTTCTTCTAACTATGCCTTGACTTCTGCCTTTTGATGAAACACATTTTTGAACACCTGTTGATTCCAAATTTTAATTTGAGATTTGACATATTTAGGCTTCATGAAAAACTATTGCATTTTAAGATCTTCCCTTGGAACTTCATTCCACCACTATTGGATGCTAAGGAGAAATGTGGGATGCCTAAGCCACATAATTTCAAATTTGAATGAGGAATGAAAATGTTGTTCCGAAGATTTTTTATTGCAAATGAGGCTTAAAGGTATAGGAAAATGATCAGAACCTGGTAAAGTTAGAATTTTTGAAGAGATATCTGAACAGCTCAACTTCCAGTCATTAGATAAGAGAAATCTATCTAGGCAAGCAGTAATATTAGCAAATCCAGATCTCTTAGTAGTCTAGGTAAAAGAGCCATTAATTGGATGAACATCCATTAAATTGTTATTATCCAAAAAGAAATTAAAATCTAGTATTATTTTATGGGGAGGGATGATGCCTCCAATTTTCTTAGATTGAGATAATAATGTATTAAAATCACCTCCAATAACCACTTGTTATTGCTCTTGCATTTGAAGAGAGCATGTGATAGAATTCCATAAACATTCCTTATCCAAAGATGAAGCAAGAACATATACATTAATTAGAATAACAGATATGTCAAATGCTGATATGTTTAGCATCTGCCAATTTTTCTCTTATTGGATGAGCTATGAATTAACTGAAAGAGGATTCCAAAGTACTGCTATACCACCAGAAGCACCCAATCCTTGCATATGCCAAGACTTCCATTTTTTCCATGTAGTAACTATTTTATCAAAGTTATGTTGGGACATTTTAGTTTCCTGCAATAAAATAATATCTGATTGCAAAGAATCAATGACTTGTTTGATTCTTTGCCTCTTGTTAGAGGCATTTAAACCTCTAACATTCCAAGAGATGATCTTCATTGGAGACAAGGAGAACACCTAGTTCTCCTTGTTGATCTTGTAATAACAGTGAAGCTATTTTCCAATGTTGTTTGGATACCAGCAACAATTTCTGATCTGATCTTGGAACCCTTCTGTCTACCTCGCACCTTGGGTGTTTTAACAATAGGAGGTTTAATAGATAGAGTTTGCAATATTTATAGAGGCTGAACTTTCAAATTATCCTAATTGTGTAGATCTAGAAATTAAGATTCTTGTGGTAATGAGACCTTAGACTTTTGCACAAGCTGATAGAGGTTAGCCTCTAATCTCAAGGAATCTTCTGCCATTAGATGTCCATTGCCTATGCTAGGGTCTTGAGGAAATTGATTAAAAACCATCTGAGAGTCAATTGCCTGATCAGGAATCAATTTATTCCAAAATTGAAATTCTCGAAGCAGGGTGTCAATTACAGGTGAAATATAATCTCTAGCTTGCAAACCTTTTTCTTTTGCAATATCGAAAATAATAGAGGTGGTAATTTCAAATAAAATTTTATCACAAATAAAAGTCAATATCATAGGAGAAGGATGGATAGAGAGGCTCTAGATGGGCTGCCCTAGCAATGAAACTAAGACTCTTCTATTATGAAAAGTGATCAAATGGAGTGACTTCGGAGATACATAATGTTGATAGTCTATCTGAGGGAGTAATTTGGAGCTCAGATCTATAAAGGAATCCCTTGGAGATGAAGGGTCAAACTCCAGCAGAAAAATTTTACTAGTGAAATATGCATGCTGAAAGAGAACCATAATCCAAAGAAATTGTTGAAGAAAAACCAAGAATGAACCAGGCATATGCCTATTCACTACATGCAAATTGTAGGAACTATCTGTTGTATCATCTTGGTCTCCTGACTTGGAAAGAGTTGTATTGGCCTCAGAGATATTACAGTCCATGAAGGAAATTTTCTGAGAGAAAATTTTGGGAGCTGAACAATGATTGGGACAAACTTGTAAATCATCCTTTTGACCAGAATGACACATAAAACTGAAGTGACCAAGTTTATCTTGAAATTTATGAATCACAGAGGAATCCTACACCATAACTAATTACGTCCATTTTCCCCATTTGGATATGAGAGCAATAGTTTTAGGAAATGGTTTGTGCATGTTACTCAATAAAAAAACCCTGACTTCGAATTGGGGACACTCATATGGAATCAAGTCATGTTTTAGAAAAATACCCAATTTGTTGGCTATAATTTCCACAATCTTAGGATCACAATACTCCAAAGGCAGAGAAGGAAAAGAAATCCAATGAGGAAAGAATTGAATATTAATATCTTTGTAGATTAAAATTTGGGATCCACAACATGGTACATAAACCCACTCCTTGAAAAAACCACCCTTTCTGCTTATTAATAGCATCTCTTTCATCTTTGGAATTAAAAATAGCAATAAAGAAATTGGAGTTTGAATTGTGATAAAAAATATCTTTAAGTCCAGATCAGATCTTGAAAGCCCAATTCTTGATATCCATAAAACATAAAGAAGCCATAGAAAACTTACCTATGAGAGCTAACTTCTAAAGGGTAGAGACCAAGCTTTGCAACATGTGATTAGAAAAAGTAACATTCAACTGTTGTTGAGATGGATTCAAAGGACCTTGATCTGCATGATTTTGGCATTTCGCTTGACTATTGTCCTGTAGCTTTAGATTAGATGCAATGTGCGGAAGACCTTGATCTATCTTACCATGAAATTTTTTCCTCCAGATCTTTTTTAGCATGAAGGGGGCTCTAACAGTATTCAAGTCTAGCTTCTCTTGATTCAGATTGTGTTGCACAGGCAAACCGTGAGGAGCACCTTCACATATATCAAATACTGGTTGTTTTTGGAAGAATTGTCACTTTTGACTTCTCTGATCAAATTTATGTCGCCTATTTGGATCTGAAATGATTCTTTGAGACAAACCATTCATTGAATGATTAGAATGAGAGGTATTTTCCTGCCCAAAAAATTTTGGTGGCTAAGGTTGTTGTATATGGTGAGAAGATTCACCCTTTTCAAAATAAGGTGAGATGTTAGGGTTTACTTGTTCAAAACCTTTAGATCCTTGCTACAACCTTCGATCATGAAAATGAGGGTTAAGGAAAAAGGGTTTGGTAGGCTGAACAATTGCTTTCCCTTTGAAAATAGACTTATCAGTGGTATTAGAATTTATGTCTCTGAAAGGACATTTTTGAAATGGAAAAGAGTTTGACATGGAGCCGATTGTTTGTACCACTGGTGTAGAAGAAAAAATCTATCTGAACTTATAGTCATGATCCCCAGCCGGTTGGACAATAGGGATAGATGAGAAAATGGAAGAAAAATCGTGAAAGATATGATTAGAGGTAAAATGATTACTCTTTTCTTGTTGCATGTTGCCATTAGATTTTCCCTCACACCTATGTTGAAGTTGATTCGGGCCGCCCAATTTTCCCTCATGCCAAAGGCACTTTGGTTGAATGCCATGGACATCCACCTCATTCCTATGGAATTTCTAGTCATGGCCCTTGCCCTTGCCATCGAAACCCTTGTGCTTGCCCTCAAAGCCCTTCCCTGTGCGCTCCATCACTCCCAACCTCGGTGAATTAATTTTTTGTTACCTCATTTAAGAAATTACACAAGATCTTTACATAACAAAAATGATCGAGGACTTCATCGATTATAGTATCAAAACCAGAATTGGTTTCTTCTTGGCTATCATTGTTGTAGGATTCTTTTCATGTGATTGATAGTTGATAATATGAAGGTTGGTTAATAATATGCAAATTGGTTAATAAGTAATATCAATTAATAGTTAATACATTTTTTTTAATGAATAATCAATAATTTAAATAATGAAGATTTGAGATTAGTAATGATATCAATTATTTCATCAAATTCAGTTTTGATTATTAAATGTCAAATAATTAATCTAACAATAAGATTTTAAGATTAATAATTCTTCAAATAAATAAATAAATAAATAAATAAATAAATAAATAAATAAATAAATAAATAAATAAATAAATAAATAAATAAATAAATAAATATTTATATACAAGTACATAATTTGAGGGTTCATGACATTCCTCCTTTGCTACACCTGACACATTTGACAACCCCACCATGTTGGAAGAGCTCATTTACAATAGGCAAGATCCTGGCACCGTATCCACTTTTGGGCCTATCGTGTTTCACTTTGGCGAGAGGTCACCATGTCACTACTGGTGAAACCATCCCATTTTCTAGTCATGACATAGTGAGTAATGTTGATTTTAGAAGATCCAATAGCTCAGGTGAAACACGTTGAAATTATATTAAATATCAACTGGGTCCTAGGTGTAATACTGTACTTGGTTGCTATGTCACATGAGATAATGTGACCTTAATTTTTCATCACAATATAGTGACCATTGTAGATCTTAAAAAGATTTGACGGTGCGAGATTTTTTAGGGAATTATGGAGTCAAAACAAAAATCTTAAAAGGTTCTGGCAAATTATAAATTTTTTCAAATGATTTTCTCCTGCTGAACTAAGAGGTGACAATCTTATGACCTGAAGGGCTTATTTAGGCCACAAATTTTATTTAGAATAGGGTTATTTATTAGGGTTAACCAATATTTGATAAGACCAAACCCTAGTTTTGATACAAAACCAGTAATTCATAGCAGGATATGTTCATGAAGGCATAGAGCAAGAAACATAACCAACAAGAAGCATGAACAAAGACAATGAGGTAGAGGTGGTTAAATTCATAGAGGCAAATGTATACGTTGTATAGGAAATAAAATATTTGACAATTCTATACAAGGTAAGGGCAAACCCAAGTGGAAAACTGAAGACAAAGGAAGGAATGAGTGGAAAGGTGGTAGTTCTATCAAGGAAGAGTTAGTAATTACTGAGGTAGTTATGGAAGAGGAGGATTCTTGTGGTAACTATTTTAAATATTGTGTAAAAGGACATATATACTTTAAATGTAAAATTACTAGAAGGAAGAATGTAGGTAATAATGGATGAAATGCTATGGGTCAAGGAGATCCTTAGGGTTCATTGAGTGGACCCGAGGTTGGAGAAAAATTGATGGTAAGGAGAACCTTATGTAGTGAATGAGTTGATGAGGAACCTTTCTTGAGGAGAAGTCTTTTCAAAACCAGGTGTAAAATGGCTAGGAAATGTTGCAAAGTGATCATTGATATTGGTAGTTCAAGAAATTTGGCATCTGAGGAGTTGGTTACAAAGTTGTAGTTATCGAGGTTGATAAACCCTAAATCCCATCATGTTTCATGGATCAAAGATGCACATAAGTTGTTGGTAAGTGTGTAATGTGTTGTAAAATTCAAGATTAGAAATTATTTTGATGAAGTTTTGAGAGATATTATGTCTATCAATTGTTGTCATCTTCTGTTGGGTAGACCTTGGTAGTATGATAAACATGTTGTAAATGATGGTATATTGAATGAATATACTCTTTTGGTGAATGGAAGAAAGAAAACATTGTTTCCTTTGATTGAAGTTCTAGATGAGGTAAATTGTACTACTATTATAGTTGGTATGTTTAATGAGAAAAAAATTGAAAAAGACATGAAGAACAAAGTTTTTTTTGCTATGATTCCTAGAGGACCAAGTTGTGGTAGAGATGGCCAAGAAATAGAAGAAAAATTTGACTAAGTGACAACAAAAGATGATAGTGTAAGGTGAGTGCTAGTAGAAATTGAGAAATTTCTTAATGGGTATAAGGAGATTATTGTAGAAGATATTCCTAATGGTTTACCACTAGTAAGAAGTATAAGTCATGTTAGGATTAACCACATATAGAAATGAAAATTAAATGCAAATATAACCAATATTAGAAAATAATAAATTAGATAGAAGAGAACACATGACACAAGGATTTAATGTGGTTCACCCAATCCCTGGGCTACGTCCACTAAAAACAAGTCCAATATAATTAGTATTCAGTGATTACAATCTGCAATCCCTTAAAGCTCAATACCACTAGAAGAAGATACAATATCACCATACATTATGAAATCCCTAACCCTAAGCCATTTTATACAAAATTTTGCCACTTGAAAAATTAGGGCTAGAATAAGTTGTCCAATAGAAAATAACAACTGGCATCTTTTATATTAGTGAGTCATTTTTTTTTGGGGGTGTTGCCCCCAAAACCCCTGTGGGGGCATTTCCCCTTCACTCCACCCCATACTGCAACAAGGAGTGCACCTGGGGCATTGCCCCATCACCTTGCAAGGGGTGCTACCCCTCAACCCCATCTTGGGGGCACTAAACCAAAAACCCTATAGAAATAATCTGGGGGGAAACCATAATGAATTAACCTCTAAGTCTGATTAGGCTCTACATCACAAGAAGTCATTGTATGGATCTAATTTCTGGAGCTAGTTTTATGAATAAAGTACAATACAAATTAACACCTACTAAGAATGAAGAACTTAACATGAAAGTGCAAGAGTTGTTTTACAAAGGTTTAATTAGAGAAGACTGAGCCCATGCATTGTACCTACTATATTGGAACCTAAGAAGAATGGAGAATGTGTACTGATTCCAAAACTATTAACAAGATAACAGTGAAATATACGTTTCTTATTTCAAGAATGGATGACATAATGGATTTTTTGAGTAGACAAAAATAATTTACCAAGATTGATTTGAAGAGTACCTATCATCATATCAAAATCAAAGAAGGTGATGAGTGGAAGATTTATTTCTAAACAAAAGAAGGTTTGTATGAATGTTTGGTTATGCCTTTTAGTTTGACTAATGCACCAAGTACTTTGACAAGGTTGATGAATGAGATTCTAAAGAGATTCTTGGGTAAGTTTGTGATTTTTTATTTGGATGAAATTCTAATATCTAGTATGACTAAGGAAGAACATCTTCAACATATCAAACAAGTGTTATAGATATTGAAAGAGGAGAAATTATTGATTAATTTGAAGAAGCATTCATTCATGCAAGAGGAGATTGTGTATTTGGGATTTGTGATATCAAATAATAGTTTGAATATGGGTCATAAATAGGTTAAGGTAATTCTCGAATGGCCTTCACCTAAGAATTTGGGTGAGGTAAGATCTTTTCATGGTTTGGAAAGTTTCTATAGAAATTTCATAAGGAATTTCAGTTTTGTTTGTAATGCTACAACTAAGACAATGAGAGGAGATAAAAAGGATTTAAAGTTGACACATGAAGCTAATAAGAGTTTTTATTTTTTGAAACAAAAGGTTTCCAACTTACCTGTATTGGCTTTACCCAATTTCAGTAAGGTATTTCAAGTTGAGTGTGATGTAAATGGTAGTTTTGTAGGAGCTATGTTGAGTCAAGAAGGTAAACCTATTACTTTCTTTAGTGAGAAGTTGAATGATGCTAAGAGGAAATATTTTATGTATGATCAATAGTTCTATGCTATTGTTCAAGCTTTGAAGAAGTAGAGACATTATTTTCTTCCTAAAGAATTTGTGTTTTATATTGATCATAAGGCTTTACAGTACTTGGGAAATCAACGTAAGTTGAATCGAAAACATATGAAGTGGGTTAAGTACTTACAGAGATTTACATTTGTGATAAAGCATAAAAGTGAAGTGACTAACTGAGTTGTAGATGCATTGAGAAGAATATGTTCTTCGTTGATCAAGATGAAGGTTGGAGTTCTTAGCTTTGATGAGATGGAGTTGTATGATATTGACCTTGATTTTTTTAAGGCCTGGAGAGAGTGTAGAGCACCAAATCTATCAAATCGATTGAGTAAGCATGATGAGTATTTTATTCAAGAAGGTATGTTGTCTAAAGGATTTTAGTTGTGTCTACTAAGAAATTATGTGAAAGTTAATTTTATCAAGGAAACACATTGTGGTGATTGGCTGGACACTTTGGTATTGATAAGACAATGAGTTTTCTTAAAGACAAGTATTCTTGGCCACATATGTATTTAAGATGTTTAAAAGTTTGTAAAGATTTGTGGAATTTGTCAAGTTGCAAAAGGAGCAAGTTAGAATACTAGATTGTATACAACTATTTCTGTCCTTGAGAAACCTTGGAGTGACATTAGTATGGATTTTATTCTTGGCTTACCTAAGTCATCAAGAGGGTATGATTCCATTTAGGTTGTAGTGGATATATTTTCTAAGATGATAAATTTCATACCATGTAAGAAGACATCTAATGCGATGCATACTACAAAGCTTTTCTTCAAAGAGGTTGTTAGATTGCATGGGTTGTCAAAGAGTATTATGTCTAACCAAGACAAAAAATTTGATGGTTATATTTGGAAGACTTTGTGGAAGAAAATGGATACTGAGTTGAATTTTAGTTCTACATTTCTTCTGTAGACTAATGGACATACACAGGTTGTGAATAGAAGCTTGGGTAATTTTTTGAGATGCTTAGTTGGGGATAAATTGAGTAATTAGGATATGGTATTGGAACAAGATGAGTTTTCATATAATAATTTTGTGAATAGGAGTATTGGGAAAACACCTTTTGAGATTGTTAATAGAATGCAACCTAGAGGTATATCAAATTTGAGGGATATTGTTAGAGAACATAATAGGAGTGCTGAAGGAGAAGTGTTTTCTTGATGTTATGAAGTCTTTGCATCAAGAAGTGAAATTGAGGTTTGAACAAAGTAATTAGAAGTATAAGGAGAATAAAGACAAGTCTAGAAGACACAATGTTTTTGAAGTTGGCAATGAGGTGATTGTTCATTTAAAAAGAAGTAGATTTCCTAATGGTACATATAGTAAGTTAAAAATGAAGAAGTTTGGTCCTTGTAGAATCTTGAGGAAGTTTGATAGTGGTAATGCATATGAAGTTGAGTTACTTGATGACATGGATATATCTCCTATATTCAATGTTGCTGATTTATATGAGTATCATGGGAAAGATAATTTTTGTTTTATCGAGTGATTATCCGAAGAAATAGATTGAATAGATACTGGACCAAAGAGTTAGCAAGAGTACAAGCACTACAACATTTGGGGTGACTTTCATGTTATTTTTGCAATTGTCCCTGACACTATTTTAATACCTATGTTGGAATCATAATTACAATGTCAACATAATTATAAACAAAAAAAATAAAACATGACATTAATCATTCCCATTTGATCGATTATGGAGAGCTCTAAACGAGGGTATAAAGAAGTTGTGAAAGAGTGTGGATTAGTGTAGAGATCTATGATTGCTTAGCCATGCCCTTGCTCTGCATTTTATTGCTATGGTATTTTTCTTATAATTTATTCTCCTCATTATTTAGTCTTTCTATTGTTTCACACTAACTTTCAATAACTTCTTCCCTATATGAGATCTTAAACTTATTAAAATGTTTTTGTTGTTCTCTATGGCATCAAATGAGCTTGACTATATTGTAATTCTATTTTGAGTGGCCTATGATTCATCTTATTGTTTGAAAAATTTCACTGCACTAATCTTGAAGTGTTCCTAATTTACATTACATGTAGCTATCCAGACTAACTTTGTCATCTAGACTAACTTGGAGGGATTATGCATATCTACCACTCATAAATAAAGCACAACTATAAATGTGATATGATGGGATGTACATAATCTCTAGTAAATCTATGGTCGTTCCCTTGCAATATAATTGAGTTGTCATGCCATGCCCTTGTGATCTTCATGACCTTGTTCTACATTCTCCCTACATAAAATATTATTAGTGAGTGTCTTATCATTCTTCCAATTAGGATAGTGGAGGATTGGAAATTTGTCACATTCATATTAATAACCTACTATCTTGTTATTTAGAGATTGCAGCCTTCACATTATTAAAGCCACTCACCAGGTAATGATTTCTCTCAATCATTATTTGCTTCTCTACATGAAAGAAATTCTCAAAAAAATCTCAAAAAATGATGTCTTTTCTATATCAATCTTCTTTATAATGATACAAACATGCACCCTAATTGATTACCACACACCACATTCATAAACAACCTTTAACCCATCAATTAGGTATAGATGGTTAAGAAATAAGTTATAACTTCTCATAATTGTTCTCCCTGGTATAGATGGTTAAGAGATAAGTTATAACAATAGTAGTTGAGTTCTCCTTCTTTGGAAGCATCAACAAATCCATTGAGCCCATTAAGGTGTTTAGAAAGATCTTTAAGGAACTATATCAATGGGTAACTGAATGGGTGCATTTGTGGGAGTCTTGCTACAACACTACTTACCATATGTCTATGGGGATCAACTCATTTAGAGAATTATGTTGGTATGGATTAACTTTTTTTTGAGAGTTATAAATTCTCACAATTTGGGAATTTCTTGTGAGAAAACTATAAGTTTTCTCTTTTTCCAAAACTTCTTCTGAGAAGAAGAGTTCTATGCCACTTCTCGATGAGATTTTTATCTATGGTCTTAGCTTTAAATTACTATTTGGAATGCTTCATTAAGATTTGATTGGTTTAGAGTTGGACTAAAATTGTTGGATTATACTGTAATAGTTTATCAGTTTAGTGTGGTGATATAAATACCACACAAGTGTTGGTACTTCAACAATTGTTTTCCATAGTTAAGTCTATCATACCTTTTAATCTCCTAATTGGGACACTTCATTAAGCTTTGATTGGATTGGACTAGTATTATTTGATTTCAATCATACTTTTCATTGGTTCAATGAGGTGTGAAAAAAATATTACAGAAAATTTGGTACTTTACCAATTACTATGAGTCTAGGGTCAATAAACATGTGTAACCTATAAAAGAAATAATCACATGAAATATTTGGAACTTCCTTTTTCAAAATTTGAAAACTAAACTAAATTCTAGCAATAAAAAAATGAAACAAAGAATGAACTAAAAAGAGGCACTTAAATCACAGGAAAAATGTTAAATCTCATTTTCAGTTATGGCAGTAAATTTTTGCTTTCCAAAATTTTCTTGCTGAAATATCATAATTTTTGGTATAGGTACTAGTACATTTAAGATAATTTATAATAAAAAACTCTCACTACTATTATTTTAGGCATCTTACATTTAAGATAATTTATAATCAAAAACCCTCACTACTATTATTTTAGGCATCTCAACTTTAGGAATAGAATAAATTATTGTATTAATATTTCAAGTTATTCCAAAAAAGGAGTTGTGGTCAGTGTTAAAGGCATTCTAGAAAGAAACTCAAATTAGGAGGTTTTGTATTACAGCTTGACAATGTGTGTCTCAGACAACAAAAGAAAATGATATTTTTCTTGGCTATCATTATGAAAACCAAGGGGTATAAGCTTCTTTAAGGATCACACATGAACAACTTAACTTAGAAGTTCTTGTGCACAACTATTTGGTGATAGTTAGTTATGAAGAAAAGGAAAAACTTCTGTCCCTCAATCCCCTTATGAAGATCAAAGGGTGGAAATACTTTTGAAGATTGTGGGAAACAAGTGCTTAAAGCTTTTGAATAAACTTTAATGATCTTTTAGTGAGATCTATCATCAAGAAGAAACATATACTAGGCTTACCGATTAAAGCCTCTTTTATAGAAAGCTCTTGCCAAGAACATAATTCCCACTAAGCCCACCAAAGGCGAAATAATAAACTTACAAGAAAAAATATTAAACATGATAATTTTAGAACATCAAATGCACATCAAAGGAGACTCTATTTGTACATGTTGATGGACTTCCAAGCATAGCTTGCATCCAAAACATCAAACCTACTTAAACTATGTAGGTGCTTTCCAGTCTCTATAACCTAGGAAGTTTAAGGGCTATTTTTTATAAGAAGGCATTACCTTAGGAGATGTACACTTCATTTTTTCCAAAATCACAATATTCCATGTTTCTCACAACTAGTTTCTTTATTGGTGTAATTATGCATTTATCACACCATATGTTAAACTTACCTTTGTTTCCTTACATAAAAAAATTAAATGTCTACATAGGAATAACTTCTTCAAGCTACTCAAGGAACCCTTATTTCTCAAATGAAAATGTAATGAATACGACTTGTCCATCTACCAAGTGTAAAATTTTATTCCTTACTTGCATCTACAAATGCAATAAAGTTGCCTTTATAAAAAGTATGAGGAAAATATGATAGCAACCAATTTTCCATGAAGTGTAACTTCCAAGTCATGAGGATACTCCTCAATATCAAGAATGAGAAACTCCAAATGAAGAGGATGACACTTTGCACTCTAAAGGACTATATTGAAACCTATTTATTTACAAATAAGAAACTAAAGTAAATAAAATATCTAACATTAACCTATGCTGTGATAGATGTATATCACACTAACACTTTTCCCTTTTGGTGGGGCCATTAAGCATAATGTATTCCCTAGATTTATCTACATAAGAATCTCTACTAACTACTCTAATATCTTAAAATATGGTTTTTAAATTGATTTTGTGAGATACAAACATCATTTCAATTTTTTTTAACTAATTCTTGCATAATCACTATTCTCAAATATTATGGAATACTACCACTTCAAATATTTAGTAAATATTAGTGATTATATGTATTACCAAGAAACTTGCACTCCTCCTTTACCCAATGTCCTCAATTCCATTGAAACCTAATGATATTATGTTAATACATCAAATATTATAATGATATATAGTTGATATTATATTAATACTAAAAAACTAAATAAATGATAAATAATATTATTTAAAATGATATAATATAAATTAATTATATTATAAATAGTTTAACTATTATTGAATCATAATATATTAAAATTAAAATTAAACTAAGGACATCTAAAGAGTCACACCTGTTTAAGCCTAATATATATATATATATATATATATATATATATATATATATATATATATATATATATATATATATATATATATATATATATATATATATCAAAAGAATCCTCTTGGATTATCAAAGATGAACATAAAATATATATTCAAAGTTGAGAAAGATGAAATTGGGACATTACAAAATAACTCCTCATTCTCTTTCTAAAACACATGGTGAATTGGCTCTCTATTACCAAGAGTTGGCACTATATATGGAGCACCTAAGTGTCATTTTGAGAAAGTATTGTTTGGCAATCTCAAGTCTTTACAACTTACCATCTATTTCTAAGAATTGTGTCTCTCATGCAAAGAGGCTCATTTTTTTGAGATAGTAATACAAGAGATAACTAAGGAAGAATTTTTTTATCCAAACCCCTCTCATTAAAGTGCTCTCCTATTATTTTTGTAGGGGTTTTTTTGGGGTGTGGTTGGAGTCCTATCTTGCTAGAAGGTTTTTCCTAATACCAAGCTTGTAAGCTTGGTTTTTTTTATCATTGATTATTTATGCCCTGGTGCCCATTCCCCAGTTCTACTAGCCCCTATTGTACTTGTGATTTTATTTTTCAAAGAGAAAGGACCTATATAGGACCCTCAATTTTCCTATCAAAATAACATTATAACTATAGTTCTCAACAAAAAGTTGGTAGAAAGAAACTAGGAACACCCCATAGGAAATTACAAGACAAACCAAAATGAGAACAAAAAAATATTGGAAATAGACATAGAATGCATAACAAATTTAGGAATTTTACAAAAAACATATCATAGAAGATATCTTTTAGGAAGAAAAAAACCATAACCTAGTTAAATTGGTATAGTTGCTAATTAGCTAGGTTGATTACAAATTCATGTAGAACTATCATTAGATTAGGTACAATAAAATGAATAATCAACTATTCTCAACTTGTAGTATCAAATACAATTTTCCAAGGTGATAAAATTGCATGTGTAGATGTATCACTTGCATGCTAGGCATAAAGCACATTCCCCAATTTATAATGAATGGATGGATATAAAGTCTCCATAGGATGGCCCAATAATGGAAACTAAGGATGTAACCTTGCATGTATTGGCATAGTCTCCCTATGAGGATCCCAAGTATCTACTACTACTATTAATTTGGGAATCACCATATGATCCAAAATGTTATGAAGTACTAAAGTCGGTAGTAACTTCTCCCATATCTCTAGAAAATGTAGCATAGGTTTAGGGTCCCTTGACTCCTAGGAATTTGTAGTAGCTATTCTCACCATTGGAAGAATAACTTTAGTGAAGATTTGAGTGTAAGGAGTTGAAGATGCAAGTTTTGCTTCTATGTAAATGCCATAATCACAAGGCTCATTACCTTGCAGAAGTCTCCACCACAATGATATTACCTCTAAAACATGCAAAGGATGTTGAAGTAGTTTCCAACCTTGAAACACTCTTATAAGCAATGTCAAAGAAAACATGAATGCAATACATGATAAATTGCACAACTTGCAGTCCTCTTGATATTTGGACTATAAATTCTCAAAGACACTTGTGAGTGATTCCAATGTCATAGTACCTACTACAACACTTTCCTAGATTCTATCTAGTGCTCCCATAATATCCTCTATATTGTCTAGTTGTTGTATCAGCCATGTAGTCTCTTTCTAAAGTTGCTCATTCTCCTTATGGTATATTGCCACAAACTCTCTCTCATGCCTTAAATTTTGATCAAACTTCTAAATATCTACCTGTACCATATCTAATATTAATTTCACATTATGTTTTAAATCTGGGATAGGTGTTTGATCCTCAATAACTTTCAATTCTATTTTCAAAATTTAAGTAAATAGGGAAGAGACTATGCATGACTTATGCTCATTTGGATCATTTGGGTTTGTTTTGAGATATGTCACTTGTATAGACTTTAGTGTTGAATTTAATAGAGAAAAATAGCCGAATTTATTTTGAGATATGTCACTTTGACTTTAGTATTTATTTTAATTGAAAAAAATAGTTAGTTAATGGAAAGAAAAATCAATAATTTTTTTAATGATAAATAAATTTTAAAATAGAAGTAGTAATGTAAAAGGAATACAAGAAGGAATCAAATAGTTTATTTTCTCAAATGATCAAATGTGTGAGGGGATATGAATGGGAGAAAGACAATCCAAATAAGTAATTAATATGAAATGGGAGTTGTGTTGATGCAGTAGATGGAGACATAAATGGAGCATATTTATAGAGGTGAGGTTAGATCATATTGTGAGAAATGTGAAGAAGAAAGAGTGATAAAATAGATAAAATTTATTTCATATTTATATAGGTTTTCCAACTTACTTATTGGGATTTAAAAAAGCAACATATATTTACATGAAAAAGCACTCAAATGATACCATATGGTCAAAATATATTTATATGTCAGTTGCCCTATAACCTGTAGGCACATTTTAATGTAGTTCACTGAAGAAAAACATGTTGATTTTAATACAGTTCAATGAAGAAAGACCTTGTTCAATAATTCTACCATCTTCAAAACCATATGTGTAGATATAAACATTAAGTGCAACAAGTCCAATATTTTTGTAGATATACACATTAATTACAACAATTTTTTCTTTCAAAACCAAATGTGCATATATAAACATTAAGTACAACATGTCCAACATTTTTGTAGATATATACATTAACTACACCAATTTTTTTTTCAAAACCATGTGTAGATATAAACATTAAGTACAACATGTCCAATATTTTTGTAGATATACACATTAATTACACCAAATTTTTCTTTCAAAACCATATGTGTAGATATAAATATTAAGTACATGTCTAATAGTTTTGTAGATATACACATTAATTACACTAAATTTTTTTTCAAAACCATATGTGTATATATAAACATTAAGCACAACCAAATCAATAAGGGTACAAGCATAAGTTATTTCTATGAAGAAGGATCACGTCAGATAATACAAGGGAATTTGATCAAAATAGGAAGACAATCGCTAGATTGTTGTCTAACTTTCAAAGAGAAGTCAATGACTAATGTTATTGTCCTTGCAAGAGTTGTAATGGCTTAAAGATAAGAAGAATCAAAATAAAAAACACTAGGAGACATTGTAGGGAGAATGGTCACATTGAAGGGGGGTTTGATTATCATCCATTGGTAAGTTTTTTGTTATATTATTTTCACAATTAATATACATATGAACTATAGAATGAGGGTTTTATTATCACAATTTTTATATACGCCAATCTCCCTAGGGTAGTACATGATATGGATCACCACATCTCAGAGAAACATGGAGGCATGAGTATTGAAGGAGAAGACCATGATGTTGATATTACAGTCAAGTTTGTTTATTAGTAACACACACTCTTATTCAAATGTTTAGTATCTACTGAGCATATTGTATAGTTGACAATGTTAACCAAGTAATTTAGACTCTACTAAGTTCTATAGTTGCTACCAAGTTTTAGAAACAATATTAGTTTGCACCAAGCAATTTCTACTAGGTTGGTGATTATCAGTGCAAATTGAGTTTCTTAGTATTTATTGAATTTCTTAGTGCAAAATGAGTTCTACAGTGGTTACTAAGTACATAGTTTCAGTGATGAGAATTTAGTGTTGACTGATTCACTCTATGTCAACCAAGTGATTCATTTTATAATGAGCTCATAGTAATAGCATTGATTGAGGTATGTAGTATGAACCAAGTGATTCAATTTATATGCCAAGGTTTGTAGTATTCATTGAGTCACTGATGCAGATCGAGTTTATACTACTTGGAAGTGATTAGTATGGATCAAGCTTCTACATCTATCAAGTTCATGATGATGATGAATATTGATAGTGGATGCTGAGTGTCAGAACCTCACTGAGTTAGTCTTCTTAACCTAAGTTCCTACAGTTGGGCTAACTTTGTGTATTTTGTGTCAACTCGTATTGTAGCTAACTTTGTTGAATTGTAATTTGGATTGGTATATATGTAATGCATTATATCACATCCAAAAATAAGAATATATGTAACAAGAAATAAGAAGCATAAGTGCGAAGTAAAAAGGATACAATAG
This sequence comes from Cupressus sempervirens, assembly GCA_028749045.1. NCBI lineage: Eukaryota > Viridiplantae > Streptophyta > Pinopsida > Cupressales > Cupressaceae > Cupressus > Cupressus sempervirens. Next base: position 133,976,165 of record CM053788.1, on the reverse strand, counting down.
TATAAGGAGTAGCAAAGATTTATCTATCACAGCAAGGTGATTGTTACACTCAAAGGAATCTCATTCAACAAAACCAAGTTGAAGATTAGAGATCAACCACTATTTCATCCTAATAGGTGGATCAATTGAATCCTTTCTCAAGGTAGACTTAACAATCTTTTATAAATCTCTTTACCGAGTGCATACTTCATTATATGTTTGTAAATCTTTTTGAAAGGTGGACCTAGTAGTCCTTATTTCTTTTAATAGGGCAGATCATCAAAATCAATCATTATAAGCCTTAATAGGCCAATTTTATATTGTAGTATTAAAGCTTGTTGGTATCATTCCCACCCTAGTTTTAATCTCTATTTGGAAGGTTTTTGGGTCACCAAATTGTGTGTCAAAGTGTTGTGAATGTTTTAATGCTTATGCATGCAATTAGATCAAAATACCCATGAAGGATTAAATTGGTAAATAAGGATTAATTTTTATATGTTACTGCTTCACCCCTCCCCTCTCAGTAACTTAGCCTATCATATTTATTTCCAAAAATTGGTGTTAGAGCTTTATAGTTCTCAGAGAAAAAGTTTAATAACTTGAGAAAATATTAGAATCTATGGAGGTATTTAGACTTGACAAGACTATTAACAATGAAAAGATAGATTTGGAATTGGTTATTGGGCAACTCAAGAATGCAAAGGAAGAACTTTCTCAATCCTTGAAAAGATGAAAAGATCTTGCAATTTAGATGAATGGAAAAATCTACATTGAAGAAAGAATTGAAGACATCCATTCAAAAAGAAATTTAGATGAAGCCAATGAAGCAATTCAAGAACTATTAGAGAAGAATGGTAACCTTCAAGAAGATGTGAGAAAGCTGAAAAGAGAGCAAGAAATTTAGTCAGTCAGATTGTGTGAAGTCATGGAAGAGAAAAACAAGACAAATTAAGAGTTAGAAGAAAAGAATAATGAAATTCAACACCTATCTCTTCATTAGGAAGACTTCATTGGTCAACTTACTAATGCAAATAAAGAAATCATGAATCTAAAATGAGAATAAAAGATTTTAGAATGATCTAAACATAGTAAAGAAAAATAATGAGAGGATGATGAAATCTCAAGCAAACATGGATCATATAAATGAGAAAATCTAATACAGACAAAAAGAAATTTGAGAATAAAGTTTTGGAGCTAGTAGCACAAAAGATTGCAATACACCATGTAGACTTGTTTACTATTCTAGGCTCATTGGAAACCTCTTGCAACAATGTAACCTCTCTATTTGGCAAACTCTATGAAAAATCCATTTTCACCAAGGAAATCAAAGATAAAATTTCCAAGATTAATAAAGATATGAAGGAAAGTGCATAATAGTTATCGCTTGCCCCAAGCTATAGTTCTACTCACTATACAAAGATCAGATTTCTAACTGATATGCAAGAAGAATTGCTAAGGAAAGAAGCCAAGATAAGAGCTACACTTGTAGATTTACAAGGCATGATTCTCCCTAACATGGATGCATTGCAAAAACATCTTGCACATGCTAAAACCCTCATCCATGATAACAACTTCTTCATTGCTGATCACATGATAGAATTATCAACAAAAGTTCATATTGTAGTGCACACAAGCAAGAAAATTGGGACAAGACAATGACACTAGTTCTAAAGGTACATTCTGATTTCTTGTCACATTTTGGCATTACTGTATAGAATACACCTTTGGCATTATGTCAAAAAGGGGGAGAATATGTGATGTATAAAGGGGAGAAGATGAGAAGATGTAATATAAAATGCAATATACAAAGGGGGAGAAGATGTGAGAAGATGTATATAATTTAAAGTATATTGAATATATATATATATATATATATGAGGGAGCATCATCATATTATATACATGTATTGGTATTTAGATAAATATCTCTTTTATTGATAAGAGTTTTTGTCACTAATGCCAAAGGGGGAGATTGTTGACATTATAATCAAGTTTTTTTATTCGTGACATACATACTTATTCAGATGGTTAGTATCTACCATGTGTATTGTATAGTTAACAGTGTTAACAAAGTAATTTAGGCTCTACCGAGTTCTATAGTTGCTACCAAATTTTTAGAACAATATTCGATTTACGCCAAGCAATTTCTACCAAGTTGGAGATTATCAGTATAAACTGAGCTTCTTAGTGTTTACTGAGTTTCTTAGTGCAAACTGAGTTCTATAATGGTTATCAAGTTCACAATTTTAGTGATGCAAATTCGGTGTTGATCGAGCCACTCTGTGTCAATGAAGTGATTTAGTTCATACTAAGCTCATAGTGATAGCATTGACCAAGCTATGTAGTATGAACCAAGTAATTTAGTTTATGTGCCAAGTTTCATAGTATTCACCGATTCACCAATGTAGATTGAGTTCAGACTACTTGGAAGTGATCACTATGGTCCAAGATTCTACATGTACCAAGTGCATGAAAATGTTGAGCATTGACAATGGATGAAAAGTGTTAGAACCTCATTGAGTTAGTCTTCTCAACCTAAGTTCCTCCGATTGGGCCGACTTTGTGTATTTGTGTAAACTTGTATTGTAGCCAACTTTGTTAAATTGTAATTTGGATTGGTATATATGTAATGTATTGTATCACATCCAAAAATAAGAATAGTAAAAATTAGTCAAAAGAACAAGTGAAAATTAAAAATGCTACAACAATATAAGGAGAAGCAAATATTTATCTATCACAATATTGTGATCATTACACTCAAAGGATCCGAACCTCGGGTATGGTCGCTATTTCTCCTCCCTACCATGATGAATCAATTAATTGAATGTAGGCATCGCTCTTCCCTTCCCATCCTTTCCCCTATTGCCCCATCATTCATTTCCCATCAATCATTGGTTACTCCCAATCTAAAGCACCCTTCTTCCATTCATGGATAGAAGAAATCAACCATTGTTTCATCCTAATAGGTCGATTAGTTAAATCCTTTCTCAAGGTAGACTTAATAGTCTTTTATAAATCTCTTTACTAAGTACATATATCATTGTATGTTTGTACATCTTTTTACAAGGTGGACCTAGTAGTCCTTATTTCTCCTAACAAGGCAGATCATCAGAAGTGATCATTGTAAGTCTTAACCAACCAAATTTATATTGTAGTACTAAAAGTCTTGGGTATCATCCCCACCCCAATTTTACTTTCTATTTGGAAATTTTTTGGGTCACCATATTGTGTGTCAATGTGTTATGAATTCTTTAATGCTTATGCATGCAATTAAATCAGAATACCCATGAAGGATTATATTGGTAAATAAAGATTAAGTTTTATAGATTACTAATTCACCCCTCCCCTCTCAATAACTTAACCTATTATATATATTTCCAACACATGATCCCATGGAAGATGATGATCATGTATAAGAAAAAACATTTGAAGATGATGGTATGAACTCATTGATCCATGACACATTTGGTACTGGAGTTGTTGCTGCTACTGATGATTATGATGAAGATGACATTGAGGCTATCCATGATATACCTCTACTTGAGAAGGCAAACATGAACCTTTATGAAGGATCCCAATCAACTCTACTCTTTGTTGTATTGTTGTTAGTGAATTTAAAGGTTATGAATAGTTTATCCAATATAACAATATCTTGTATGCTAAGGTTTGTCATGTAAGTCATTATAGTTTATAAAAGGTGAAATATGCATCGTTAAGATTTTTTATACTAACAAATTATATTTTTTTTCTATAGATTGATAGGTGACTATTTTTTACCACCATAAAATGTTCTCCCTTGCTTTGACCAACAATTATGTGTCATGATGAAACATGTTGGAATGGAGTATCAAGCAATAGATGCTTGCCCTAAAGATCATGTTATTTATCATAAAGAACATGAAAATGCAACATAATTCCCTAAATTCCATATGAATAGACATCAAGATGATCAAGTGACAAAAAAGGTGCCTCGCAAGGTTCTTTGTTACATCCCCATTATTTCACATGTTAAACGATTACTCAGGTGCAGTAGTTTGGCACAATTTATGGATTACCATGCACACAATAGAAGTTGAGATGACATTTTTCAAATGCATGTAGATGGTACAACATTTATGGACATAGAGGAAAAATTACCACACTTTAAAAGAAGAACCTCTAAATCTTAGACTTTCTCTGGCAATTAATAGTGTCAATCCATTTGGACAGATGAGATCTGTTTACTTGGTGTGGTCTATTTTTGTTATCAACAATAACCTTCCTCCATGGATGTCAATAAAGAGGGAGTACATTATGTTGGAAAATATTTTTCTAGGTATTTTATTATTTTATTGTTATCTACACATAATTATAAGTCTTGGAGTGAAATGACCACAATAATTATATGATGTTGTCCATTCAATTAAGTAAGTACCAAGTGAAAGATATGAATGTATATATTGCACTTCTTATCAACAAGTTGATGGTGTTATGGAATGGTTTCATTATGTATGATATCTCTAGACCAATTGGACAAAAAAAAATTCAATTACATGTAATTCTTGTGTGGATAATTCATGATGCCCCAGGGTTGACACATTTGCGTGGTATGCTATGCTGAAATCTAGTTGTACGCAATACTACTAATTCCAAAAATAAACATATTTAATCCAATTGTATTGTTATCTTATAGGTTATTAAAAAAAGGGAAAATATTCATGTCCAATGTGTGGTCCAAAGATGAAATCTTGTCATTCCAAAAGTTTAAGAAAACAAGTATTTGATGAGAATAGGCAATTCCTCCGCAAAAATCATAAGTATCAATGTGCTGAAAAACATCTTTTCAATAGGAAAGAAGAGACTACATCAAAGCCATGAAGAATGATGCCTTACCTATGGTAGTTAGAATATAATTGAATTCGAGGTATTATCACTCCATCTAATGGTTTATATTTGAAAATTATATATTTTTATTGTGTTTTGTTGGCTAATTATGTAATTGATGATCGTGAAGGTCATCAAGGTATCACTGACCGCCTTCTAAAGGGACTAAAATGTTATCCTAAAGAATTTAGTAGGCTGCCCTACTATGAACAAGTACAAATTGTGCATTTATTTGATACTATGCACATTGGAAATAAGGTAACAAAGATACTATGAAATATATTGGATGGAAGGCATGACAAAGAAAAAATTGCCAAAATTTGTAGTGACATTCATGATTCCAATTATGCAATAAAAAATATCATTGAATCAAATAGAAATGGATACTGGATTAATGCAAGTGCCTTTCCTTGGTTATTAATGGAGTAGAAAAAAAATACCATAAAAGAGGTCATACAATTTTTTAAATTTCTTATGAGATTTGCTGTGAATATAAGAAATCTCATATCAAAGAAAAATGAATTTGGGCTAGGGCTAAAAACACATAATTGGTATACCTTCATCAAGGAAAGTCACAGTCTTTTGTATTTACAATATATTTGTGAAATTGCATTCAATTTTCATTGTATTATGTTAGAAAAGAATGAAATGATCAGTTGACAATTATTATAGTATGTACTACCCCTATCTCTCCCAAACAATTTTGACAATAATATCAAACAAGTGATATATGATCTTAGAAAATACATGAGGTAAGTAGTGATATTTGTTCAATATATCAAACAAGTAATATATTGTAAAGTCTTGTATTTATATGTTTTTGTGTCTTGAACCCTTGTGGGTGGTTGTCATCTAAATAAATCCATAAAGAAGATATAAAATATTGGAAGAAAATAATTCATCTACTAATGTGTGAAATGAAAAAGTGTTTACCTTCAACTTTTTTCAATGCACAAGAACACTACCTCATACACCAAGTTGAGTAGATTGAATTGTGTGGACCTATACAACGCAGGTCAATGTGGATGGTTGAGAGATACTTAATTTTTTTGAAGGGTTTAGTTTGAAAAAAAAGCATGTATCAAGGGTTCTATGGTTGAGGGATAAATGGTATTCTAGATGATGGTGTATGCTACTCAATATCTTCCTAATCTTGTAGCAAAGACCCATATAGATTGCATTTGGGATCTGAAATCCATTAAAATTTTTGAAGGGGAATACTTGGTGGGGAATGATAGATTTAGGAAAGTGAAAGGTAATAAATTATGAGATGTTATTATAGTTAATTAATTCTCAATATTCAAAATAAATCTTTTGTAAGTCATCTATTTACTTTTGCACAATTGCTAAAGAGTGGGATGCAATACATTTGTTTATTGTAATTAGTAAAGATTGGATGATGGTATGGATTCAACAATGTCAACATTCTAGTCATAGATTAAAATGGGAATCCGTGTCTTCATTGGTTCTACAAGCTCATTGTAATGGAGATCCCAATGTTACACAAAAGGAAATAGATTTAGCATATTGTTTAAGAGATCTCTAGGTACTTATAAACTTGTTAATCAACCGTATGTTTTTGAACCTATGATGCAATCATTTATACATGTTTGACATTATTTTAGGTGAAACACCACAAGGCTATGTTATGAAATGGTTATAAATTTTGCATCAAATATTTTGATGACAAGAGAACTTGTGATTTTGGGATAAGTGCAATCTTTCAATTGATCAATATTTCATCTAGAAATGACTTACATCCTCAAGAATCTCAAAATTGATACCATGGAATTTTGGTTGATATACTTGACTATGACTTTAATTATTTCAAATTAGTTGTCTTTTTCATCAAATGGTACATACTATGGCTCAATCAAAATGATCCCAATATAACTACTATTGAGCATGAGAATGGTTTTCCAATGATTAATAGAAGGTTGTTTGAGCTAGTTGGGGATGAGCCCTATGTTCTTCCAAGCTATTGTGAGAAGGTATATTACTTAAAGGTTCCACATAAAATGGGTTGCTCATTTTTTGTTAGACATGATCCAAGATGAAGGATGATAAAGTGTAATGCAATGGAAGAAGAAGATATCGAGGAAGAGGAAGAAGTGGACATTGAGCAAGAGTTAGTTGATGATGCTACTACTAATCACAATGATAATGCTTCTACTCATGATGATGGTGATTTTTGGTGTAAATATGTATTTACTATTTATATTTACTTAGGTTAATGCATTATTTTATTATTTTATTTTGTGAGACACTTAGGAGTTTGCACACCTTTTTGAATTGTCATGTTGACAACACAGAAGTTTGCAACTCTATTTCAACACATGGTGTCTACAACACTAGAGTTTGCATCATTCATTGAGTTGTCATGTTGAAAAAATAGTTATTCACACTCCCTTTTTAGCACATGTTGTCTACAATACTGATTTACATATTACACTCTTGTAGGCTTATCCTCTCATCATTGCACTTACTTTCGTGCTTAATGGAGGATAACCCATATCTGGTGGACATGTGCCTGGTTGTATGACTTATCATGTAGCTAATTACAAGGCATTCTAGATGTATCTCAGAGGCTTTATATATAGGCACTCCTAGTGTACTCTTAGCATGGCATATTGAATGAATACATTATCATTCTGATCATACTCTCTCTTTCTAGTCTACAGGTGTGCTTGTGTTTGAGTTCTTAGTTCTTGGGTGAATTTTTTTCTTAGGAAAATTCTTACATGGTCTCAGAGCTTGGAGATTTTCTCATCACATAGTTGTTTGAGACCATTGTTGCTTCAACACCTCATCCTAAATCTAGAGTACTACAAAAATTGGGAGCATCTAGAGCTAGATCTAACCTCACTATTGTGTCTGTAATGCTAATTTGATGAAGATCGACTATAAACTCAGCTACCTTGGCCCAAAGTTGATTGTGAGGGATTTTTTTTTGCAAATTGGCACCCAGAGGCCTTGATTTGTAACTTCGGGTATGGTCATTTGTAGATCTCATTAATTAGTTTTTGGATTTGCATTTTTAATTTCTTTGCAATTTTTTGTATTTTTTGATAGTATTTTTTTTTGACAATATTTTCGGAATTTTTTTTGCCCTTCAAGCACCTGGTAGAGATTTTTTTTTTTTGCTAAACTGAGCTATCATCTCCTAGCCCTGCGCAAAGGAAATTCCTCTATTATTTAATCGACTTCATGTAGCAGGCACATTTCATTTTTCAGCCATGCATATTTCATAATTTTGGCTGACCAACCGCTGACCGAGAACATCCCCCGATGAATGCATCCTCCATCCAGTGACTCTATCTTTGAAGGGATGTGCATGATGTTTTGTACTTAAATAGTTCTTGTAGCACTTTCTCACACAATGTGGGATTAATAAAATAGAATTCGGTGCTAGCTTTTCATTTTTTGACATCGGTGTTCAAAGAACACAACAACCATTGTAAAGATTTTTTGGCACATTATTAATTCCTTTCCCCACCTGTAGATTTGGATTTCTCCAATGTTGTAGTGTTCATTTTTTGCCAACACATTTCACTTTTTCTGGCATCGATGGTAGTCACAGTCAACTCTCAAGCCTATTTTTCAATCTTTCCAACTACGTATTTGATTTCCTGCCTGTGGCATTAAAAAATTTGGGTGACTATTTGAGAACCTCCATGCATCATGTGCTACAAAAGCCACATGTCCTTTGCTCAAAAATTGCACATGTGGACCTTTCCATGAAAACCCACCATGTTTGCAGTATCCACCATTCAACACCCTCCACGTGTATGCTCTGCAGTCCACGTCAGCAAAGACAAGTCAACGCCAAGCTATCAGAGCAATATTACTAAGCAGGATCCAACATGTACAAAAAGCTACCTCAACACCATGTCACCATCTAAATGTTTTTCCATGTTAGTGACACATAGACTGCCACATAACATTTCATACTATATGAAAGGCTGAGTCACCTTGCCACGTTATCCTAGGTGGATTTTTTTGCTGATGTCATATTTTTGCTAGGTTAAAATTGATAGCCTTCTAACCATCAAAACCAGTCAATTTTCAACTATTGTGATGACTATTTGATCATCAAGTTTAATCACACTATTTTTCTTCCAGACCCCTCTCTAGATTGCTTTTCGATTTGGCAACTTGACTTTGCAAGCCCATAACTTGAACATCTAGACTCTGATTTAGGTGCAATTTTTTTTGAAATTTGGTAAAATTTCCTAATTTTTCTAGTGGTGTGTTTTTTTTTGGTTTTGGTGCAAGGATTTTTTAAAAATTTCATTTTTTGGTGACTCTACCTACACAATCTTACATTTTGCAACTTTAAACACTCCGTACGGGCACATCTAGTCACTTTTTTAGGTTCTATTTTTTTGAAAGTGCATTATTTTTTTCTACTTTCTAGATTAGTAGTCAGATTCTAGGGTTATGTGGACAAAATTCTCACTTTTAGAACTAGGGCTTTTTCTGCATTGTAAAGCTTTGATTACTTTTTAGAATTGTTGTACATCTTAGCCACAATGCTTAGTGATAGATTTGGGCCTCAAAAAGAAGTTGTAAAAGAAAAATTAGAAAGTCCACTTTGTTCATTTTGACAAGTGGCCCATTGTACACACACTACTTATAAAGTGCCAAAAACATCTTTTTTTGGGGGGGTCTTTTGATTAAGTGAAAAGGGGGGGTATGTACTATGTTTTTATGTCTCTCTTTTGTGCCTCTTTTGTGCTCTTTTCATTTTCTACATCATGGGTTCATTTAAATTTTTTCCTCTAACTTCACGCAATTATTCTACTTGGAAAGATATTACTTGGAGTAGATTAATGGAAAATGGTTATAGTCTTTATGTTGATGGTACAATTACCAAACCTACTGATCCTAAAGAACTCCTTGAATGGTGGAAACAAGACTCATAGGCTTTAGGAATTATCAAGAGTTGTGTACATAGAGATCTCTTCTTTCACATTGCTAGTTGTAAATAATCCAAACTTGCATGGGACAAACTTGAAACATTGTATGGTAAGGTGGATAAAGAAAAAGGATTTCATATTGAGGACAATCTACTTCTCTTAGATTTAAAGAACTTTGACACAATTCATGATTACATAAAGAAAGAAAATGAGTATAGGGCACTTCTTAAAGGTTGTGGAAATCCCACGAAGGATGAAAAGTTGATTCATCACATCCTAAAGAGGCTACCTTCAAAGTACACCTCATTTGTTTCAAGTTTTAATACTCATAGGTTGACCATGGGAACTACTTACCAAAAGCCTACATTTGATGCATTTGCAAAGATGTTGATTGTTAAACAATCTCACTTGATAGATTTAGGACTTCTCAAGTCATCAAAGACCAAAGCCTTGGTGGCTAGTGATGAGCACCAATCAAGTCAAGGAGGGAAATTCTCTAGCAACAAGAAGAAGAAGCAGTGGAAGTAGAAATCACAATCTAAGACACAACAACCCTCCTCACAACAAGGTAATTCTTCTTGCAACAAGAAGGGGAGTAATGAAAAGAAGGAAAAACCTTTTTGTGCATACTGCAAAAAGCCAAATCATGATGAGCATCATCGCAAGACTAAAAGAATTCATGAGTTAGAAAACCTACTTAGGTAGAACAAGATTCAAGTGCCAAGTACTTCCAAGGATTCAAATCCAACCTCTTCAAAGGGTAAAGGGCAAGCAGTTATGGAAAACAGAAGTTCTTCTTTAGAATGGATACTTGACTCAGGTGCCTCCTATCATATGAGTTCTTCAAAGGGGGATTTTTCTTCATTGAAGTAGTCAAAGGTACCACACATCTTTGTGGGAGATGACACTAAAATGGAAGTTGAAAGAAAAGGACATGTGGAAATGGAAAATGGAGAATTCAGAGGTGTTCTCTACATTCCAAATCTTAGCTCTAATCTCCTCTTAGTTTACCAAATCACTCACCTTGGAGATGATCACAAAGTTGAGTTCCTTCTATATTCAGTGATGGTGCATAGTCTACGAGATGATTCATTAGTTACAATGGGGAAAATCAATGATGAGAAGAGGCTTTATTCCTTCTCCCACTTTGTGCCTAAGTTTCCTTCTCAAGCCATGTTGACTCATTCTACTTCACACATCACATTATGGCATGAGTGGTTTGGTCATCTTGACTTTCACTCTCTTCAACAACTTTTCTCAAGACATATGGTCTGAGGTCTACCTAACATCAACTTTTCTAAGAGTGAGTGTTCATCATATTCAATGGATATGCATCTCAAGGAGAAGTATGATAAAGGTAAGTCTTCTATAGCACCAGTTGTTCTCAAGTTAGTTCACATGGTTTTAGCAAGACCTTTTGTAGTGACTTTAGTCAGCCAAGGCCACTACATCCTCAAATTTGTTGATGACTTTTCAAGATTCAGTTGGGTCTACTTCCTTCATCATAAAAATGAAGTGGTTCATAAGCTTCAAGTCTTTAAGACTCATGTTGAACACAAATCAAGGAAAGCCATCAAATTTCTATGAGTGGATAATGAGAATAGATATGTGAACATAAGACTTAGGGACTTTTGCAAACTTGAGGGAATCGATCTTTAGAATCCACCAACATTCAGTCTGCACAAGACAGATGTTGTATCACTAAGGATTAGGACTCTCAAATCCATGGAAAGTTGCATGATAAAGGCCAAGTCTCTTGATCCTACACTTGAAGTTGAAGCCATTAGTAGTGCTACTCACATACTTAATAGGTCTCCTCATAATGCCCTAGACAAGAAGACTCCTTTTGAGGCATGGTGTGGCAGAAAACTAGTTGTGAGTCACTTCAGAGTCTTTAGTTGTCAAACATGGGAAAACCTATCTTCCAGGGGTTACAAGGCACCAACACCTAGGCCTTGTACTTTCATTAGTTATGAAGACAATGCAAAGGCTTATAGACTTATGGATCTAGAGACTCATGAGATTTTTGTGGAGAAGGATGTTCACTTTGAGGAAAGTTCACCCAGCTTATCCCTTACTCCTCTCTGCACATCTACTCCTCTCCGCACATCATACACAGTGGAAACTAATAGTGACACAAGAGATAGTGCTTTAATAGATTTAAACACACAGGGTTCTATTGATAGTTGTAGTGATAGGTCACATCATCAATCTAGTCCACATGCATACATTGGCACAATGAAAGGTCTAGCAAAGTAGGGTACACATTACCTTCTAGCTCCATCTTTAGTTGATGACTACATGACAGACATTGTAGGTTTGTTCGTGGAGTCACATACAATAGATTTGGGAGACAACCTATCTTCTCATTCATGATGATGATCCTTCTACAGTTGTTGTGAGGGCTCACTCTGACCTTCATGTCCATTCTCTACATGATCAATCTTCACAGGTTGGTGTGATTATGGATCCTTATGAATAGCAATTGTTGAAGGTCTCTTTGTCAATTGAGGAGATAGATGGTTCATTGGAATAGGATCAACAAAAATCCTTGCCAGATCTACATTCATTCTTTTTAGCATAGTTGGAAGGGGCAACCACCAGCATCAGCAGAGGGATACTTGAGTAGGTTTCATGGTTAGCATACATCTTTAGGATTGTACCTTTTCCATTGTTTCTTCCATAGGGGAGGAACACCATTTTGAACTCTTGGACTAGCTTCTTCCTTGGAGTGGCTTTCACTGATAGGCATTCTTCATTTACGAGGTAGACTACCTTGTCTCTCTTCCTCTTCTTTCTTATGGGGGGGATTTTTTCCTCTTATGAGGTTTGCTTCTTCTCATTCTTCACTTATGTATATATTGGATGTATGTCATAATGGGGGGGTCTTGATTACTCTATCCATCCATGCATCCCTTTTCATCTCTCTTTTTGGGGGAGGGTTTTTCCCATGAGGTTTTCCCTCTTTCTCCACTTTATGAGAGATTGCATTTCATTATGTACATGGGTACCTAACATGGCCTAATAGTTGGGACCCATTATGCATTTTTCATCCTAGTTTTTGTAAGCTTAAGGGCATTCCCTAAGTTGCACTTAACGGGGGGGGGGGGGGGTGTTGGTCTAAATATGTATTTACTATTTATACTTACTTAAGTTTACTTAGGTCAGAGCATTATTTTATTATTTTATTTTGTGAGACACTTAGGAGTTTGTGCATCTTTTTGAGTTGTCATGTTGACAAATAGAAGTACACAATTCTATTTTAGCACATGGTGTCTACAACACTGGAGTTTGCATCATTCATTGAGTTGTCATGTTGACAACATAGTTATTCACACTCCCTTTTTAGCACACATTGTCTAGAACACTAATTTACATGTTACACCCTTGTAGGCTTATCCTCTCATCATCACACTTACTTCTATGCTTAATGGAGGATAAAAAATATCTGGTGGACATGTGCCTAGTTGTATGACTTGTCATGTAGCTGATCATGAGGTATTCTAGATGTATCTCATAGGCCTTTATATACAAGCACTCCTAGTGTACTCTTAGCATGAAATATTGAATGAATACATCATCATTCTAATCATACTCTCTCTTTCTGGTCTATAGTTGTTCTTGTGTTTGAGTTCTTAGTTCTTGGGAGAATTTTACCCTTAGGCAAATTCTTACAATGATGATGATGATGATGACGATGATGGCGACAATGATGACAATGATGACGATGACCATGATAGTGGTGGTGATGATGTCAATAGTCCTAATGATGAGATGTATGAAGAATAATATCAATGATAGGGGGTGGGGGTTGATTAGCTAACATTGGAGGGGGGTTTGATTATCAATAAAAATAATTAAAAGTACAATTATGTTATCAATGCCTATGCTATTCAATATTTAGTTCTTGATAGATTCAATGATTAATTTGATTAACTTGTCATGTACCTTTTACTATTTATAATTTATATGTGATACTAATATTCAATGTAATTTTGAGTATATGTATCATGATTTTTTTAGCTAACATAAGAAAATTGATTTACATATGTAGAAACCTGAAGCCCTTTCACAAGCATCCCACATAGTCTCATGGATCATTAGGTATAAGTTAGTACACCCATAGAGATTAATTTCTTTTACCATTTGTAAAATATCTCTCTTATTGCCACCTATCTCTCTTATTTCGTGGAGTGTAGGTACCAGTGAATAGGTATTTGTTAAATTTGTCTTCCTCAAGGGAGAAAAATGTAGAAATGGAAGAAGAAAGTGAGACATTTATTATATCAAATCAAGGAGATTGACTCTAGGTAAAAATATCAAAAATAAATTCAATAAGAACATGAAAATTTTCCTTTCTCAAGGGGGGTCATGTTCTTATGATGATGAGAGTGAAGGAAACTTTGATGTACCCATTAGGTACAAATATCTATAGAACAATGGGTCCTTGATGAACTTCCTCCAATAAACACTGATTTTTGTGTTGGAGAGAGGATATGTCACATATTACCATCCTACTTAAATGGTTAGGGACTATTTTTCATGGATGGCATAAAGGTCTCTTACAAAAAGGTTGTTGAATTGATGGAGTATGTCAAAGCTTGCTATGATTATAGTAGTTGGATGCATATTGTTAGATTAAAAAAAGTATGTGTAGCTATGTACTCATGGAAAATTATATACAACACAAAGTTAGTGAACAAAGTAAAACAATAACTATATACATTGATAGAAGGCTAAAAGCATAAGGGCATATTATAGGTTTTATAAATACTACATGACCTACATTAATTAAGAAGTGACCCAATTACATATTTGGGGTGTGCGAGAGAAATCATGTATTTGTACGTATGATAAAATAAATACATGGAGGTGAAGAGCTTCTTATTGATTAGAATTATAATTTTGTAGGTACAAATAAAGCTACTATCATGGGCAAAGTGGTACATACTATGCACATTTAAAATCAACTCCAATCAATGAATCCAACACACCATTAAATTTTTATGTTTTTTTTTGCTAATGTAGAATATAAAAAAAGTGTTTTAACATGTCTTAATGATTTTTATTAAAATATAAGGCTATATTATGGATCAATAGCCATAGGATACACATGATAACAATGGTTCTCATGGGACTTCTTCTCAATAGGTAAAATTCAGTATTGTTGTACAAATTAGATATAAGTAATATGTTAATGCATATTTTTTTATTATGTTTTATTACTCACTACTATTTTAGATTGATTTTAAATACAGTGCTAATAATATTGTTCTCACAGACAAGTGCTAATTAGGAAAAGGGAAAGGAAAAAGTAGTCCATGAGGAGCCACACGATGAGAAACATGAATTCATGATTGATTTTGTATCAGCCACTTATTTTGTGGCTGTAGCGCAAAAGGTTCTTCATGATTTAGGAATAAGGTTTAAGCAATTGACACCAACTAGACCTTAGACTCCTAAAATAAAATAGAGGGAGGATGAGTTGATGCACCTAGTTGAGATATATACAGTAAGTATTAGTGTAGTTTTTTATTATAACAAAAGTTCAATAACAATTTTATAATATGCTCTTTTATTTATGTCATTAAATAAAATGCATGTGTTATTTTTTTATAGAGGATTTTGAAGTGATTCAAGAGTGATTCCTAGAGGATGATACTTCAGGTAGTTCAAGTACATCACATGTTCTATCCTACACTTATATTTTGCTTAAACAATTTTTTTAATAGCTCTAACAATCTTGTTTTATTGTGTTTTAACAATCTCATTTTTTAGCTCCTACCATTGATCCTATGTTCACTATGCCACCTACTATAAGGAACAAAACTGAAAAGGTAATGTTGACTGCAAATTTGGCAACATGCAACATGGCCATAGATGTGATGGCAACACCTATTGGTAAGTAGATTCTTCTTTCTCTCTCTCATTTTTCATGTGTTTATTTCACTTGAACTATTATTTCTTAGGGGGAATTTCGTAATATTGGATTCATTTTATGTAGGAGGTGATGAGGAAATTCCTGGGTGTACCTATGTTAGATGTATGGGAACACTAAATTATTATGATAAATTTCTCATGAGTAATGAAAATGATCTTCCCTTGAGAGTAGCCCAACTTCCAGGTACTTTAAAGATCAATCCTTTCTTTTACTATAAAATCTTATACTCATAATTAAATACACTAACCTCCTGTGCAGTCCCTTGCAATAACTAATAATCCCATTACTATTTTGTAGGGAATAATCTATTTTATGAGAAACTTAATGATGAATGTTTGTGTATATTTGGGCTAATCATATGTATAGAGTATCATATTTTGATTTCATTGCTAGATCATGTTTCCTTTGGTCAATTTATTCAAGTAAATTAAAAGGTAGCTTCAATTCATTTATGAATCTAACAATTTTTTTCTTTTCTTAAAAGGTGGAATTTGCAAACTAAAGAGTTAAAGGATAAACTCATTGATGCCATGAAAACACTTTTTGGACCCAAAGTCTTTCAAATACTTAGGCTCCTTGAGAAAGTAGGTCAAGCTTTCAAGTATATTAGGTACAAGTACAGGACCCAAATGAAAAAAAACCCTTGTTGTGAGCAACCCCCCTATATTCCTATTTTTGAGTGGGAGAATCTTAAAAAGGATGCCATTGAGAAAAAAAAAAGAGATGGTGGAGAAATGGTACCATCTAGGGAAAGAAGGGATGCCATAATATTAAGAATGAAATTATGTAATAATTACTCTTAATACTTATGTGATCTAACATAATACAAACTTAACATAGGTTTCCTAACACATCAAAGGCAACTGAAGAAAGAAAATAAAAGGACGAGCAACACAAGGTCGACTCAGGTGGATATTCAAAACTTGTTGCACGAATTGTAAGTATAAGTAAATGAAGAATTATATAAAAATATTTATAAATTGTAAAAAAATTGTTCTTGATGAAATTGATTACAAAGAAAATTCATGATACCAAGAAAAAATGTAGGCCATGGAGTTTTAACAAAAACTTTTGAAGAGGACAATAAATTAGCCTACAAACAAGGCTATACATCTGTGGCTGAATGACTCTAAGAAATGAGTGCACAAGGTTCTTCTATTAGATCTATCAATGAGATAAATAAGTCAATTGATTTTTATTTCAGATTGAATACTTTAGCAATTACTGTATTTGATATCAAGTTCCAAAAATATAAGTTGTTATATTTGTTTTAAGTAAGAAAATAATGATTATATATTTGTTTAAAAATTTAAATTGAATATATTTATATGTACTATTAAAATGAATGATTAAAATTTCTCAGTATTTCTCTTGTATTTATATCTACATATTGTTGATAAATGCACTAATTATTTATTGGATTGCAACCTACCAATCATGATACACCAATCGAGCACCATAGAGGTGTTGATTCAAATGTGGATCGTAGTATTGAAGGTATATATTTTCTATTCAATTTTTGATTTCTGAATTATTAATACAAGTAAACATTTTAAATTGAATTTATTGTGGTAAAATAAATTTAACTATAATATGTGTTGGGATTAAAAAAATATCTTGTATTGTAGTTGTAGAGGATGTAGAGGTTGTTCATGATGAGTGTATTGAGGTTTAAGCTGGTGGGCAAGATGATGTGATTGGACATGGAAAAGAGTGCTACAATGTTCTTTAAAATATTTAAACTCTCATTTAAAAAAAAATTAACCCTTGTATTTGTTATTGTAGAGGACCCACCTTTGCAAAGAAAAACAAGATGACATCCATAGGTGAGAAGAAATATCGATGACAACATGGATATGCCTCTACAACAATATAGGGAAGGAAAAAAAAACAAAAAAGAAGAAGAAATGATTCATTTGAACTTATGTAACTTATTTGATAATGATTGATGTTTATGTCTAGATTTTTTATTTATATTCTATTGAATGTTCATGTGAATATTCTAATGAATCTTAAATGTGTTGTGACAACCAGCCTTGCTCTCTCCCTAAGCTATCTCAAGGTCTTTTTAGGTCATGTACTTGACCTAAATAGGGTTTCTACTTCCCTATGCTCCCTAGGAATCTATACAATAGTTCCTAATCATTCAATTGGTACACACCAATAAGGTAGAATAATTTGCTTCTATTTCTCATTCACACAAATAACCCCAAATGCTTATTTTTACTTCCAAATGGATGGATAACTACCTCAATATATTTTTGGACTCCCTTCAAGCTTCAAAACTAAAAACCAAATTGAAACCCTAACTGAGTTCCAATTCACAAATGAAAATGCATTCAAACGCTTGGGAAAAGGCTACTAGAACTATCCCTCCAAATGCATTAAAACCAAGATATCATGCAAAATCCCTTAACAAGCACCCAAAAAAATTGCCATTAAAAGTACCCTTTTCAATGATCTTGAAGATTTTTAAGGTCTTGGGTTTCCAACTTGTCCATACAGTATGGGCACAACTTTGGCCTTATATTAAGGTTTTCAAGGGTTTTCTTGCTGTCTAATGTAAAAAACCTCCTTAGGGTCCTTATTAAGGCTTCTCCTTAGTATTGGGGTTATCCAACACCTTCTTATTATTCTCCACATGCTTGGATTGGAGTATCTACACTTCCAATCCTCTCCATAGCTCCTTTTCTGCTTTGTGATCCCTAACCAAGCTGGAATGGCTTGCATAGGGCATCACCTTAAAAGCTACAAATGTGCTTCCCATTGTGCCTCCATTACTATAAATGGAGTACATGGAGTCTAGTTCCAAATCTCAAGAAACTGTACAATTCCTACAATGGGGAGTGGCCCTAGAACCCCATTTATCCAAGCAATTCTGTTTAGAATAACAAATTGCTAAAATACAAAATATTTAATCTAAACACACAAAGCTTGTTAAAAAAAAAAAAAAAAACTAGGTAAAAAACCTTTGATTGATGCCTACTAACTCTTCCAATACCAATAGTACCAAAACTAATTCATACACATGCCAAGAATTCTAAAGAACACAAAATTGTTGCTCATTACTTGTTGTTGAGGCCGTACAATGCAATAACTCACTTATCCAACCTCTTGAAAAGGTTGAGATCAGGATTATAAAGGATTACCAAGAGTTATTCTAGCTAAATTAGGTAGTTGAAGAGCTCTCACAAAGAAATTTCTCATTTTGCAAGGAAATTGCAAAAGTTGTCAATGACAACTTTGCAAGAATGAGCAATTTATGCAATTTTGCATATCTACTTCTCAAACTTGCTCTATTGGTTATCAAACTATTAAAAAGGCCCTAGATGGATACTAGGCACCTATTAAGGTCCCTAAAACACCTAATTGACCTATTTATCCTTCAAAACTCAAAAATTCTCTATTAAGCCAAATGAGCAATTTTTGAGCAACTATGACATCTTCACCATTTTGGGCTCTTCTAACCTATGCATCCATATGTTATGACCAAGTTAGTCCTCTTATTGATCTAGTGATGTGTCTAACATCATTACAAGTAAAAATATCTAAGAATGCCTAGGTCCATCACTAGCCTACCTAGGTGCTCCTGCACCATACTCCCCCCATCAAAAAAATTAAGTTATACTTGATGGCAACAGGTCCAAGGCAATGCCAACCTTCTTGAACTCTATTTTAGAAACCCAAGTAGCCTTTGAAATTTTCTTTCCCTTCCATTGGATAAGGTGTTCCATATACACCTTGTTCCTTGTCGACTTCTTCACTCTTCAGTCTAGCACCTTCTCTGCCTCAAACTTGCTGACACTAGGTGTTGCAATAGGTTCAATGTTAGCTTAACACCTAGACTGATTTGAGGTAATGTGTCTTTGGATCACTGAGTCTTGTACATTGGAAATATGGGATATTCTTCAACCTCCTAGTAAATCTACCTTATAGGCATTTTCTCTATACATTGCCAAGATTTTGTAAGGTCCTACCCTCTTCATCTCTAGCTTGGTAGGCACACCTATTTGAAGCCTTGCTCTATTTAGATGGACCATTACATAGTCATCAATAAAAAATTGAACATCTTTCCTCTTTTCATCCACTTCAGCTTTGAGTTTTTGAGTGTTATCTTGGATGGTCTTCTTGATTTGCTCCTGAACCTCCTTCATGGTTTGAAAAAAGTCTTTAGCATGACCATTTCTTTGATCCATGCCTTCAAGATATCTTAGTTCACATACACCCCTTGGATGCATTCCATAAACAATCTCAAAATGACTCTTTCTAGTAGTTCTATTCCTTCTATTGTTATAGACATATTCTACTTGTGAGATGATAACATCCCAAGTTTGACCATATTATTTAGTTAGGAACCTTGGAAGGTTACCTAAGGGCCTATTAACTACTTGAGTTTTACCATCAGTTTGGGGATGGTATGATGAACCAAAAGACATGCTTGTGCCAAGCTTTCTCCATAAGGTTTTCCAAAAATGGCTCATAAATTTTACATCCCTATTTGACACAATGCTTAATGGGAGTTCATGAATCCTTACAACCTCTTTGAAGAACAAATGGGCAATATGACTTGCATCATTAGTTGTCTTACATGGGATGAAATGCCCTATTTTGCTGACTCTATCAATAACAACATAAATGCTATCATATCCCTACTTGGTTTTGGTTAAACCTACAACATAATCCATACTTACACAATCCCATGATCTGTTTGGAATTGGTAAAGGCTAATAAAGACCTACATTTCTCATTCCTCCTTTGGCTTTCATGCATACCATGCACTAGTCCACATACTTAGTTACGTCCTTTGCAAGCTTTGGCCAATAATAGAACCTTTGCACCAATTCTAAGATTTTTCTGACACCAATATGTCCACTTAGACTACTATTATGCTTCTCCTATATTAGGTTCTCTCTCATTGAACTCCTTGGCACTTGAATAGCAACCCATTTTGCAAAGTATATTATGAAAATTTTCTAGGAAAATGATTCTCAAAATCATTGCATACCTTATAGGCTTGAACAAAGTCCTCATCTTCCTTGTAGAGGTTCCTAAAACTCTCTATCCTAATGCTTTGGAGCTGAATTTCTTAAACTATCACGATCCTTCTACTTAGTGCATCTACAATTTTGTTCAATTGCCC
Source organism: Cupressus sempervirens (assembly GCA_028749045.1). Classification (NCBI taxonomy): domain Eukaryota; kingdom Viridiplantae; phylum Streptophyta; class Pinopsida; order Cupressales; family Cupressaceae; genus Cupressus; species Cupressus sempervirens. The sequence goes on along the minus strand of CM053788.1, from coordinate 133,955,324 downwards.
CTTCTTTTTCTTGATTGTGAAGGTGAAGGCCTGCAAGTACTCCATCCATTTCAAATAGCTATTTCTCAGTTTCCCTTGAGTGTTGATGTAGCTAAGAGCTTGGTTATTTGTAGACACAACAAATTCTTTTGGCAACAAATATTGTCATCACTTCCTAAAAAACTAAACTAAGGTGTAGAGCTCTAAGTCATAGGATGAATACTTCTTCTTGGCCTTATTAAGTTTCTCACTATAAAACACTATTGGCCAACCTTCTTGACTCAAAACCCCACCCACTTCTAAGTCACATGCATCACATTCTAGGGTGAACAATTTCTCAAAACTAGGCAATTTCTAAAGACCATTTAGACTTAGACTTGACTCCACCCTTTATAGTATCAAGAAAAGGTGCACATACCACTAAAATTCCTAATGAATTTCCTATAGAATTGAGAAAATCCATGGAAACTTCTTACCTCAGTAGATGTGGTAGGTTTTGACCAATCTAGTATAGCAACAACCTTCTCCTTGTCCATATTTGAGATGCCTTGAGACACCACAAAGCCTAGGGTATACAAGTTATTGTTTGAAGAAATCAAACTTCTCAAGGTTGATGGCTAGGCTCTCTTCATGAATTCTTTTCAAAGCCACCTCAACATGCTTGATATGCTCTTCTCTAGTATTTCTAAAGATAAATATATCATCTAGATATACAACTATAAATTTTCCTATGAATTCCTTGAGCACCTCATTCATGAGCCTCATGAATGTGCTAGGAGCATTGGAAAGACAAAATTTCATTACAAGCCATTCATAAAGACCATCAGTAGTCTTAAATATTTTTTTCCATTCATCTCCCTCATTAATCCTAATTTTATGGTATCCACTCTTCAAATACAATTTAGTGAAATACTTATCTCCTTGAAGGAAATCCATGAGATCCTCAATCCTAGGTATGGGAAACCTATTTTTGACTGTAATCCTATTGTTGGCTCTTGAGTTTGTATGTAACCTCCATTTCCCCCCTTTATTAGATGCCAACACAACATGGAATACACATGGGCTTATGCTCTTTTGCATCAGACCTTGATCCATCATTTCTTGGTCTTGTCCTGCCACTTCTAAATCCTAATCTAGAGTGAGTTTGTAAGAAGCTTTATTTGGTAAGGATGCCCTTAGTACAAAGTAAATTTAATGAATTATAACCCTTCTAGGAGGTAGGGTATCTAGAGTACCATCACTCACTATGTCCATACATAACCTCCATTCCCCCCATTTCTTTGATGCCAACACAACATGGACTGCGTATGGGCTTATTCTCTTTTGTATCAGACCTTGATCCATCAATTCTTGGACTTGTCTTGCCACTTCTAAGTTCTAATTTAGAGTGAGCTTGTAGGAAACTTTATTTGGTAAGGATTCCCTTGGTAAAAAGTTGATTTGATGTCTTATAACCCTTCTAAGAGGTAGGGTAGCTAGAGTACCATCACTTACTATGTCCTTGTACTTTTCAAACAAAGTTTGGACTTCAACTAGAAAAGGTTCCTTGACTACACTATCTTTTGCTTTAGATTTCAACACTACCATAACTCTAACATTCATCATCTCTGAGATCTTTAAAAAATTTTTTTCCACTAAATAACAACACACAGGGTAATTTAGATTGTGATTCATCTCCTTCCAATAAAGACTAAATTTTGAAGGTCTTACCTCCCTTTTTGAAGGTTATGGCATTAGCTCTACCATCATACAAAACCTCTCTCTCAAATTTCCAGGTCCTACCTAGCAAAATATGGCAAGCATCCATAGGAAATATATCATACAACATTTTGTCTTGTACTCTGCTATAGAAAAATCCACCCAAGCTTGCTCATTCACCAAGATGCTCTACCCTTTGTTAAGCCAAGTAACCTTGTAGGGGTTGTCATGAGGTACCATCTATAATTTTATTTTATTAATAACCTCCTCTAATATCACATTAATAGTGGACCCTGAATCCACCACCAATTTGGATACTTTTTCTAAGATTTTGCATTTTATGCTAAACAAGGCCTTTCTATGTTTAGGTTCATTAGGAGTTGGTTGTTTGATCAATGCTCTCCTAAACATGATATTTTCACCCTTTTCATATTTAATGTGGTCCATGTTAGATTCCTTTATGTAATTATCCTCTTGCACATATGGCATACTTTTGTCTTGGTTTGAGGAAGAAGGTTTCACTGGGCATCTATAGACTGGATGATCCAACTAACAATAGTTATAACATTTCATACTTGCAAAGTATGAGTTGGAACTACCTGATCCTCTTCCCCTACTTTTTCCTCCTTGGTTACCTCTTCCTCTATTATAATCACCTCTTGAAGATTTTTCACTAGTTTTCTCTATGAGCTTTCTCTCACATTGATTCATTTTCTCACTACCTCTACCTTGGTAGCCTCCCCTTTCTTCTCTTTGATTCCTACCCTTGCCAATATCCTTAAAGTTGGAATCCCTATTTCTTTTGTTCCTTTCCTCTACCTTTAGAGGTAGCTAATGACACCTTTGGATAGTGTTAGGTTCCCAAAAACTAAGCTCCTCTTGTATATTCCACTTCAAACCACCTAAGTATCTAGCCACTTTGATTGGCTCCTCTTCTTTCTTTCTGGATCTTAGACATAGCCTCTAAAATTTCTTAGCATAAGAGGTTACATGTAAGCATTTTTTCTTTAGTCCTTTTCTTCTCTTGTGGAGTTGGATCTCAAAGTCTTCAGGTAGGAAGTTTTCCTTCACTTTAGTGACCATAGCATTCTAGTTAGCTATAGGAGCCTTACCCATGCTAATTCTCTCATCTTGTACATATTTCCACCTTGTTAGAGCTGAACCTTTGAGCCTTGACTTAGCCACTTTAAATTTTTATGCCTATGATACCCCCTCACACTCAAAATGGTTGTCCATGCCACCTTTCCATTGAAAAGTGACACACCTTTCAATTTTTTTCCTACTAGGGCTTTGATAGCCTTCAAGAAGGGCTCTTCATTCAAGATAAGGTTAGGTTTAGGGACTACATCCTCCTATACTACCTCTTTACCCTTCTCATTTTCCTCTTCTTCCTTCCTCCAAGATGCATTAACAATTGCATCAAATTTCACCTTTAACTCTACTAAGGATTCTTCAAGATCTTTGTTCTTCTCCCTTTCCTCATCAACTTCCTAGGATAGTTCTACATTAGTCACCATGCTAGCTACACCTACTAACTCTCCAGTAGCTACATTCATCCACCACTTCTTCCCAAATCTTTAACCTTCTTTGATACCACTCTAATGTGAAAACCAACCTTTCTCTCCCCCCTAAATAGAGTTTCTACTTCCCTATCCTCCTTAGGAATCTACACAATAGTTTTTAATCATTCAGTTGGCACACACCAATAAGGTAAAACAACTTGCTTCTATTACTCATTGAAAAAACTAACCCCAAATTCTTGTTTTTACCTCCAAATGGATGGATAACCACCTTGATATGTTTGTGGACTCCCTTCAAGCTTCTAAACCAAAAACCAAATTAAAACCCTAATCAAATTCCAATTCACAAGTGAAAATACATTGAAATGCTTCAAAAAAGTCTACTAGAATTAGCCCTCCAAATGCATTAAAACCAAGATATAATGAAAAATAACTTAACAAGCACCCAAAAAAATTAACATTCCAAGTACACTTTTCAGTGATCTTGAATATTTTGAAGGTCTTGGGTTTCTAACTTGTCTGTATAGTACATGCAAAATTTAGCCTTATATTAAGGGTTTCAAGGGTTTTCTTGCTATATGATGAAAAAAAAATCCTTAAGGTCCTTTCCAATGCTTCTCCTTGGGATTGGGGTTATCCCACATCTTCTTCTTACTCTCCATGTTCTTGGATTGGAGTATCTACACTTCCAATCCTCTCCATAGCTTCAATTCTATTTTGTGATCCCTAACCAAGCTAGAATGGCTTGCCTAGAGCATCACCCTAACATTCACAACTATACTTCCCATGGGCCCTCCATTATTATAGGTGGAGTACATGAAGTATATTTCCAAATCCCAAGAAATTTTACAATGCCTACATTGGGAAGTAGCCCCAAAATTTGATTTGTCCAAGCATCTCTATTCAGAATAAAAGACTACTAAAATACAAAACAATTAATATAAACACACAAAACTTGGTAAGATGACAAAAAAAAGGGTACAAAATCTCTAATTGATTCCTACTAACCCTTCCAATACTTATAGTACCAAAACTAATCCGTAAACATGCCAAGAATTCTAAAAAACAAAAAAACTATTGTTCATTACTTTTTGTCAAGGCTATACAATGCAATAACTCACTTTTCCAACCCCTTGAAAAGGTTGATATTGGCCTTATAAAGGATTCCCAAGAGCACTTCCAACTGAATTAGGTGGTTGAAGAGCTCTCATGAAGAAATTTCTCATTTTGCAAGAAAATTGCATAAGTTGTCAATGCCAACTTTGCAAGAATGAGCAATTTTAGCAATTTTGCATATCTACTTCTCAAACTTGCTTTATTGGTTACAAAACAATGAAAAATTCTTTAGATGGATACTAGACACCTAATAAGGTCCTCAAAACACCTAATTAACCTATTTGTCCTTTTGAACTCAAAAATGCTCTATTAAGCCAAATGAGCAATTTTTGACCAACTATGGAAACTTCACCATTTTGGGCTCTTCTAACCTACCCATCTACACCTTAGGACCAACTTAGTCCTCTTATTCATATAGTGATGTGGCTAGCATCACTACAAGCCAAAACATCTAAGAATCCCTAGGTCCATCACTAGCTTACCTATGCTCTTGCACCAAAATGTTTTAATGTTAATGTGAATGTTCTAATGAAACTTATGTGTTAATGAATGTTATCATGTGATAATTCATGAATGTTACATTTTATTAATAAAATGAATGAATTTTAGATGTGAATGGGGAATTTAGATGTTGGGGGGGGGGGGGGGGGTGGTCGTAAATGAGCTTCCAACTTCACATGGTTGGCCCTGATTAGTAGAGAATATTACAGTATTCTTGAAACCAAGTGAAGCTCAACATTAACTTATGATTGCATGACAACTAGCTGTGTGAATCTCTTGGTGTTAGGAAATGTAGTAGGAGGCCATAGTTCAATATGAAATCTCAATTTATATGCATATGACATTAGGTGGAGCTGAAAAAATGCAATAGGTTTGCATTTTTGGTAGAGGTCTTTAATTAGGCATTTTAAGTTATGGACCATCACAAACATTGTAACTTTGACTCTTATAGACAAGGTTAATACCCCCAACATGCAAGAAAATCAAGACTTTCTATGTGCTAGCTTGTTGAGGACATTTTCTCGTCCAAAGTAGATATAGTTCTAATGTTCATGACGATCTATAATTTTAAAAACTTAATAGACCTATTAAATAAATGTAAACATGGTGCATTTTTTTAGCTTTTCCTATTATCCATGCATATAGAATGTAGCTTGATGTGCATTCTTGATTCAGAGTGGCATTCACAAGTCTATCAAATCAATGGTATGATGTCATTTACATATACAAATTTTTTTTTAATTAGGAAGTTTAGTAATTGCTAGGATATTATTGCAAACTATACACATGCTTAAACTTAGTTTTGTATTGCAGAATATTTTCTTAGGATTCATGATCCCTCATCATGTAGGCTACTTTGTCCCCCATTAATAAATGATTGAATTATGTTGAAGCACAATCTAATTAGTAGGTTGGGCACCTGTAACTTGATAGATGATTCCTCTATGGGGGAGATGGTATTATCGGTTGAACCCTATAACCTGGACACTCTATGGCCTTTTGTCTTTGCAATATGGAGACATGGAGACCAATTTAAGGATGACATGAAAAAGGAATAGTTAAGTGTATAAATTTTCTAGAACTTATGTCAATTGTTTGAATCTGAAACTTATGTCAACTTTTTTAATTATGTCATTTTTCTAACATTAGATTTTGCTACTCTAGTGCTTGCTAATGGTGACAAATGGATTGTGCTTGCCAGATATAATGCAAACTGGTTTAGTAGGATTGCATCAAAATATGAAGTGAGGTATGTAGTATTTGGTACTTTTCTAATCTATATAGATAATGGTCATCAATTTTTTGAAATTGTGGATGAGCTATCTTTTTAAAAAAAAAATTGAATTGGGCATTTTAATTTTACTATCACATTCTCATTACAACTTTTTATGCTAAGAAAAAATGATTGTTCACAAGGACTAATGATTTTGGATATTTATTTTTATGGTTTCAAATGTACAAACCATTTATCCCACCATCTTGATTTTGCAAATCTAGTTTCTTCAAATATGACTTAATAATTTTAGCTTCTTCCTTAATAATGACCTAAATCCCAAAGTATGATCATCATCTTACCAAACCCATATGATATCTTTGACAACAAGTTTAAGTTGCTGATTACATATTTTTTCATATTATATTGTATCTCCATTAGATTTTCTCAACTCCACTACAAAGAATGAAGGTGTCACCTCAAAAATATTTGCAATATGATAACCTCATGTTCTTGATTTTTGTCAAAAAGTACACATAAAACAAAAATGAGATTTCAATTCATTCTCTTGAGCCTATAGAAATGACAACATAAAATCAACAACAAATAATTAATTTTAAAAAAAATGAAATAGGAAAATTAGAATGACCATAAAACTAAATATACCTTCAATTGTAGGTTATATCCTACTAGGCGATGCTCGTCATTCTCAATCCTTGATTAAGAATCTTTTACTTCATTCTCCCAAAAAACACAAAAAAGGAAAAATTACCATATGTAGTTAATTTTTTTAATTTTGTATAATGAGCATTCCATATACATTAAAACAATAAGAAATGATATTAAATAATGGAATTGCCTTTATCATAAATTGCATTACTAATAACTTTTCTAATGGTATTAATATGCTTTACCTTCCGTGCTATAGTGACAACAAATTCTATCCTCAAAGAATTCTCTCTCTACTATGCTTGCTTGATATAATGTTGTTGTTGTGCTATAGCTTTCTCCAATGATGTTTGAACTTCCTTAATAGAAAGTTCATATTTCCATTTCCACTCAGATGCCTCTTCCCTTTCCGATTCAACTTGTTCTTGAGTAGCACTAAGCCTTGTTTCTATACAACTACACCTATTTTTTAAAGAGGCAATTTTTGAAATAATCTTCTTTTCTTCAAATTTTTGCTTTGACATTATATATGTTCATACTTATTTTTTCACTTAGAACATTCTTTCCTAGGAAATTCTAGAACTTCAAATATATTTATGTATCTCTCTTCTAATAAGCTATACTTGCTTTGAATATTAGCTATTCTAGTTGTATATTCATTTGAAATATTTTTGTATTATTATCCCAAATAGCATCCTCATATATTTTTACATGGTAATTTTCATGCTTCTAGCTAACCTCTAGCTTATTTTCAATCAATGCTAATTAATCTTGAAGTGAACAACATTTCAACTAGAGCCCAATTCTTTCAGTTGAATTATGATCACCGATTCACTTAGCGAGGTCAAATAGAGGCCCTTCTAAACTGGAAAATCATGAAGAAACTACATTTTCATCAAAACATTAAAAATTAAATAGAAATCAAACCTTTCAGGTTTCTAAATGAAAACATTATTAGAACAAGGGCATAATTTATTGAGGAACTAGTTTCTCGCCTTTACTCTAAGAAGTTAACAAGTTTTCACCACTTTTGTGGGCCAAAAGATGATGATTCATACTTTGACACAAGGTCATTTAGAACCTGAAAATAGAGTATGGAAATATTTTCTATAGTTAAAAGCAATAAAATATAATGGTTGGCACATCCATAATCACATAGTGCCATAGATACATTAATAAGAGTCACGGTGAGTACAATTATAGAATAAGTTTTAAAGTTGTCTAATAAAATCACTATACAATTTACATGAGCTTGAACAAATAACATTAATGAAAACAATAGTTAAAAAAAAAAGAGATTTCCTTTAGAATTTGATCAAGCTTTACATTGGGGGCATAGCAAGCGGCACATAGCTTTTTGTCCATCATTTGAATAATACTTGTGTATTTTAGTTCAAAATCCTTGAATGCATTTCACTTTAAATCCCACAAAGATATTCAATATTTTAGTACTAACTCAATGTAATTCTAAATATCTATATCTACCACATTCAAATCAACCAAGTTAAAGAGATGTATAGAATAGACATAAAATTTGATTATGCCACTTATAACCTGACAATCATGCATTATAGTTCAACATAAAGGAGCTAAATATACATCTGCATACATTGGGAAAATTATATAGCCTGATTTTATGTACCCATTCTCCTCTTTAAGAATACATTGTTTATTGATTCTTAAATCTTTGTTTCCTACTTACCATTGCTATCACTATTTCTTAAGAAGGACTAGTTGTCTAGTAGTATGTAATACACCTACCTAGAAGGCCTAAATTATAAATTTTCCTTGACAATTATGAACAAACATAAATATCATAGCCCAACTTATGCAGGGACATGTACATATTTTAAAAATGTAGGAATCAAACTATAATTTTACTTGTATCTTAAAATTTAAGGCCATAAAATAAATGCTATATTAATAAACCTAGTCTACAAATAACTTACAAAAATAGAAGTTCCTTGGAGTATGATCCTAAAAGTTGTAGGATAAGCATATTTAGAAACTAAAATATTGACAAAATTATTTTGGTTTTTACCTCAAATTGCTTCTTCAAGGTAGTCTGGACCATGTTCTTGTAAATCTGTCTAGTAACACTTGCTCCCACTGCACTTTTGTTAAAGATAACTAAAGGCTTTTGCAATGCACTCTCATATGAGTCTTGCAGAGCTTCCTAGAAAGATTCAAACTCAATGTTATATATATAGAAAAAGTGGACAAGCCATTGAATATATATTTGAAAAGAAACTAATTCAAAGCTCAAGTAGGAAAGAATCAGAAAGAAGACCCAAAGTCCTTGTTGAATACAAAAGATAAGAAACATTGATATATAAAAAATACCATATCAATGAGATATGAGTTTCCTAATTACAATTTGAAAGCTCAATGTTATAAAGTTATAAACATAATCCAAGGTTATTGACCTAATACACACAAATACCCTAGAACAAACATATTTAAATTTACAAACTTTTGTATAGAATATGCTACCTCTTTAGGTGGTTTTTATTGATCGAAGGACCCCACGCAGGCTTCAATAGCACACTCATAAGATTGCTGATATTCACCTTCCTCTACACTCTATTATCAATAAAAGTGTTTAAATTGTATGATGGGTAGTTATACATGTATTTTGTAAAGAATAATGACAGTAGCTTACAAACTAACTCTCAATCTTGTAGATTGATAGCCCTGCATAGAATTCAATAGAAAAATCATATGCTCACCTACATTCACCTTCCTTCACACTCTAAATCAATAAAAAAAAGTGTTAACATTGTACAATGGGTAGCAATTCATGTATTTTATGGATAATAATGACACGACAACTCACAAACTGTGAATCTCAATCTTGAAGATATTTAAGCAATGCAAGTAGCTCAAAAATCCAAACTAGATTGTGATTGTTGTATCAAGGAAAATGATTTGGGGAACTTGTGATATGGCTAAAAGCCAAAAGCTAATTAAATTTAAGAATCAGATCAAAATATGCATCTTTAAAAATAAGCATACCAGAGCCATTATTAACATCACAGTTATATATTTTTTTGGCTAAAGAAATTAAATGTGCTTAAGTAATTGGGTAAATTGATATTAAGATTAAAAAAATATTGTGCCAGAAATAAACAAATAAAGCCACCACAACCATGCAATCCATAGAAAATTAGTAAATACTAAGTTTAATTTAATCCTAAAATAATCATTATGATAGTATGATATGTACCATGCACTACTATAAGCTCTTGTAAAAACCATTTTTTTGCAATTTTAAAGTCATGAATAGTCTCAAAACAATTTTGGGAAATACAAAACAATAATAGAAACTAGAAATTAACATCAGTAGAAAAGTTCATAAATGAAAGATGACCCATTGCATTCACTTTCCATGATGTGGCAATTATTTGCACAATCCTTGAAAGTATTGGACCAATCATAATTGTTGACCCAACTTGATTTGGCCTCATTCTTTCAAATACAAACTTTGTCAATGCATCAATACCATCTCAAAATTCTAGGTGCAATTTGTCCAGGTATGGGAAAAAGGCATAGTTAACTACAAATACTTTGCAATAACTATTTCTACATTATCATTCTCATAATATAAAAGAATCTAATTACAACATGATTATCCAAAGACAATAAAATGTAGACTTAGAAAATGTCTTAATGGAGTTTGATCAAGTTGTTGGAGATCCTTCTCATTATTTAATGACCATAAAAGTGTGAAGCACTCACGATCAAGAAACATGGCTTGAATTGACTCACAAATCTCTCTCTTGAGCCTGAATCCTATTTCTCTCTCTTTAACCTAATAACCTCACATTCCTAGTTTTTGTCACAAAGTACACAAGAAACATACTAAGGTACACTCCTCAACCCTAGATGGCATGATGAAAAATCAATAAAAAGCACAACAATTTATTAAAGGATCCACATACTCCTTGGTGACACATAAATTGATATAAAAATTTCCAAAAAGAAACTAAGGCACACACTTAACACTAGATGGAATGGTGACACATCACTCATAAATCAAGAAATTTATAATTTGCTCCATATAATCCTTTAAAAATTCCTTAGCCTTCTTAAATATTAGTTTGTAGTTTGTGACATTTTCATACTTTTACAACTTCCAACTGCCACTTCTTGTCATTCTCCCATTCTTCATTTCTTCTCCTCTTCTTCAGAACTAAGTTAGGCACAAGCTCTGTCTCCTCTGAGCTCATATCTAAAATTACAGAAAAAAATAAATTATTTGGAAAAATTAAACATTAAACAAGAAAATAAAAAATTAGGCATTACAAGCAACATTATTTTTAATAATTCAGCTAGCTATCATAATTATGACTATATGTTTCAATGGCTAGCCATTACTTGCATAACATAGCTATCAAAAAATGATCATGATTATGATGGCTAGTTTTGATAGATCAACATCGCTTCTAGAATGTAGCTATCACATGGATGTTGCAATTACGATGATAGACTAGAAGCTTAAGATGTCATAATTATGAAAGTGTATTGTCATAATTATGATGTCATCAACATGAACTTTTTCCAATTTCTTCTTCCAAGTTATGATAGTTTTATCCCAATTGTGACAAATTCCCTTGCCATCACAATTAGCGACAACAAAAGTCTGACACCCATTTGATGGGAGCCAATTTGTGGTTTTGTCACTTGGGCAATGGATGGCTATCACAATTGTGATTACTTACCACTACAATTTGGGCCCAAATGTACTAGTGAAGGGGTAAATATTACTATGAGTATTTGGTAAAGTGGAAGAACATACCAATTGAAGATGCTATATGGATTTCTTAATCTAAGTTGGATTCATCTTGGATTGTGACACCTTCATGATTTAGGAGAATCACTTCTTTCAACCTTGGTTGTTTGATGCAGAAATATCCTAGGTTTCTTTTCTATCCTACTTGTCTTTATTGTTTTTTTGAGTTCCAGTGTTTGTCAAGTTGCATCTTCAACTGAGTTCAAGTTCAATGTTGGCCGAGTTGTAGCTTTGACCAAGTTCAAGTTCAGTGTTGGCCAAGTTCTAGTGTGTGTCGAGTGCCAGTATTCATTGAGTTCTATATCAGTCATGTCTAAGTCTTTATTTTGCTGAGTTTCTTTGTACATTGGTTCTTTTATAAGACAACTTGTTCACTTATTTTAAGTTGTGCATTTAATGTAAGGATCATGCATTAAGATGTCCACAAACCATTAAGAAGTCGAACTTCTCTAATGTGAAGACCTAGAATCTTCTATAAGTTGTTTTGGAAAGTATAAATAAAGGTGTCTAGGCTTAGGTAAGGGCATGTGCGAGGAGCAGTAGCGTAAGTTAGATTGACATTGATCTTGTGGATTAGGATTTTTAACTTGTAATCAGTTTGTTGATCGCAACCTAGAAGGCCTCACAACTCAACATGTTTGTGGATCATTTGGTGAACCAATAAGATATATATCTCTCTCTCCCTCCTTGGTGTTGTTCTTTATTCTTTACTTCCATTGTGTTTACTCGGTGAGGTGGTTTGATATTTAGGCATGCCTTTGGCTCTAATTACCCAACCTACCTTGTGTCATAATGTTAGGTTTTAGAGGGCCCACCATTCAATTTTATATTAAGAGTGATCTTCTAACTCTAATTTTCTATCTTCATACTTACCACCTAGCCTCTGAGACGACACTCAACTCAACCATGAGGATGAGATACTATTGCAACAAAAATACCTCCATCTCCCATTTATTTTTTGAAAGATTTAATATCATGGGGACTAGTAGATATGCTCTTGTACATGCAAATTTATTAAAATTCACTACCATCATATTAGTAATATGCCTTTGGGAAATATGAACATAAATTGACATCACCTCATATTTGCGGCCTTTCTTCATAATTTTATGACAATTTCTTTATTGTTATTGCATGTGCATTCTTTCTTAAAGATCCAAAAACTTAAATCTAGCTTTAATTGCTCCTTTGCTATTTTTTTTTGTGTAATTGGTCTTTAACTTATAGAAGGGTTTATATTCATAAGCCTCTTAACATTTCTGTCTTTATTGTTACTAAACTAAATATGGGGGGTGAAAGGCATAGGGTTGAGCTTGACAAAATAGAAGATGATTTTAGTACTGATGCTATGGTCACACATTTTTTCAAAGAAAGGGAAATTTATCCTTACATGGAGTGTATGAAGGTTATAATGAAACTATTTCCCAACAATTTTTGAGCTTATGGATTGATAGATGAGTTAGTGTGAGAGGGTTAACTTTTGAGATTAAATCTCAGAAGTTATTATAAAGGCTACTGGGTTGCCCACTGATGGATGAAAATTTAAGAAAACTAGCAAGAATTCGCATGTGGTAGTCTTAGAATAATTTTTTTGAATCCCTAAGGATAAACTTGTCAAAAAGTAGAGTGGTTACAATGTTGAGGATTTCCTAGAATTTTAGCTGAAGATGGGCAAGATGATCATCAAGTAGTTCACTTTGGAAAGAAAGTATGAAGTTTTCTAATATTACCATCTTTCTTTCTTGAACCATCTTAGACATAAGGAATTAATCTCCATCCCCTTTCATTTACTTCATTCCCTAGAAAGTATTGTGTCTAATATTGTTGAAGTTGAGGCTTAAGAAAATAAATCCATTATCCTACATCAAAGCATTATGTTTAGAATTTATGAATTCTACTATGCTCTATGCCTCCCATTAGCCACCAACATTATCTCCATCACTCACTAGAAACCAAACATTTCTCCCTCAATTCATAGCCCTTAAAAGTCTAAAGTATTAAATCCTATGGCCACCCCTAATGTGAGCCCTATTTCCTCAGGAAATTACCCCACTCTAGAAACCTTAGGTGATTAAAAAAATAGAGATGACTTTGAATCCCTCTATACTTTCCCTGAAAAAAAATCTACGGAAAATACCCTCAACCTTAATGATAGTGGAAAGGATACACAATGATGACAAAATCATCACTCTAGTAGGCTGGCTAGGGAAAAGGTTGAGAAATCCATTCAATACCTAGCAAGAAAAGAGGAATCCTTGAGGGATGTTGAGAGAAATAATTCTATAAAGAGTGAGTTGAATGAATCCTCTTATAAGGAGAACTTTAGCACCATGAGGGATCCTTCCTTGACCCTTTCTATTAATCTCCCTTCACCACTTGACCCCTACAAAATACTTTCAACGCTATCCCCGAATGTCTCTCCTACTAAACTTGAACAACATTGTGGTGGATAGCATGTGAAAAGGTAAAAATGTAGGTTGCTTGATGGGTACCCTTGAGTACCAAATTGCTAGCTTGGACATGTTCATGAAGAAGGTGAAGCAGGAAATGACTATCTTACAAAATTTCTCGAATGACATTAGCAAGCTTTTCCTCAAGACAATGCATGCTTGTGTTACCATTCTTTATCTACTATAGGGATGATCCAAGGGAACTTTTTAAGTTATTGAATGAGAAATGGGAAAACATCTTGATGTCTAAGATGTTGGAAAGAGGAAATTAAGGGTGTTTCTTATGTGTTTCTACCATAAAAGCCTACTAGCCCTTAGGCTATTTTATTTTTTGTTTAATGGTTCTATTAATATTGATTTCTACTTAGACTCTTTCCTTCTGAGGCATGTTATGATGTTAAATCTATCTTTGCAATTGGATAACCACATTATTATTCTTGTTATTTTGAACTATGGTTTTGAAATTATGTGGCTAGTTATTACTTTTAATTAGAAGCTTACTTTTGGTAGAGGAAGGACATCAACTAAGAATCTTAACTTTTATACTCATGTTGCCATTAATGTGTTGTTAATGTGCCTCTAAGAGTATTGTCATTATACTACAGGCCAACACCCTCTCACAAGTAATTTTTTCAAAATTATTTGATATAATTAGAAATAATTAATTTATTATGTTAAAATTATATTGGTAACTAGATGTGGAATGTTATGGCTATACAATATAATAAGTAAAATCATCCATCATATAGATATAATCATCTATCATAATACACAAAGATAGAATGAAAAGAAATGTAGAACAAGGAACTCTAGCCACAACATCAATGAACATATCTCAATGATAAAAGTAAAAAGCACTACCACCTAACCTCATGGTAACCCGAAAAGGTCCACTCCCACTGCATTGAGTAGATAGTCTCAAGTCCCAAATAGGATATCAATCTAAAAAATTAAAAGTAATTTATCTAGGTCATGGAAAACCCTAAAAGTAATCTAACTCAAAGGTTCCAAGATAAAACAACATCTAAACCTAGAGGCAAATAAAGACATGTAGGGAATCTACTATGCAAGCAGGAAAGTGTCATTGCATGAGTCAACTCTAGAGTTACCTTGGTAGTCTAACTTGACCCCAACCACTTAGTGACTCTATGTGGCACTAGTATCCTTTTGTACTAACAAGGCATACTGATGATGCTTGGTCACAACCAAGCATCCTCTCTACTCCCATCCTAGTTTGTACTAGCACTCGAGGCATGGACAAGGAAATAAAAAAACTCTTATTAGGTTCATTTTTACTCTCATTTAGTGTAGTGTTTTCACTTATTAAAATAACCTATAATGGGTTACCCAGGTAGCCACTTTGGGCTCTAGCCTCCATTGCAAGCCACTTCCCAACATTACATATAGATAACCTACCCTATGCTCATAAAAGTACAAATCAAAGAATCATAGTTTTCACCTCAACCCTATACAAGTGACTGGAAAGCATCAAAAGACAATTCACAATAACACCTTAGTCCTTTATAAGCAATTGGAAAGCATCCAAAAATAACTGATATAAGATTTAAAGGTTAAATCAAATAGGTCACACCATTTACGTCAGTTTCACACAAGAACACTGGAAAGCCATAACAAACAATAGATCCAAAATCTTCATAGAGCATACTAGACACATTACCATGGTTGAATATAAAAGATTGAGATAAAAAAATCATCATAATATCAGAAAAATAGAACTCCTTAGCCTCTGGTAAACATCCTAGGACTAGTCAACGCTCTAGTCAACCTAAACCCCAAAACATAAGACAACATACAGTTAACAATGTAGTTTCATAGTTTTGTTAGATTTTGAAGACACACAATCTTAGTTAATAGTAAGGTTTAAGTTTTGTTTTAATGTAAGTCTTTGAGCAGATAAGATTTACATTTTACCCTTAACTCATTTCTCATGCTAGAATAAATTGCACAATTTCTCTTAACTTATGAAATTACAAGGATCAAAATTAAATATCCTAAAATATTTAGAGATAATTATTTATCAAATTATTAATATAATAATTATTGATTATCTAATTAAATAATTACAATTTTATTAAAAATTAAAATCATTAATAATAATAAATAAATAAATTTAAACTTTATTATATAATATTTATTATTAATTAAAACTTAATTAAACTAAATTAATTAATAAATACTAAATTGTAGCATTAATTCTTAATTATTAATATTCAATAATTAATAAAACTATTATTAAAATGATTAATAAAAAATTAATTTAATAAAAATGATTTTAAAAAATTAAAAAACAATAAATTAAAACGCTGCATTTTAAGGCCTATTAGCTAGCCACACCATTGGTAGCTCTCGTAGGCAATACTACTACCACAGAAACAGAGTACTGCCTACAGTGGTACTCTTGCTACCACAATAGTAGTGACTCCCATGTGCATCCATTAAAGGTGGCCAACAACTTTGCTACCGTGCAAGATGATGGTGGGGAGGGGTGGGGGTTTGGTGGCCCCACCCCCAACCACATAAAATTATATTATTATTTAAAAAAAAAAAAAAATTTCCGAGTAAAAATAACACAACCCCCTCCTAGATACAAAATAAATTTTTAATTATATATATATAAGAGTCTAATTTGATAGAGGAAGCTCATCAAACCAATCAAGTATGTAATCTACAATTTCAATTTCTTTTCAAAAAACTCTTTCTGATTAAAGAAAACCAACTACTTCATTTACAGAATGAGGTTTTTTTTTCTCATTTTTCAATTCTCATATATAGATAGAATTTAATATGAATATTAGTAATTCACAATGAGAGATTAATCATAAACAAAATTTAGAAAATAGATTTAACAAACACAAAGTAGATAGGAATTTCAAAGAACATAATTCATTGTATGAATAAGATACAAGATTCTACCTAAATCTGATGCTAATACACAACCACCTGAAGATTATGAGAGAATTCTCTTTTCTCTCAAAACCTTCTTTCTAAAAATCCCTTCTCCAAATGTGAGGCCTCACCCCGACCCATCCTAGTATCGATGATACATTATTGTTTTGATACTCATGACTCGATATGTCAAAACATTATTTGATGCACTGAACATTATTATGCTATTTATGATATGTGATGGTTTACTTCCAGATATTTGATTTCGACATTTAATGCTTTATGAAAATGAATGATGATGAAGTGAATGAATGCAGAACTAACACTTTGATTTTTCCAATTTTAATGAATAGAATGAGATAAACAATTGATTTGTAGAAAAATGGATGTTTTAATTTACATGAATTTCTTGATACATATCCTTATATGTGTGTGTGTGTGTGTGTGTGTGTGTGTGTGTGTGTGTGTGTGTGTGTGTGTGTGTGTGAGTGTGTGTGTGTGTGTGTGTGTTTGTGTATTTCTTGAACTACCGATGTGTGCAATGAGTGTGTAGGAAATTTAGCTGGGAAACCCAATGGAAAGACAGAACTAAAACCCCTTGTTAATTTGAGCTATCTTTGCATTGTCTTTCTTTGAAGGTTGTTAATTGGTCTTAAAATTCTCCTAGCTTTTGTTTGGGTTCTATGAAGTCTTTAAGGTTTAAAAACATTAAATTTAAGTGCCCTAGGGGTAAGGGTATGGGTTGGGAGTACTTTCCACCCCCTTAGCCTCCTTGGTTGACTTTTAGGGTCACTCAAAAACCCTACTTTTGGTTGATTGCGAAATTGATTGTCTCCTACTTGAGTTAGTGACTCAAACTTCATCTGGAGGTTACTTGAAGTCTAGTTGAGTTAAGGATCATACTTAGAGGCATTTTGGAGTAGTTTTGGGGTTGTTACCCAATCTCTAGTTTTGGAGAAAGTTCGAAGATTGAAGGAAGAAAAGGAAAAGCTCTTCTCAACTTACCATTTGGCATAACTTTTGTGAAGGTAGGAGTTCTTCACTCTTTTGATTTTTTCTCCCTATTGTTCATGCTTGAATCATGCATAAGGCATTGTGTTGTTATTTTTTTTGCTTGCTAGTGTGTTGCAATTGATTTGGAGGGGTTTTAACTTGTTCCTGATGTTATTCTTATGCTTGTCTTGATGTTTTGTTTTGAGGGGATTTCACAGGGGATTGTTTTGGCATTACTCACCCTTGGATAGGGAAGAAGTGGCCATGTACGGGGGAAGGGCCTTAGTTAGACCTCAATGGTGTAGAGTCTCCTGTCATGCTTGACCACTACTTCTGTTCATCAGCATTTTAGACCTTTTTGTTTAGAGTTCATTTCAGTAGATATGTTGTCTTTCATTGCAGAACTTGGTTATATTTTGTGTCATTTTGGATCTTGAGATATGCTGAATGATACTTAAGATGTCATGATTTGAAACTGGTACACTTTTATATATTTATTATTGCGTGCTGTCTGGTAACAATTATGATTATTAGGTTTCAAATGCGATGAATACTGCATTCTGTGATGAATAGATATTGGAAAGGAAGTTTTAATTGTATGTTTGACTTGTAATTTCAAATACAATTGTGCATTAATATGCTCTATGTGTTTAAATTTGTCATTATACTTTCATATGTGTGACTGAGAGGGAGTTGAATTATCGTTTTGGTATTGATTATCTGACTTATGATAACTTGTAATTATGGAGTACATTTGGCATTGCATATATTGACTTGTTTTAAGGTCTTAATACCTAAGTTAGGATGGACATAAACATTTTCAATTTTCTAATTTTGAAATAAATTTGAATATCTTTTTAACTATATATATATATATATATATATATATATATATAACCCTAAATGGGTCTCGAATGCTTTGGTATGAGGTATTATGTTCATTGTTTAAAAGCCAAATATATATATGGCCGTGGGTTGTGACTATCATTTGTACTCGGTATAGTGATGGTGTTATAGTTGTATTCAATGCATATTTATGAGATTTTATGTCACTAAAGTTTGGCTGACCTTTTTTATGCGAATTGGGTTTTTCTTGTTGAAATGGGCCAGAAATTTGGCCACAATACGCAGTTTTGTTATGCATCTGGGATGATGGTTGCTATGAAATGGCATCATGGAGGAATTAGTCGACAGAGCATTCATGTTATGAATCCAAGCATAGTTTGGGTTGTCCATATCAATCATTATATTCTCTTGCACATCAGAGTTTGTAGTTTTGGAAGTCTGCTTTTGATTTGGGGCTTTGGCAGCGAGTATTGCAGAGTTTTGTATTGAGCTTTTAAGGACCCTTTTTGTGATTTGAGGTAGGGGGGCCTTTCTTAAACCCTACTCTCTCTCATTTTCGTGTATGTTTCATTTGAAATTGTAAACTAGATTGCTAAAGGATGAATCGTTTATGGTTTTGCATATCGACACCCAAGGGTGGGAGTATGCAGGGCCGGCAATAAATTTGTTCAACTCTATAGATTTCCAATTTTTGGATGTGGGTATGGTGAAATTGCCATAGTAGCATAGCCTGCTATAGCGTATTTGTTTTATGTATGGTAATATGTATTATTGTGATTTTTTCGACATTCTTCAAGTCGAGCTCTGTGTGTTTTGAACTTTCGTGCATATTGTTAATTTTGAAAAAAAAAAATAGTTTGCATGAATTCATGATATAATTATGTAGTTGAATCCTTATCAAGATTTAGTTTGGGTTTTAGTTGGATTGTTTTTGTTGGGTAAAATAGTTTGTATATATATAAATTTACTTATGTTATTCATCGAGTCAAAATTGTGTTTGGAAATACATGCCTTCGACTGTTAGTATGAAACATAATAATGCTGAACTGTATAGTAAAAGTCGAGGCATATTGTTATGTAGATTTCAAGAAGTCATGGTATTTGTGTAATTTGGAATGTTTTGCATTCACCATTCTCAGTCACCATTATGAGAATTTGAATGATGTATCTCTGTTTCGCAATTGGATTTTGGGTGTAAAACCCAAGCCTATCTGATGAGATATAAATGTATGGGTACGAGGCTCAATCTGACCTGCATGATGGTTTTTTTTAAAACATCAGTTTTCAAAAATTTTAGATTGGTATACGAAGTTGTATGAACCTAAAATATAGGTAAACCTTTGAACACATACATTATACTAAGGACAGCATTTGGTCAAATGGTTGGCTTGAAACTTATAAAAATGTTGTAACAACATTTGTCAGCTTAGTATACTATATGCTTCCTATGCTGTTATTGATTGTTGTCCTGGGAATTTTATGGTGATTTGTATTACTTGTCAATAGATGATATTTATGCAATAACATAAATCCCTTTTTATATATATGGAAATTGTTTTGATAAGGAAATTATGAATTAATACTTAACTGAGTTTTAGATGTTGGATGGTTAAGTTTTCTGTTAGTTATCAAAGACAGCTTTATGAGAACTTTTAATAAGAAGCTTGAAATTAACAGTGATAACATGAAGATAGTTTAATTTGTCCACTATAATTTGTTGGAAATTTGAGACGTAATGGTATTTAACTGATGCTTAGTGAAAATTTCTTGCATCTGTACAAGGCATTATTTGATAAGCAAGGACATGGATAAATACTGTTATCAATCTAATCATTTTGTGAATAGATAGTATGCATCTTTTAATATAGAGAATGTACATTTTAATAATTTTGTTTATTGTCACGTTGAAGTTACAATGCTAATTCTATGAATCACATTTTATATTGTTCTCGGATATTATGTTTTTATATGCTATTGTATTTATAATTGAGCAGTGGCTTATTGTCAAATAGAGGTGAAACTTCAATAGACATTTGTTTTTTTTATAACCTCGTTAATGATCATTTGTTAAGTTTTGACTATACTTAGTTCTATTATGTCTAATTCTGATTATGAAGTGCTTCAACAACATTTATAGATCCTTTTGACATAAGATGTTTGAAATAGAATTTGTTTATTATAAAGATGTGTTTTAGTTCATAATTGAGATGAAAAGTTGTTTCATGTATGACGAAGATTTATGATATATGATTGATGATGTGTCAATTAAAGCAAGAATATCATATGAGCATTGTTTTATTATCTTGATCATTTTTAAAGATAAGTCTAAGTTTACTTTTGAATTTGACAGTAAAAGATGAGATTTTCAAAAGATGGAGAATGTAGTATCATTTTGTAAACTAATTTTATATCTGTTGCATGTACATTCTTAGTATATCTGTTTGATGTGTATTTTAAGGATAGCTGTGATGAACATATATTGGGGTGGCTGAATTTGGTTTATCCTATTCAATTAACTAATTCAGTGATAACTTTAAAATGAATTGGGTGGGTTAATTACATATAAAAGATAATTGGCCTTACCTAAGACTTAAACCTATATGGTTAAGTATGGAGAACAAGTCATATCTCTATTCTGTCATTGACAAGTATAATAGAGAATACCATTATGTGTTGACTATGGGCATACCATACATGGATGCAGAATTTTAGTGCCATAACAATGAAACCTCAGTATATATATGACTCATTTACGGGTTATTCTTAGTGCGAGTTGAATTTTTCATAGTAAGTAAATGATTACTTCTTGCATATTAATTTTGGAACTGCACTATGTTAAGTGGATCAGATATCTGCATTATGGTTATGTATATGTTTATTCTAACATGTATGTAGGTGGATTACACTTTTTAACTTAGTGTGTACTGAGCCCCCTTTTTTTGTTGTGTTGCATTTCTGTGTGTTTTCCAGGTACTCCAAGTCATTTAGCAAGTAGCTAAAGATGATTGTTGTAATTACTTCTTGAAAATAGCATTTAGGGTCCCTATGTTGGACATAGGTGTTTAGAAATGTTATTCTACTTCATTATTGTACTGAACTCTATATGTATTCACATTATAATGGATATATATTTTGATGATATCATCTTTCATTTTGAGGTTTTCAGATTGAGAGTGGTTCAATCTATGTATTTGTACTTGTATTAAGTTGGAATAATAATTTGTTTTATTGTGTTCATTGTTCTTGTTCTTTGTTTCAAATTTATTGGTTTATGCTTAGTGTAGCATTACATTTGGTATCAGAGCCAGGTTAGAATAACTAGGACTCTTGGGTTATAGGGTTTAACCCGTCATCAATGCATTATTAACTGTTAGTTGTTTTTAGGTAGCTATCATGCCTCCCGTCACTAGAGGAACTCGAGGATGCGACATTCCTGAGGGTAACCTAGCTAGCAGAGGTAGAGGCAGGGGCAAGGGTCATGGTAGAGGTCCTAGGCACCAGAATGATGCAAGAGTTGATTAGTTTGATCAGAATGTTGGGGTTGGAAACAACCAGGATAACCAGGCATACCAAGCTATTGTACTTTAGAGGATACTGGAATGTCTCGATAATATTTAGACTAATAGCTAGATTCCTGGTGGGGGAGTGAATGATAGGCGACCTCTTGTGTAGGGTATTAACCTTCTTGTAGAGGATGATCCAGTGGCAATAGCTTAGCTCAAGGATCTTACCAAGATGAAAGGGCTATTATTTTATGGTACAAAATAGGGTACAGTGGCAGAAGCTTGGCTACTAAATATTGAGTGATGCTTTGTCGTTAACCATTACTTGAGTAACATGAAGGTAAGATGGATGGTTATGCATTTGAGGGGTTTTGGTTCCTTGTGGTGGGAATAGGAGTTGGAGAAACTAGGCATTGATATCTCTCTTGTTACTTGGGAGCTCTTTTTAGAGTGATTCAAGGAGAGGTTTATGTCTGAATATTGGCGTCAAGCCTGTGCAGAGGAGTTCTTTTAGATTATGCAGTTTGGCTCTATAGTGGAAGCTTATGAACATAGGTTCTATGAGATTAAAAAGTTTTTTGGGTGGGCTGAAAATGATAAGGCCATGATACACCACTTCATCAGAGGGCTTATGCCCAAGATTGGGGAGGAAGTGAGAACTTTTTGACCTTTGACTATGCAGAAAGCTTCAGAGTGAGCAAAGCTGATTGAGATGAAGTCTGGTTATCATGGGGCTTCATAAAAAACTAGCATGAATCCACCTACCCCGAATGTCAGTATGAATCAAAAGCCTCCTCAAAGTAGTTTGAAATCAGGCTATTCAGGTGGAAAATTCAAGAAGAAGAAATTTGGTAAGGATTCAAAAGGTTCTGAAAAGCCTAGACCATCTCAACAACCTCAGAGCGTACAGAGTAATAAACTATCTCCTAATCCTTTTGGTCAGAACATGGGATTCAGGAAAGCTATTGAGTGTTTTCATTATGGATAGTTAGGTCATTACCAGTCTCAGTGCCCTAACTAGGACAAGCCAAAGGTTGGACCTAAGCCAGCTAGGTCTGAAGCGACAGTTGGTGATTCTGCCAGGAACCACCATATCTTTGCAACCCTAGATTAGAAGCAGGCCGAACACCAGAACACGGTTATAGAAGCTCAAGGTAATACTCAAGGTATAAAAGTATCTATCTTATTTGACTCTGGAGCTATAGACTCATTTATTTCTTCTACTTTAGTTGCAAATAGTGGAATTCCTATGGTTAGGGCAAGGAATAGATGGCAAGTGGAGTTAGCATTAGGTTCTAGGGTGAATGCGGATATTGTTGCTCCTAACTGTAAGATTCAAATGAAATCTTTTACTACTTCAGCAAATCTTAGGGTTATACCTTTAGGATTGTATGACATAGTTTTGGGAATGGATTGGTTAGAACAACATCAAGCCGTTATGGATTGCAAGGTTAAGTCAATCAATTGCGTTGATGATTTTGGATCAGCTAGGGTTATTGTTGGAATTAAGAGACCTATCTCTTTGTAGACAATTTTTGCCATGAAATTGGCAAGGTGTGCTCGAAAAGGCTGTAGTTTGTTTGCCATTTCGGTAAATGACTTAGAAGATTCTGTAGTTAGAGGTTCTTCTCTCGATCATCCAGTCTTGCAGAGGTTTTTAGATGTTTTTGTTGAGGAGATGCCTGGAATACCTCCGAGAAGAGAAATTTATTTTTGAATCGATTTAGTGCCAGGAACAGAACCAATTTCCATGACTCCATACAGAATGATAGCTCAAGAGCTGGTTGAACTTAAATTTCAGTTGGAGGAGCTTTTGGAGAAAGGTTTGATTCATCCTAGTGTATCACCTTGGGGTGCTCTAGTAATCTTTGTCAAGAAGAAAGATGGCTCCTTAAGACTTTGTATCGACTATAGATAGTTAAACAAGGTCACTATTAAGAATATGTATCCTTTGCCTAGAATTGATGACTTATTTGACCAAGTCAAGGGTGCTCGAGTCTTTTTGAAGATTGATCTAAAATTTGGGTATCATCAACTTAGAATCTAGGAAGCTAATATTCATAAGACAACTTTTCACACCAGTTATGGGCACTACGAGTTCATAGTAGTACCTTTTGGGTTAACAAATGCACCTTCTGTCTTTATGAGCCTAATGAATGGTGTATTTAGAACTTACCTAGACAAGTTCATAGTGGTTTTTCTAGATGATATTTTGGTGTATTCTAACTCTGTTGAGGAGCACGAGCAACATTTAGAGCAGGTTTTGGAATGCCTTCATAGGAACAGACTGTATGCCAATCCTGAGAAGTGCGAATTCTTCAAATCTAAGATTTGTTACTCAGGACATATCATTTCAGGGGATGGAATTTCTGTAGATCCATCCAAAATTTGGGCTATTGTTGATTGGCCAGCACCTATGAATGTGTTCGCAGTTCAAAGTTTCATGGGCTTAGCTAGCTATTACCGTAGGTTTGTGTCAAACTTTTCCAGAATAGCGCATCCTATCACATCTCTTTAGAGAAAAGGGAAGAAATTTGTGTGGACAGATGAGTGTGAGGTAGCATTTCAAAAACTTAAGGAATGTTTGACCAGTGCACTAGTTCTGGCAGTCCTTGATTTAGCTAAGGAGTTTGTGGTTTGCACTAATGCATCTTTGGATGGCATAGGGGTAGTGTTGATGCAAGATGGATGTGTTATAGCTTATGAGTCCAGAAAGCTTAAGAGTCATGAGGTGAATTACCCTACTCATGATCTCTAACTTGCTGCAATTATGCATGCTTTGATCAAGTGGCAGCATTTTCTTCTAGGTCAATGATTTGAGTTACATTCTAATCATTGAAGCCTTCAATATATTTTCACACAACCAGACCTCAATGCCAGATAGCGAAGATGGATGGAGTTCTTGTGTAAATATGACTTTGAGATTAGGTATGTGCAAGGGAAGGAGAACATGGTTGTTGATGCTCTTAGCAAAAGGCGACATGAATTATCTTCTTTAATCCTAACAGTGGATCTTAAGGATAAGATTCTATAGAACCTTTCCACAAATCATTGGTTCTAGGATGTTAAGGCTGTTATTGACAGTGGCAGCATCTTGGAAGGGCATTTTGAGGGGTATTCATTGAATCTTGAAGGTTTACTATTGTATAGAGGGAGTGTGTATGTTCCTGAGTTGGGTGATTTGAGAAATCTGATTATGTTTGAGGCCCACAAAGCACCATACTCAGCTCATCTAGGTGTCAAGAAAATGCATGCTGACCTTAAGCAGCATTATTATTGGCCTGGAATGAAGAGAGACATAGCAGATTTTGTGGCTAGATACTTGGAATGTCAGTGGGTAAAGGCTGAACATCAGCACCCTGTAGGATTATTGCAGCCACATAGTATTCCAGAATGGAAATGGGATACCATTTTGATAGATTTTATTACTAGATTGCCTATGACAACTCGTAGGCATGATGCTATTATGGTGGTAGTGGACCAATTTTCAAAGGTTTCTCATGGAATAGATTGTTAAGTTACATGGAATTCCTAAAAAGATTATTTTTGATAGGGATCCAGTGTTTACTTCATCTCTTTGGAAATCCATGCAGCGAGAGTTAGGTACTCAGCTAAATTTTAGTTCAGCCTATCACCCAGAGACAGACGGACAAACTAAACATGTCAACCAAATTCTGGGAGACATGCTTAGGATGTATGTAATGGATAGACAAAATAAATGGGAGGAGTATCTACATTTGGTAGAATTTTCTTATAACAATGGATATCATAGTTCCATAGGTATGGCACCATTTCAGGCATTGTATGGTAGACCTTGTAGGACACCTCTTAGCTAGGATAATTTGGAGGACAAGACTCTTTTAGGACCTGATATGTTGCAAGATTTGGAGCAGCAAGTTAAGAGGATCCGAGAGCACCTTATTATTGCTCAAGATAGACAGAAGAAATATGCTAATAAGCATAGAATTGACTGTCAATTCTTGGTGGGTGATAAATCATTTCTCCATGTAAAGCCACGTAAGAGTCCAATTCGTTATGGTAAGGGATCCAAGTTAGCACCGTGATTTGTAGGTCTGTTTGAAATTCTAGAACGGATTGGACCTATTGTTTACAAACTTGCCTTGCCACCAAGTCTTTCACGCATTCATAATGTATTTCATGTTTCAATTTTGTGTAAGTATATACCTGATATTGTTCACGTACTTGATTGAAAAAATTTGCAGATTTTGGATGGTCAGATCATGTTGGAACCAGTGCAGATCATGCAAAGTAGAACTATGAGTTTAAGAGGAAGACAAATAAGGCAGGTAAAAGTCCTATGGGACCCCAATGATGAAACATCTGCTACCTGGGAGGACATTGATATGATGGGAGAAGCTCATTCACACTTGTTTGTTGACTTCTAGGAGAAAGTTGAATCCTAGTGGGGGAGGGTGTCATGCCTGACCACTACTTCTGTTCATTAGCATTTTAGACCTTTTTGTTTAGAGTTCATTTCAATAGATATTTTGTCTTTCATTGTAGAACTTGGTTATATTTTGTGTCATTTTGGATCTTGAGATATGCTGAATGATACTTAAGATGTCATGATTTGAAACTGGTACACTTTTATATATTTATTATTGCATGTTGTCTGGTAACAATTATGATTATTAGGTTTCAAACGTGATGAATACTGCATTCTGTGATGAATAGATATTGGAAAGGAAGTTTTAATTGTATGTTTAACTTGTAATTTCAAATACAATTGTGTGTTAATATGCTCTATGTGTTTGAATTTGTCATTATATTTTCATATGTGTGAATAATCATTTTCAATTTTCTAATTTTGAAATAAATTTGAATATCTTTTTAACTATATATATCTAACCATAAATGGGTCTCGAATGCTTTGGTATGAGGTATTATGTTCATTGTTTAAAAGCCAAATATATATATGGCGGTGGGTTGTGACTGTCATTTGTACTCGGTACAGTGATAGTGTTGCAATTGTATTCAATGCATATTTATGAGGTTTTATGTCACTGAAGTTTGGTTGACCTTTTTTATGCGAATTGGGTTTTTCTTGTTGAAATGGGCAAGAAATTTGGCCGCAATACTCAGTTCTGTTATGCATTTGGGATGATGGTTGCTATGAAACGGCATCATGGAAGAATTAGTCGAAAAAGCATTCATGTTATGAAGTCGAGCATAGTTTGGTTTCTCCCTATAAATCATTATCTTATCTTGCACATCAGAGTTTCTAATTTTGGAAGTGTGCTTTTGATTTGGGGCTTTGGCAGCAAGTATTGCAGAGTTTTGTATCAAGCTTTTTGGGACCCTTTTTGTGATTTGAGGTAGGGTGCCTTTCTTAAACCCTACTCTCTCTCTTTGTCATGTGTGTTTCATTTGAAATTGTAAACTAGATTGCTAAAGGATGAATTGTTTATGGTTTCACATATCGACACCCAAGGGTGGGAGTATGCAAGGCCGACAATAAATTTGTTGAACTCTGTAGATTTCCAATTTTTGGATGTGGGTATGGTGAAATTTCCATGGTAGCATAGCTTTTTGTAGCGTATTTGTTTTATGTATGGTAATATGTATTATTGTGATGTTTTCAGCATTCTTCAAGTCGAGCTTTGTGTGTTTTGAACTTCGATGCATATTGTTAATTTTGAAAAAAAAAATAGTTTGCATGAATTCATGATATAATTATGCGGTTGAATCCTTATCAAGATTTAGTTTGGGTTTTAGTTGGATTGTTTTTGTTGGGTAAAATAGTTTGTATATATATATAAATTTACTCATGTTATTCATCGAGTCGAAATTATGTTTGGAAATACATGCCTTCGATTGTTAGTATGAAACATAATAATGCTGAACTATATAGTAAAAGCTGAGGCATATTGTTGTGTAGATTTTGGGAAGTCATGGTATTTGTGTAATTTGGAATGTTTTGCATTCACCATTCTCAATCACCATTATGAGAATTTGAATGATGTATCTTTGTTTCACAATTGGATTTTGGGTGTAAAACCTGAGCCTGTCTAATGAGATATAAATGTATGGGTACGAGGCTCAATCCGACCCGCATGATGGTTTTTTTTAAAACATTAGTTTTCAAAAAGTTTAGATTGGTATACGAAGTTGTATGAACCTAAAATATAGGTAAACCTTTGAACACATACATTATACTGAGGATGGCATTTGGTCAAATGGTTGGCTTGAAACTTATAAAAATGCTATAACAACATTTATCAGCTTAGTGTATTGTATGCTTCCTATGCTGTTATTGATTGTTGTCGTGGGAATTTTATGGTGATTTTATTACTTTTCAATCGATGATATTTAACAAATTTTGATTGATGATATTCTCCAATAACAGTCTTGACAATTTGTTAAACAGTTAGGAGGTAATTTGGAAACAAGTAGAAATTTTATGCAACAACATAAATCCCTTTTTATATATATGGAAATTGTTTTGATAAGGAAATTATGAATTAATACTTAACTAAGTTTTAGATGTTGGATGGTTATGTTTTCTGTTAGTTATCAAAGATAGCTTTATGAGAACTTTTAATATGAAGTTTGAAATTAATAGTGATAACATAGAGATAGTTTAATTTGTCCACTATAATTTGTTGGAAATTTGAGACGTAATGGTATTTAACTGATGATTAGTGAAAATTGCTTGCATTTGTACAAGGCATTATTTGATAAGCAAGGACATGGATAAATACTGTTATTAATCTAATCATTTTGTAAATAGATAGTATGCATCTTTGAATCTAGAGAATGTACATTTTAATAATTTTGGTTATTGTCATGATGAAGTTACAATGCTAATTCTATGAATAGCATTTTAGATTGTTCTCAGATATTATGTTTTTATATGCTGTTGTATTTATAATTGAGTAGTGGCTTATTGTCAAATAGAGGTGAAACTTCAATAGACATTTGTTTTTTTATAACCTCATTAATGGTCATTTGTTAAGTTTTGACTGTACTTAGTTCTATTATGTCTAATTCTGATTATGAAGTGCTTCAACAAAATTTATAGATCCTTTTGACATAAGATGTTTGAAACAGAATTTGTTTATTATAAAGATGTGTTTCAATTCATAATTGAGATGAAAAGATGTTTCATGTATGATGCAGATTTATGATATATGATTGATGATGTGTCAATTAAAGCAAGAATATCATATGAACATTGTTTTATTATCTTGGTCATTTCGAAAGATAAGTCTAAGTTTACTTTTGAATTTGATAGTAAAAGATGAGATTTTCAAAAGATGGAGAATGTAGTATCATGTTGTAAACTAATTTTATATCTGTTGCATGTACATTCTTAGTATATCTGTTTGATGTGTATTTTAAGGCTTGCTGTGATGAACATATATCGAGGTGGCAAAATTTGGTTTATCCTATTTAGTTAACTAATTCAGTGATAACTTTAAAATGAATTGGTTGGGTTAATTACATATAAAAGATAATTGGCCTTACCTAAGACTTAAACCTATATGGTTAAGTATGAAGAACAAGTCATATCTCTATTCTGTCATTGACAAGTATAATAGAGAATACCATTATGTGTTGACTATGGGCATACCATACATGGATGCAAAATCTTAGTGCCATAACAATGACACCTCAGTATATATATAACTCATTTATGGGTTATTCTGAGTGCGAGTTCAATTTTGCATAGTAAGTAAATGATTACTTCCTGCATATTAATTTTGGAACTGCACTATGTTAAGTGGATCAGATATCTGCATTATGGTTATGCATATGTTTATTCTAACATGTATTCAGGTGGATTATGCTTTCTAACTTAGTGTGTACTGAGCCCCCTTTTTGTGTTGTGTTGCATTTCTGTGTGTTTTCTAGGTACTCCAAGTCATTTAGCAAGTAGCTAAAGATGATTGTTGCAGTTACTTCTTGAAAACAACATTTAGGGTCCCTATGTTGGACATAAGTGTTTAGAAATGTTATTTTACTTCATTATTGTAGTGAACTCTATATGTATTCACATTATAATGGATATATACTTTGATGATATCATCTTTGATTTTGAGGTTTTCAGATTGAGAGTGGTTCAATCTATGTATTTGTACTTGTATTAAGTTGGAATAATAATTTTAAAAAAATATTGAATTCAATTTTCTTGTTCTTTGTTTCAAATTTATTTGTTTATTCTTAGTGTAGCATTACATCTCCTCTCATGGTGAGAGGAGGGAAAGAGGGTAGGGTGTGTGGGCCCCTACTTGTCATCACATACCTTGTTTGATATTGTGAATTCTTGATATGGAAAGGAATGAAAATCCTTGTGGTAATAGCCTCAAAAGGGCCTTGTAGAAGAATGAAAGTTCTTGAAATTTTAGCCTTGAAAGGGATATGTTATGGTATGGTGATTGACGTCTCCCATTGGGAAAATCCACCTCCCCCCTAGTCAGGTTCGATGCTTGGACCTATTGTGTAAAACCGAGTTGGGAATGCATGCTTGAATTGTTCATCTTAGGATGTTTTTTTACCTCCATGTTGGTTCTTTTATTTCCCATGGTCCCCTTGATGCATTGAAGACATTGGTAAAGATCTCTTGTGAAAGCCCTAAAAGAGAATTCAATTGAATTGTAACATTATATAAAATTGCATTTTAAATTTTGATGTATTTGGCAAAGACATCGGGTTTTCTTACTGGTTAATTGATAGATACAAATCTAATGGGAAGGCAATCACCCTTGTTACAAGATTAATTGAGAAACATAAAATTGATAATTAAAAAAAATACATATACTACCCCTGTTATAAATTCAGTTGCAAATCAACACTTAAAAAAAAATGGTTGACAAAAATGTACATTCCCAGGAGCCAAATTGCTCTCTAGAATTTGTATGGGAAATAAAATTTAAGCCCTTGAAATAATAGAGCATATTCCCATTGGATTCCTTGAATTTACATTACAAAATTCTTTAAATATTAAAAAAAAGAAGGAAAAAGGCTTGTTAAAAAACAAATGAAAAATATAAATATATATAATTATCCATATCTCTAATCTAAAACTCGCCAAATAAACTTTATACATTTATTACCATTCCCATCAACCTTCCTTGTAATCATCCTCACTCTCTTCCTAAGTGCTCAACTTGAGGGCCTGCTTGCATTGGTGATGGGGGTGCTGTCAGGGCAACGTACCAACAAATGGGGTTAATAGGAAGTTTTGAGTGTGTCTTACATCATATATTAATCACACCCAAACCTTGTAGTACCCATGCTAGGTGCAGTCAACTCCTCCATCCACCTTTTTTCTTTCCTAGAGCTAGCCATAGGAGTGTTTTCTATGCACGTGCCCCCTTGTCAAGTCGACCATGCATTTAGTATTGCAGGTTGATGGGAGGGAAACTAGTTTATAGTCAACACATTAAAGTTTTTTTTAAAAAAAGGGCAAACACTTTAACCATCCCCTTGAGTGCCCAACCTAGGCCTACTCTTGCATGGTGGGGAGGGGGGGACAAGACTAATGTGAGTACAGTCAGTCTAGGGTAGCGCACAGTTTGGGAAGCACATGGATTGGTGAAGGATGTGATGTGTGGAGGGGGGGGAAGAAAGATTAGATGGGTAAGGGGGTTTAGTTGTTAGGATAGTTAGTTTTTAGGCTAAGTTTGATGAGTTAGTATGTAGGATTGTTAAGTTAGTGTTTATTTTAACATATTTTGTTAGTAGTTAGTTTGTAGAATTAGTTTAAGTGTAATCAAGTTAGAATGTTAGAATGTGTAGTGGTGAGTAAAGTTTAAAGTTAGTTAGATTAGCTTTATTTTATCATCATTAAGTTGTGAATCTAATGTAGTATGCTAGCTTAGCTTGGTTTTGTTATAGGTATATGTAAAGTTCCTTAATATTAGTTGGTTTTAAAAATTGTTAGAAAACAATAATTAATGTATTAGTAGTTAATGTTTTAATTTAATAAATTTGTTGCAAATTAATTTGTTTTAGTTTAAATATTTGGAGGCCTTTTTAACTTGTTAATGACTTATCTTGTATATGTTTTAAAATGGTAGTATTGTGTTATTTTTTGATTAATATATCATGATGTGGAAAATTAGTGTTAGCTAAGTTAATTTTTTAGTAATACTTAAAGATATTTAGTAGATTATAGATTTTAATAATTGTTGTTAAAATAAAGATTGTTTAATTCCATTGAAAGGTGTCATTTTAGTTAGTATGTTATTTTAAATGTATTGAATAATTAGTTATATTAATCTATTGTCATACAAATTAATTAGTTGGATTGTTAATTGATATTTCTTGTAATAGTAGTGATTATCGATTGAAGTTAATAGGACTTGAATGTTTTTGCAAAATTTTGTGTAACATTTTGAATGATTAGTTTTATATTATTTAATTGGATATTCA
Source organism: Cupressus sempervirens (assembly GCA_028749045.1). NCBI lineage: Eukaryota > Viridiplantae > Streptophyta > Pinopsida > Cupressales > Cupressaceae > Cupressus > Cupressus sempervirens. The sequence goes on along the minus strand of CM053788.1, from coordinate 133,922,739 downwards.
AATCAATTAGTTATAATGTTAGTGGATATTTTTCTTAATAGATTTATTATTGATTAAAATTAATAAGACTTAAATTTATTGTAAATTATGTAATACTATTGTTCTAAGGATGCAATATTTAAAGAGTAATTAAAAATTATTAAGTGTTGGGTCATTTAATTAATTGAAGTTAGTTTGTTATTTTAATTAATTGATTTAACTTTATCGATGTATTTCTTCTCATGATTATTAACTTAAGATGAATGTAATAAACCTATTCTTGCACTTGCGAATCAACTCTTAAACCTTAGTGAACCTAATTATTATTATTATTATTTAAAAATAAAAATAAAAATTTGTGTGTGTTTTGCCCATATATTTTGGGCATGACACCAAAATCCTGGTCCCTACGAAATGAACTCCCAATCTCTGATAAGGAGTTCTCCCCTAAATTTGGGGCACTGATTATGCAATCACGTGAGGGAACTCGTTGATTACAGTCTTTTAACTCTTTAATTACTTTTTGGATATTCATGCACACTTTTGCAATTTAAATTATCTTTATTAAATTAATTTCTCTTTCTCTCTTTAATTAATTTTTGAAGCATTTTTTTGATAAAATATTTACTAACTTAAATAATAATAACATTATCATTTACTTAAAAATGATTTCCTAAATATATTATTATTAAATTAAATTAATATTATTACACTCTAAAATTAGAACTATAAATTTCTCTTTAAATTTAGTTCTTTTATTTAATTAATTTCCCAATTAATTAAATATAATTAAATACTGAAATTATCTTAATAATTTTCCATTAAGTTAAACCATTAAATATTCTTTTAATTTGACTTAATTAATAGAAAAATCACCAAAGACCTACAAGACGAAATATGAAAATCCATCATAAAATACCACAGCCAAGATCAAACTCAAGAGTTATAATCACAAATTTACATCATATGACGAATTTAGAAGGGTAATCATATTAGATACTTGTCCTAATTTTTAGGACAATTGGTTTAAAGGTTGGGATTTAGACTCAAAAATTTATGTCCCCTCTCTTACCATTGAAATATTGCGATAGAGTACACTCATCCTAGCAATTCAGGAAAGTCGATACCCGGTACCTACAATCTACATAAAATCCATGCATGTACAAACACAATATTCTAAATTAAATAGGAAATGACAGGAAGTGGTTCATCTTATAGATCCTGACTAGTAGGTAACTACGACTCCCTTCCTCAACCAAATTAGAAATATCACACATAAAGAGCACATACATGGACACCATACACATGCAAGTATGGGGTAAGTACTCATAGAAACCACATAAAAATCATTCATTTAACTAACCATCAAAAGATAACTAAAATCACTAATTGAACCTACATATATCATTATTGAAACAATCATAAACACTTGAAATAACTAACTCATCACACACATATATAAATTGAGTGTGAAATACATCTAATCTAATTCGGCAAGTAAGTACCGATAATCATAAAACACAATCAGAAAACTAACCTAAAAGAATTTGACAATACAACAGAGAAGTCAAGTAGGGGTAGACATTACAAATCAATTTTAGTCATGTATTTGATAATTGATTTTGATCATTGATTTAGAGGTATATTTAGTATTATATATATTGGTATATTTAGTAGTATATTTAGCAATTGATTTAGTAGTATATTTGATCATGTGGCTAGTCACATACTTAGTAGTATATTTAATCACATATTTAATTATCTGTTTGATGGTTGATTTAGTCACATATTTAGTAGTATATTTAGTAGCATATTTAATCATATATTTGGTCACATATTTAGTATATTTAGTCACATGTTTAGAGGTATACTTAGTAGCATATCTAGTAGTATGTTTGATCAAATATTAAGTAGCATATTATATAGTGTATTTCATCGTAATAAGGCATGATGGAATCAAACCACCATCCATCTGCTTGTAAAGCAGGTGCTCTTCCATTGAGCTAGCAACCTTTAAAAAATGATCATTAAATTTGTAATTTTCTACATTGTCTTGGTTCTTATCTTTTAAGTTCATCCCAATCATTTCTTTAGTGATTTATACCTAGTTTCTATATATAATTAGTGTAAGATACTAAAAAAATCAAAAGAACTCAAGAAATAGACATATCTCTTCTCACTATTCTTTCATCAATAATCATAAAATTCACAAGGATTTGGAAGATTTTGTATGACCCATCATAGTTTATAGTTATAGTCCTCTCCATCTATTTGGAACAACAAAAACTAACATCATTCCAAGAATTAGAAGTGGGAAGGGAACAACTCATGAAGTATGAACATTGAGACTAGTGAAGAGAAAGAAAACCCAATATTGACTACTGATGCTTCTTTATTCTAGTATAGAAATTAGGGATGAGAGGAATAGGTTAATGAAGCACCCAATTACTCCCTTTTTGTCATAGTATGTTGAATAAAGGATTTTAGGATTCTTCCACATATCTAACCAGCATAAAAACCTTAACTATTAGAAACCATTTCTTCTATGAGTAAAAATACTCATCTTGATAAGGGAAAAAATTAGGGGATTTAGGGAATGGAAAAGATTTCATGGTACTCATACCATGAGATTAAATAATTAGGATGTATATTAAATAAATGGGGATGGATGAATGTGACAAAGATCACATGCCACTCTTAATAACCCTAGTAAGAGGAAAGAGAATTCAACCAAACAAATTGAAGAGACATTATAAGCAGTTACTACTTAATGATTCATATAGTAATAGTGTAGAACCAAGAATGAGTGTCAAAACTAAAGAACAAGTAGTGAAAGGAATGTTAACTAAAAATTTTTTTATATCTTTCTGATATCATGGGTATGTTGCAGAATCTAGAAAACCATAGTAATGCTGACTATAAGTAATGAATTTTCTACTACTCTTTTGAATCAAGAAACAAAAATAATGCTAAAGTTCTACCAAAATGCACAATTAGAAATCATCTTTAGATTTATATAGCTAAAATTATAAAACCAATTAATATGGTATCATTAGTGTCTTACCCATGGTAACAAGCAGTTGGTAAGTGAATCCCACAGATTTTTAAACATCCTTTAGAAAATGTACATAATCTTCCTTTGTCAAATATGAAACAATGCTTCCAAACCATACAAGGAAATGTTGTTGTTCACGATAACATCTTTTCATCTGTAAATCCTTGATAAAATATACATGCACCTATTCTAGAGCATTAGGTTCCATTCCTACCACAAGCTCTACCAATCTTCTTCTAGCCTTATCCAACAAACTTTCTAAAACATCAATTCCAACATACATGCATTGGAATTGACCACGAGACCAAAAAAAATCAAACCCAAAAATATTGGGTATAATACACCACATTCACTTGGATTCAAACTTGTGCTTCCTTTATGGATTACACAATGCTTCACTATTAGAAAAGAAATCATGCATACACATGTACACATCTGAATGCTCATTTCTGAGGCCAAGCTATTCCTATGTAGGTCCAAAATGGTACTAGTTCCTTGTTCCTATCACTAAAACAAATTCTACCAAGTCTCTGATGTTGAAAATGGGATGTAGTAGTAGATAACGTATGCACAAGACTACTATTATTGCTCTACTAGTAGCATTTAAAGAATATATATATATATATATATATATATATATATATATATATATATATATATATATATATATATATATATATATATATATATATATATATATATATATATATATATATATATATATATATATATATATATATATATATATATATATATATATATAAACAAGTTCTACCAAGTCTATGATGTTGAAAATGGGATGTAGTAGTAGACAAGTATGCACAAGACTACTATTATTGCTCTACTAGTAGCATTCAAAGAACAATTATATATATATATATATATATATATATATATATATATATATATATATATATATATATATATATATATATATATGTCAAACACAAAAACCTCCTCAACTTACATCACAAATAAACTTGTTTACAATGATTTTTAATGGAGAAGTTATAATAGATAATAAGAAAGAATTAACAATATAACATATTTGAAAATATTCTATTCCTACTCTCAAGAGCCTTTATTCAGTATATTGAAGCAGTGTGATCAAGCTATTGAAGTTATGTGGGTGATCTTAGCATCAAAATCTTATAAAATAATAGCATTCTATGAGTAAATTGATTGAGTTACTTTGCATTGAATGATTACTAGGAGGACAAGTTTTAGTTACACAACAACAAATCCAATACTGAAAAATACCCCACATGCAACAAAAGTGTACATGGCTTGCAACTAGGATGAATTCCTTTATAAAATTCATTTATTCACGAAACTTAAGAAATGAACTATCAAAATGATTTTCCCAGCTATGGAAAGAAGATAGAAATAATATCCAAAAGCATCAATTCCAATAGATATATGAACCAAAGTAATTGCTTCAATGTAACTAGAAATCTATGGATACATTAAAAATTCTCACTAAAACAATCATAATTATTACAAAACTCCAAAAATCATCAAAAAACACCAAAATATATTATAGATGTTAGCTCATGACCCACTTTCCATTAAGGATTGAGTAGTAGAAAAGGGTGCTCATTAACATTTGCTAGATTTTCAATGCTTGGTAAAGATTCTGTAGTTGGAATAGTACTAAATCAATTTGGAATGAAGAGACAAAATTTGAGTTTCTATATAGTAAAGCACATAAAATATGTGAAAACATAAAATAATTTTAGATTGCAGCAATTTATTACTTGAATTCACCCAAAAGAAATTTCTACAATTAGTAATCTACTCTGAAACATTTAGAATCTACTTTGATAAATTAACTGAGATTTAATGTTAGTGCAATGGTAACTAGAAATTATGAGACAATATTTATGATTTATGATTAATTTTTTTATTTCTTAAAAGTTTACAATATTCTAGCCACACATGAACCATTTTGGTGTTTCTACCAAAGACTTGAGATGTAAAGATTAAGTGCTAACTTACCAATGAATATTGTGTGGTCTTGCAGATTGTACAATTCTAACATACTTTATCTTGTTCCCATACACCAATTGCATCACCATCATCTAAAAAATATTTTTGATATGTGATATCATCCTTAGAAGCTTCACTCTCAATTAATCCATTTAGTAGGGATGATATAGTAGGATTTGCAGCCTTGAACTACTGGTGTATTCCACCTTGTTAGCACACAAATAATTAGGATAGCATGATATTATATTTTGATCTAAGAAGGATCTATCTCAAAATTTTTGCTAATCTTAAATTCAAGATAACACTTATAGGCCAATCATCAAGGTCAATTGTTCCAATCAATGGAAATAGAATTTCTAACTGTAGCCTTCTCAATCCATCTTTTATTGCATATCTACATGCTGAGTTAGCCTAATAAATAATAGGAAATAACTACAACATTTTTTTATTAATAGTTGACATCTAAAATATTTTCATCTAGATCATGAGCCTATCTTGTAACTTTGTCAGTTGCATCATTAACTTATGAATATGGCATCAACAACTTATGCAGTCCTCCATTTTACAACTTAATTACTCTCTCATAGACATCACTACTCTCTATTTTCTATCTACAACCACTTCAAAAGAGGGAATGAAAAAATTCTAAACTTTTAAAAGGAAAGTAAATACAACAAATAAATCAAATCCTGTACCATCTTTCCTTTAAAAAATCAAAAACTCCTCAGTTTGAAGGCTAAGACTTACAAATCTCATCAAAATCTACAAGTTGGGTTACAATCTCACAAAGCCTATCCTGGAATTTATACCAATGATAGTACCAGGGGCCAAGAGATGAACACCATTTCAAATAAAAAATGTTGAGGTCCATGCAACCTCCACTTATAGTGATCAAGTCAATTGATTGATTGATGTTCAACAAGATATAAATATATTTACCTACCCACTACTAAACAATTTCTCCTTTATAGCTTTCACAAACTAATGGTCCTTTATAGTGCTTTCATGTGTAAACAATATTTGGCACTTGTTCACTTAACATACACCAAGTCTCCACATTAATCCATACCAAGCATTTGACTAGATTACTATGTTGTTGGTACAAAAGCACCTTCTATTTGTATCTAATTAAATCATTTAGGATAGTATGTCAAATAATAAATTTTGGTCTACTTTATAAGACCTAGTCCCAGGATTTGGCATTTATAAGCTAGTTGATCAACTACAGTCAAATGAGCTAATAAGATTTAGATTTTTGGGAATTTTGGTATTTCTTGTATTTTTTCATAATTAAGATCCATGAGGAATCATTTATGACTACTCAATGATAAAAATTGCTCTTGTGAGCAAAAATTGCAAAAATGCTCAAAAAGTTGCTTAGCAACTTTTGTTGCAAAGTTGCAAACTTAGCAAAATACTATAGAAATGCTTCCCAAATTACTAAGTGGTTTGAAAAAAAATTATAAACATTGGGGAAGGCCTTCGAATAGCCCTACTAGGTGGGTGAAAGGAAGAAGATGTAATATTTTTTCTCAAATCAATAAAATCTATTTATTTTCTTGTATTTTGTGTTGTTTTACCTAGTTATACGAGCATGTACGAAAAAATCACTTAAAGAGGGTCACCATTTTGGATTCCCTTATTAACTATCTTCCTTTTTCACCTGGTTTCATGTTCTAATTTGGTCTAAACTCCAAATACTTAAGATTTTGTGAATGTTGTTCCAGATTTGCTAGTAAACCTAGGGTTTTGGCTTCTTTTGTGGATTTTGGGCATTACCACCATGAAAAATCACATCCATTGGTGAAATGATAGTTTCCTATATTCCCCTCCATATTATGTTGTTACTTTTCATGTACTTCTAGGGAGATAGGAAAATCAACGATCCCTAAGTGTATATCTTTATGTATACACCATGTATATTTATGCAACCAAGTGCATAACTTTTCATGGATAAACCCCCTAAGATTTAAATCTTGGACTTAACACTTTCTCATGACCCCCTAAATTTTCCATGGGGTTTGGGGAAGGGAAATAGTCTAGATAGGGTACTTCCTTTATAAATGGAGGCCCAATTAGCCCTCTAACCTCGAGCAAAAACCTAGAGTTTTGTGTTCTAGTTGGGGAGTTAGATAAAGCCCTCTGAGGCTAATGTGTATTACCCAAGAGAGTACTCAAATAAGTAATTTTTTTGATTGGTCTTGAAGGTTATTCAAAACTTAAGGCCAATATTCAGTTTTAGAAGGCTACTAGCCTAGTTTTTGGTTTGCATGGGAAGTACCCTCCTTATGTGTAACTAGTTTATGGAAGTGATTCCTTGGGTCACATATGATCCTAAAAAAATCCAATCCATTCAAGTTTGGTGATTATTTAAGCCTTAGGGTCTTGGTTGGGTTCTGCTCCAAAATTGCCCAGTAAGGGGTCAAGGAACGAAGGATTCTTCTTAAGGGTTGATCCATGAAGATGACAAATTCAACCACTTCTAGTTAGAATGATGAATAAAGGATTCATGAAAAATCATTAAAGGTTTAAGAACCTAAGGAAAAATTTACTTAAACAATTTAGAAAATCTTGAAGAAGGGATACATCCCTATTCCCCTTGTGCTCTTGCATCACTTGTCCTATTTATTGTTCAAGTATCATCAATCAACATATGCAACACAGACTAAATGCAACATAGTTTTTAGTTGTCCTTTTATCTTTTAATATAGTTGCAATAAACCATATTTAACTATATTTTTAGTAGAATTCATGTGGAAGTTAGTTACACGATAAAGTGGGCAATTCACTATAGACAAAGCTATGTAAAATAATACCACTTTCAATGTGGGAATATATATACTCAAGTACTCTTGGAATATGGGGTCAATTGTATTGTCTATTATCTCCTTGGATTCAAATATGTCCCAAAACTTTGTATCCCTCTTGGAGTTGGACTAAACTCATCATGATCCTAAAGAATCTATTCCTTACTATCCAAAACACTCACCAATACCATCCTCTAAAAATTCTAATAATAGCAATCATCTTTGGCATTACAACAATTACATCCTTGTTGAATCATAGTAGAATTCCATGTCACTTGGCAGATTAAGAGTTCAGATGGTTCAATTAAAGATCCTTAAGTTGTAGCTTGTGGGGATAAGGTTTAATGACCATTTTTTAATGATGCCCTGGGACCATTTCTTGTATTGAATACTGCTAATGACAAGTAGTAATGAAAATATATACATATATATCCAATGAAATGGGATTGATTGAGAATGTTATCAAAGGGCCATAGAGCCTATTTCTACATTGGTTTACTAAAAAATCCTTGTCATGCTTGTACCATCATTAATGTATATGTTTGTAGTTTCTATGATTGTCATGATAATCTACTATTTATGTCAATGTCTTTTTTATCAATGTAATAGTCATGCATTTTTTGTATAGAGTAGTTATAGCTTCACATTCAAAGCATATTTTCCATCACATACTTGTTAATGTTAGTATATCACATGCACGACTCTGCATTTGAAGCACATTTATGTTTCATCTTTCAATCCTAGTCAAGAACTATTGGCTCCATTAATATGTTTTTGTTTTTCATTCAAATCATTATTCATGGAAAAATAACTTTGTTCAAATTTCATATTGTATTGTTCTAATCCAGTTCTTAGTTGTGAATATAATATGCTGTCATGATACTTGTATAAAATAGAGTATTGCATTATATGATTTGAACATTCATTAAACAAGATATATGGTGGACATGGTTCATTGGTCATTCATAATGATAGAGTCTTCAATTACAAAAGACATATTCCATTATAGTTTATTCTTGATGCATTTTTATGATTTAAAATATGCTATTTGTTCAAAAGGAAAGCATGGTAAACTTTAAGAAAGTCATCTCCAAAAAAAGATATAAAATATTGGTGAATCTTTCATTATTTAAAAAATATATATATTTCTATTGGAGAATCTCTCAATTTTTAATTCTAAATATTATAAATATTGGCAATTATTTTTAAATCATAATTCTTTTGTATAAAATATTGACAAATCTCAATAATAAGAGGAAGTTCATTAATCACCATGGAATTTTACAAATCAAAATTGATCATTTTTTTCCCTCGTGGAATATTATGAGGATCATTACATATACTTTAAATCAATAGTGAACACTAAACATTGGTGCTATATCCCTAAAGTGACTAATAATAATGATAATTATTGGTCAAAAAAATTTCATTTCTCCAATAATATATTATATTTGGGTGACTCAAATCTATTCATGTAACAAATATTGTGGCAAATATTTGAGTTTAAATTTTTCAATAAAATAAATTATTAGGCGATTTTAAATATTTTAAAACTGATTTTATAAATCTATGATGGCTTAGGTTGTATAAAATTTTAAATTATTAGCCAAATTACTAGCCAAAAAATTCTAAAATTAGCCAATTTGCAAATATTAGCCACTAAATTATACCTTGAAGGAAAGTCATGGAATTGCATTCTGTTGATCAGAATAATCATATGATTAATGTATATAAAGGTTGCAAATTAGTAGTAGAGATTCATTATTTTAAAGATTCATATTATTGAGTGCTACATCAAAACATAACATGATGCATGTTGGTAATCAATTTTGAATAAGTTAAACAATCAATTTTATGAATAAGTATTGTAGTGATGTCTATATATGGAATAGAGATGGGGTTTTTAGTATGAAGACAAAGAAGAGATATTGGGTTTTGATTGACCACATTTTTGTAGTATTTATACATGATTAGTTTGATAGAAATCCCTAATTGGCATAGGGTGTACAGTTGTATGTTATGCAATATTGAATACAAAAACACGTATTGTGTTCAATGATGTATAGGATAGAATTGTAGAGTCTAAATGACAATCAGATTTTTTAATCTCTGAATGTAATAAAATTAAAAGGTATAGAAAGGCTAGTGAGGCATATAAATCTATCAGTGAGATATAAGTTTTCATTAAGGCATTTTGTATAGCAAGTGAGGCAGTGTAAAAGTGATTTCAGATTAAGCTAGTTAGGCATTTCGAGTAGTTTTTTACCCAAACATTTTCTAGTCAGACCATACTATTTTTAAATGTGTTGATCTTGTCTCTATCACTTTGTTTAATTTAGATGTCACAATATAATTACATTGTTTAGTTGGCTTTAAAATTTGATATTAGGATATGATCTACCCAATAGATTAGTATAAAGCTTCATGTTTTAAGAGATTCAAGAACATTGGTCATTACAATAGCTATAGAACCCAAATTATAGGTGATGATGCATTTTAAGAAGTAGAACCACAAATAATGCATATTAGTGAAACCATTAGTTGTACTAGTAGTAGTGTGACTAATGATGCACTCACACTCAACTTTGTAAGACATTTGCATGAACAAAAAAAGTTGCACCCTACTTGCATTTTTGTGGACCTTAAAGGAAATCATAAATTTAATGATAATACCATTGTATTATTCTTATATTCTTTACAATTTTATTATAGACATTAAAATTCAAGATCCATATTCCAAGGCAATCCATATTCTGCAAAAAATGAGGCAAGGATTTAAAAAGAGTACATTTGTTGGGAGTGGAGAGTAGAAACAGTGCAAGGACAATGGTCTCCTAGCCTTGGGGTTTCCCCTTCTTTGGTAGAGAATAATACTTGGCATAGACCATCTTAGCCACTCTCTCCCCCCATCTTTTCTCTTCTCCTCCCTCCATTTGGTGATTACTTTTGTTTTACAGAGGATGCCTGCAAGCTGCTAGAGAATCAAACAAAAATTCCTTGAATCAATTTTCAATTAAGTCATCTTGAATAAATGCATGGTGATTACAAATTATGAGACAATGATTACTTGGAGGTGTTTTTCTTGCAATCAGATTGGTCACCAATCCTTTAGGTGTCCAAACAAGACCAGTTTAAGTGGAAATAACTAGAAGGGTGATAGGAGAGTACAACATTCCCAAGAGGATGATTGTCAAAGCATGGCATCATACCACACAACACAATCAAGTCCTTTAGATCCTAAAATAGGAGAATCCATCATGTTTAACAAAACTTTGCTGAAGATGCCAGTCAAAAAGCTAGAACAACCACAATGGAAAATCTCTCTTCAAGACAACTTGAAAGGCAAGTGGAAAAGTTTGTAAAGTTATTGTAGACTCTAGTTCTACTGAAATGATAAAGAAACTAGGCTAAAATAAAATACCACATCCTACTCCATACAAGGTCTCCTGGTTAAATAATGAACAAAAAACTTTGGTATATGAGCAATCTTGGGTTGAATTCCATATAGGAGAATATAGAGATATAATTTTATGTGAATTTTATATGAAAATAAGACCTTTATAGCTATCAGTCAAATTATCAGTTTATAATCGTTCCTTTTTAAATATCAATTTATTTCTCAATTTCATTGTGTGTGTTTTTAGCATCAATATTTTTTATCACACTCAGTGATCCAAAATGTTGATGCTAAAAATACATGCTATTGAATCCATAAATAAACTTACATTTACTAATGGATTATGGAAACTTGACAATGCCAATCCCTTTTTAATTCAAGCCTCTGATATTCTACTTGGATTAATTACACATTCTGGAAAGAAAAGAAACAACACCATAGTGAACACAAATATAAGATTTGGTAGTATCCTAGGCCCAAATCAATCTTGGTGAAGTAAATGGCTCTATTTTTCTCATTATTAGTTCATTGATCCTAAGGATAGGATATCTATTCCAAATTGTTTTCTTATTTAATGCTCAATTGTCAACACATTTTCATGTCATGGTCCTTTTTCTTCACTAGTACTATAGAGACAAATGGTTTACAATTTAACTTGATGTGGCCCACATTCAACTAATCCTTTATTGTCTTTTCTATTTCTTCTAAAATGATCCTAGGCTCGCAAAAAGAAGTGATTACCATGTCCTTGCACCTATTTCAAGCTCAATAATGTGCTAGAATGTAATGTCCTCTATTGGGACCTATTCATGGCTATTTTATGAATACAACATAGAATAAAGTGCCAAATGACACTCTATCCTCTGTTGAGCAAAGCCCTCTCATATGAAAAGATTGTGAAGATCATACAGGTAACTCTAAAGTTTACTACTACAAACATGAAACTTTATGTTGGATATGGGCTCATTTAGCTTGAACACTTCTTTATCAAGGATTTATTCTTCTAGATACTCCTACTACAAGATTAAATGTTGATAAAAGTTTTCTATTTCATGAGAAGTATTAAAATGGTTTTTTTTGTCTTGTAGTTGTCTTTCTTCACTTACAACAATGATATGATCCCCATGATTTGTTTCTTCCAAGTGTTGAATATGACTTGTCATTTCTCAAAGATCTTTTGTGGCTTCTTTGATATTCACTGCAACAACTTCTTTAGCAATGGTGCAGGAAAAATCTTCATCCACTTAAATGCATGATTCAATTGTACTATCTTCTTCTAAATTTCTTCCTTCACAACCTAATGAAATTGTAATGCTTTGTTATTTTGATGCAAGACTACGATGCTCATTCTAGAAGCACTTCCTTGATAATTTTGATAATCTAAACTGACATCTTGCTTGGTTGATGGCCTCTTTACATAATGGACAAGTGAATTCTAAGTGAGGTGTATAATCCAACATTGGCAAGTAAGAAACATGCCCTTGAGTCCAGTATTACCAATCTCAATCTAACTCTAAATCCTCAACTCAAATCTTGAGAAAGGATGATTTCCATTCGAAGTGAACTAATAAACTATAGAAATGGAAAAATGAGTATGAGGAAAAAATTTCAATAGATGAAAAAAATTTTATTTTTAAGCATTCAACCTCATGCTTGCACTTTTAGAATTTCTGCAACCATTTGTAGTTGGATGTGATGCCTTAGGAACTATTATGGGAACAATTACAATGCAAAATCAATAGGTAATCTATTTTGAATCAAAATATTATGACAAAAGCGGAGGTTTTGATACATGCTGAAGACAAGTTTAGTTATTAAGTGTTGGGACTTATCACTCAAAAAGGTCATCGAATTCCTAAATGTTTCTCATTGTAGGAGAACTTAAGAGTAATAATCAAAGTGAGCAAGCATGTTAAATAATTTCAATTTTTTGATTAATTATAAAAATAGTATGGAAGATGTGGTGGAAAATTATTTATCTTGATTCTATAATTATTAGAAAATTTGTAGGCAAAGCCAAATGAGAATACAAAACATTATCTAATTCCTAAAAATACCAAGGATGAAGTGTCTGATTAAGTAACATAGAGATGGAAATAAGTCCATTTTTTCAAATGATATGATTTTCTATATGACACTCATATATTTTGTACTTGATTATAGTTTCACTGTAGTAAGATACCATTTTTCATGCACTATTGGTGCTCTTGTTCTTTTAATTACTATAACATAAAGAGAACTCTCTTGGAAGGTGTTGAAAAACTTGAGAAGAATTAGGTTTTATCAGAGGGGCCATGTGAAAGGAATAAATTGAATGTTAAAAGTCTAGGTTTCCCTAGTTAGTATTAGAGTAGGTCATTTTCCTGTCTACGATAAAAATAAATTGAATGGTATCAGAGTAGGTCATTTCCCTACCTATGAAAAAATTAATTTAAATTAGTTTTGTAACTAAAGGAATTGATGAGAGATAAATAATTAATATTTGACCACTCCATCTAGTGCAATATTTTTCATGAGTGGTGTATTGTATTCTCATAATTGAAACAATGTTAGAGAAGAATCATTGTAGCAAAGATGAGAATTTTTGTACATCAAATGCCATTTTATAATGGAATTTTGAATCAAATAAGAAAACAAAGCCCACCTCTTTTAGTCAAGACATCTATACATATTTTTGAAAGTAATTCATGGTACAAGATGACTATCTCTAGACTTCCTACCAAGTGCATTTGACAGAGTTTGCATGTATAGTTGGGCGCGAGCATTAGATAAGTTATGGGCAAAAATTTGAAATATTTGTCATAGCAATTAATTTCCACATAATGGAGGCTTTAAATTTAGTTGGTTTGCTACTTGAGTAGGTAATTGTGTATGATTTTGAAGGATATCTCATGTCAACTAAAGTCACCAAGACTGGGCACAAATCTCACATAGTTTGGATACTAGGGTAGGCCAATACACAACCACATATAATCAACCATTGTGAAAACTAATAGAAATATGGTCTTGTGTTCAAGTTGGAGTAGGTGCAACATTTTATCAACTATTTATAACTACTTCCAATCTATTTCCTAGGTTTAAAACTAGTCAATTTAATGTTGAATTGATATGGTCCAATGGTTAGACAATGGAGTTTGAATGCAAGTTATTACATCCACAATTTATATGCATATTTTCAACTAGGCTATATTGATGAGGGAGGAGAAATGGGTTATGAAAGGAAGGAGAAATCACCATGTGATATATATTTGAGTAGATTGGAATGGGATATTCCCATGACCCTTTATAGCTAAATTTTTGTAGACAAAACAATCAGCATTATGTGGTCTCTTGGAAGTGTAATTATGCCAAATTCTTTATTTTCATGTGTAAAGGGAGTGGAAAGCTCACCATCCCTATGAAATGTTGGTTGCTAATGATAATGACTCAAGTGCTCTATCTAGAAGTGGTCTATAAAGTGAAGCTTTCCATTGATTGCATTCATAAATGTCTCACTGATTGATATAGTTATACTTGTAACCAGCTAGGTGATTTCATCTTCTGTCCAAGTTTGTTGTTCAATAAATTGAATAGTCAAAACTTCTTTCATCAATTTTGGTGAACCCTACAAATTTTGCAAGGCTGAAGCTTGATGAACATGAGCTATTTCTACACTTGTCTTGGTTCAAACGAGAGATCGAGAATATTCTCATGGTTCAATCAAACCAAGTAATCCTCATTAACATATTTTCTATTTGATCGCAATGGATCTCAGTCTATTCTTTATGGGCCTCTGCCTCAAGTGCAACTATATGACCACATGACATGCAAACTAAAAGTTGAGGTTTCTAATGAGGAGAAAGATCAAATGGATTTGGATTAATATGATGATCAAGCTTGTTAAGATCCAAATGAGTTGTTTCCTTCTAATTCTATAGTATTGTCTCCCCTAGCAACAACTATAAGAAGAATTGTCATGATGCAAGATAAGTTTGAAATGTTGAATGAAATTAATGAGGGCAATCAAGCTTGTTACTGTAGTGGTACATCGTAATTAATTCTACTAACAAAAAGAAGTTATGGTAGTAAGAATTGCAAGCATCAATAACATGTTTAAGATAAACATCTAAACTTTATTAGAATTTGTGATTCCATACAAGTTTCCATGAAATCCCATGAAATTAGCTAAGAATAACTAAGTTCTAGGAGAAGGTGATTATTAAACCATGAAAGTCTTTAATCTACATAATGGTGCAAACTTGATCTAGCTAATATATAAATTCTTATGTATAGTAGATGTTATCTATTGGAGGGATCAATAAGATTAATCTCATAAATATCCTGAATAATATCATTAATGATGTAGGTTATAATAAATATTGTAAAAAAAGTAATACCTAACAACATTAGTAGTAAAGGTCAGAAATTTGTATTGACTATTGTTGTATAAGGAGTTGTTATATGTGCATGAGAATGGCTACTTACAAAACATGAGTCACTATGTTGGAGCACATAGAATGCTTAGAAGTTTTATGAGAAGTGTATGAGTGTCTGTTGTGAATCTTTTGGCACAAACAATGTTTTTATTGACATTGTTGTGGTACCTCTAGACTAGAGCTAAAAAATATATATTACTTTAATGCTTTCCATGTATGGATATGAGATACAAAAGATAATGACTAAGGGTAACTTCAACTTGCTAATAATCCATTTTTAAATCCTTGCAAATATATTTTATTGTAGAAGTGAATGAAAATTCCTAAAAGTCAAAGCAACTATAATGATGAAAATGTAGATAATATTTCTTCTACCTACTATTTTGTCTTATTCTCCATGTGTAGTTGTAGATATTTTGGTTTTTGGTGGGAGTTAGGTGCAAGGTAATGTTTATCATCCTAGGAGACTTCTAGATAGAAAATCCTAGCCATTAAGGATTAATCCTAGCATTGATTTATGATATAAAAATTATAAAAGGGCTTGGCCTCTCCTCATTTTCTAAAAAGGTTTTCAGAAATGTTGCCACTATGTTAGAAAAATAAATACATACTTGTCATTGGTGTGGTGAAAGTTATGTTATCTGTGAGTTCCATAGTTCTCCATGTTAAAGTTTAGTAGCTATAGGAGATATCTGCATACCTATGATTATATTAGCATTAAATTTGAGATGTTTTAGTATTTAATCCTTTAATATTATGAGGTTTCAAAGAGTCTTCATTTATAAACAATCATTCATATGAAGAGCCATGTCTTTTGAAAATCATGAAAAGTCTTTAACATTGGCTAATTAAGAGACCATGCATGGATATATTAAAGAGTTAAGACAATGAAAGATAAAGACAATGACAAGGAATTCACTTTGTAACAACAATATAATGAAGATTTAGGGATATTTATATATTCTTTAGGAGTAGTTCATAGGTGATATAGATTGGTATTCTATTTTTGAATTTTTAGTTTGTATTGAGCCTAATGTTCAGGGAAATGTATTTAAGACTTCTAATTATTCAATAAAAGTGATTTTATTATATGGCTGGGTTTTTCCCCTCAAGTTGGAGGGTTTTCCTAGGATAAATTATTGTGTTTTAGTGCTCATTATTGCTTATGTTCTAATGTTTTTCTTCTCATTTTCATTCCTGGTCTAGAACATTAAAAATGGTATCTAAGTGGGTTTAAGCAATATTAGGATCAAAAGGAAAATAGTAGCTATTACTCAAGAATGTGATTTCTATTTTTTTTTTTTTGTTTTTAGTGTGTTTCCTTCTATAGGGTCTTTTTTTTCTTTTTTATATACCTGTGATGGTTTCACTAGCATACACATTATGATCTCTGTAGTGTTCCCTATCATATCTATTGATGGGGGATTTTTGTAAAAGAATTTGTTTCTTTTGTAATCACAATAATTTATGAATAAAAATTCTATTAGTAGAGTATACTAGAGAGCATAGTTTCCACAGTTATTGTGATCATTCTATAGAAAGATATAATCATCATTGTAGTGTCCTCATGGTCAAATATTGAAAGCTCATGTTATTTGTAATTATCATCCGCATGTGTTCCATGATAGCCTTAGATGAATGAATCATTCATTTAATCATGTCATTAATCAAGTGGCCTTCTATTGTGTAGCATATGGGATTGAGAGTGACTCACTATGTGTAATGTTCCTCCATCAAATTGACATATGTTCATGTCTATTGTGTCGGTCAAGGATCAAGATTATGTGAATTTTTTTAGTTACAAGATTTTTTAGTTGTATGACTTGTTAGATGTTTGTGGTTATGTGATTCTCTAAGACATTTCATGGATAAGATATGGACACCCATTGCTAAGTAGCTAGGTCCACTAAACTATAAGGGATATGACAATCAAAATGCAGGTTTTTCTAAATTGATCAACAATAAAGAGATAAGTATTTTAAAATTATACCTTTGAATATTGATCATGAATTTTTAGTCATGCAATAAGATAGGGAATATTAAGTCATGTATTCTTTTAGTATTTATCTATATATATATTTGTTTGGAATAATTTGATTCTATAAACTATTACTTATTCTCTCTTTAAATTCTTCTAATATGGATCAAGAAGCAACATGATGATGATAGATTAAATCCAAATTCATGTAAGCTATATAAATAAACATGGGGACACAACTTGCAACATGGGATTGAATTTTTGTCTCACAACATCATTAAAGAGGACGATACTATATAGCTTATCATTAAAATTTATATCTTCAAAGAGGAAGAAAAGAGATTTAGAAAGATCTTGTGTGGCTGAGGGAGAATTTCAAGTCCTTTGTAGAGGATCAACAAGCTCAAGTAGCAATGTGACCTCTAAATCTCATTGTTGGTCAGACATTAGAGCCAATTTCATAGTATTGTGATTATCAAAGCTATGAGAATGTTGCTCATGTTGAGAGGGAGTCTTTTATTTCAGATGATCTTTTATGTGCTATAATGTATTTTTCTCTATGATGGAGAAATTTGTGGTGAAATCCCTTGTTAGTGCATTCTTCATTGTGGGAGAAGTTTAAGGTTCAAGCCCTTGTTAATGTATTCTTCTCTCTGAGAGAAGTTTGAGGTATAAGACCTTGTCAATTCATTCTTCTTTGCAAGATAAGTTTCAGCTGCAAGCCCTTGTTAATGCATTCTTCTCTATGAGAAAAGTTTAAGGTGAAAGCCCTTGTCCCACCCTATAGGAATAGCCATGGTGGATGCACCATCTAGAAGTAGCCATAGTGCATATCATGTGAAAGACTCCATGACTTAACTCTTTTCTAATTCACCCTCTATGAGTAGTTGATGGGCCTCCAAAATGCCATCATTCTAAGTTCTTTTTATCTTGTTTTCAAATAGTTATGTTGCAAAACAATCACAACTTTATGATTTCAAGTAGATGAATTTATGTTTTTTATGTATATGTTAAGATATGAAGTAGGAATATGGATAGTTTAAAGATGTTATATTTTCTTGAATCCATGGACATAAATGGTATAATGAAGTAGTATTACATGTTGATAAATGTTTCCCCATCTATGCTATGTTTTGGGTAGTTTTCCTCCTATAGCCATAGGATTTGCAAGAGTGGTAATTTGAACTTTACACTTTTTCTCTAATATTGATGATGAAAATAAATATATGTACATGAAGGTTGTGTGCACATTGATTGTTTTGTAGGTATTTTTTGTGGCTATTCAAAGATCAACATTTTAGTACTAAAGAAGTCAAAGCCAACTGGATTCCTAGACCTTCACAAGAAGAGAAAATCATTTATTGCTTTCTGTCATTGCAATGTATGAATGTAGCTTCCACAATTTGCTATATTCCTAGAAGATTTATTCTTGGTTAATATTTTTTCTATTTCAAAATTTTATTATTCTATAATTGATCCTCATTAATGGAGTGGTCTTAGATTTAGGAAGTAGTTATAGTTTCCTTAAAATAATGATTGTTGTAGCTTTGAGTGCAGTCAAAAGAAAAATAGAATAAGTTGATTTTCATAGCAATAGAGTGTGATATTGTTTTTCAATCAAGTGTAATCTTTCACCATGAGTGAATAGAATGCATATTTCAAGTTTATATTGCTTATCTTGATTGTATTTTCTGTTCAATCATCCAAGGGGGCCCACTTGGTGAGTGAACTATTTTGTTACAATAGATTTCATTTCCTTCTTGTTTCTAAGTAAGGTAGAACTTTGTTGCTCTTGCAATAATCGATAATAGAATCAGTCAATTATTCCTGCAGCATAGGTGCATAGATAGATTTACCATTTGCAACATTATCTTAATCTTTAAGTTAAGTTTTCATTTTAGTTTCTAGCATAGGTTTCCTTTAGCATTGCCTTTTATTTAGTTGTAATAACTTAAAGAATAATTAGAGCATATACTTTGCAGTCACCATTTCAAGTTTACACTTCCAAATTGATAAATTAAATGAAGTCAGTATACTATTTAAGTAAAAAACATGATGCTCTCTGACCATAGAATCATTGTGAAAGGATGTCAAATCCTTTGTTACTAAGGTATTCAACCAACCAACCATTTTTTACACCATTGTCAGGGATAGTGTCAATCTACTTCGATGTTGAAGTCATTATGTTAGTTTAAATTCTACATTATTTTTTATGCATAAGGGTGATTTCTTCATTGTAATAACCAGGAAGAAATTTTTAATCCTGAGCCTAAAGAACCTCACAATGAGAATGAAGAAGAAGAACATTTTGAAAATCCATTTTCCGTTACTCAAGAATGAATACCCTCATCCTCTAACGAATCCTTGCATTTGAATGATCTTTGTGTTGAACTTGAATACCAAGAAAATCCACTTGCCCTTGTTATCTATCAACCATCACCAAGTCCTCCTCCAAGAATGGTTGAGCCTTATCCTTAGCCTACATTTCCTTTTCCTATCCCTCCTTAGTAAGGTAATCAAAAATTGAAGAGCATACCTTCTATTGCACTTCCCAAGTTCTATGGCCTAATTACTTGAAGACCTCAAAACCTTCCTCTTTGAGTATGATATCCTTTGTAGAAGTTATGACTATACAACTAATGCTCAAAATTTGAAGTTGTTTCCATCCAACCTAAAGGAAGATACTCTAATATGGTTCATGGGGTTGGGTGCTAATGTTGTAGCAGATTGGCCTACAATGAGAAACTTGTTTCTTACAAAGTATAAAGAATATTGCAGGGGTTGATATTTGAATCAAAATTTTCAAGATGTCCCAAAAGGATGATGAAAGCATGAAAGATTATGTCTCACAGTTCGTGTTCAACCTACAACATAACACACAACACAAGCTAAATGAGGAATCAAAGAAACATCTTTTTATGAGAGGTGTAAATGATGGAAGTATTGAGGCTCTAGATCTTATGGTGGGAGGATATATCACTTAGATAAATTGGATTGATATATAGAGTACATGTCTAAATTATTGAAGGGCCACTGTGAAGAAAGGTAGGGGGCTTAGAGACCTACCACATAAGTCTAATGGTAGCTCAGGAATAGCAAAGATGGAGCTATCTAATTTGCTATCAGATTTCAAACAAGACATCATTAATGATGTGGCCACTCAACTAGATAAAATGCAGGTGAGAAGGAAAAAAGGCAAAGCTAATGCCATGTTAGGTTAATACTATCCACATTGTAGAGAGAAGAAAAGGAACTATAGATGCAAGTCTATTCCAAGCCTGGAGACACAACCAATGCCTACTAAGTTTAAAGTCATTAATGGAAATGGAGAGGTTCTCTACATTGCTCAAAAAAGGCCATGGTCTCAAAGACAACGTATGCGAAAAAATCCTCTTCAAAATTATAATAGTAACAATCAATGGAAAAATTCTCAAAATACTAGTTTTAATGGGCATAATAATTGACAAAAACCTTAGTAGGGTTGGCATCAACCCCAAAATTGGAATACCCAACCTACTTAGCAAGCCTTAAGGCCACCACCTCAGCAATAGGATCTAATGCCTCCTCCTACAACCACTAATACTCCTAAGAAAACTCAACTAATAGTTTAGCCTAATCCTAATCCCAACAATACCAAATAGCCTACACAACAATATGCTATCTCTTTGAATGATATCCACTTAAAGCTAGTCACTACTCTTTCTTCACCACAAAAACTTATAATAATCAAAGTTGAAGATTCCACAACTAAAAAAGTGGATATGCTAGTTTAGCAAACCTCTCTTGTAGCCAAAGAACCTCTATTTCCTCATAGGGTAATAGAACAAGGCTAGCCTGCAAATTTAACCAAGTAGTAATTGATTTGCCTAATAAACTAAAGTGAATGACACTAAAAATAACATTACTTAATGCTATCAAGGAAATTCCTACCTATACTAAAGCCTTAAAGGAAGCATGTATCAAGATCTAAGAATAAAGAAGAAGGATCCAAACTATTTAGTCTTAGGACAATCATCTAATTTAATGTTGGAGAAATTACCTATACCCAAATATTCTGACCTTGGGAGTCCTATGGTTACTATCACCATTCATGGGATGCAAGTTCAAAAAGCTTTATTTGACTTAGGAACATTCATAAATATCATGAAAAAGGAGATATTATCTCAATTTCATATCATTGGTCTCAAAGAAACACCAACCATAATTCATCTTGTTGATTTTCATAGTCACCTTAAACTCTTGGGAGTATCCAGTAGAATTTTTTATCCTTTCCCCAAAGGCTAACATGGGTGGATATCCTTTAATTTTATGGTGACCATGGTTAACTACTATATATTCCTATGTTTTTTTCAAATCTAGAAAGTGTTGAGCTATCATTTTGCATGATGCTTAATGATAGGAATTCGTTCAAACTCCTCTCTTGAAAAGCTAATTTGAGGATCAACTCCAAGGTTCTGGGTGATCTTACAACCTACTAGAATCTACTAATTGAAGATAAATGTGAATGTTCATGAGGAGGCCTTTACTAGTTTTGAAAAAATTCAGATAAGATGTATGATCTGCTTGCTATCTCAAAAAGAATAACCACACAAAAAGATTTTTTTTTTTGTATTTTTTGTTTTTAAGATGAATGCAATCTAACAATGCAACTATATGAATTCCTAATTAAACCAAGGGGTTAAAAAAGAAAATATTGAAGATAAGGTGACAAGGATTTTAAGAAAATAACATGAAAGTAAATCCTAATGGACATGAGCTACAGAAACAACATGTTTGTGAGTTAAGCTTTCGAAAAGATCAGTGGGCAACCAATGAAAATAGGAGCAACACTTCCTTATTTCCACTAATGAAATCATCAATGGGAATTCAGTAATCATAAGATGTTTCACTTTCCATCAAATTACGATGCCACAAAAAGTGTGCTCATGCGACATGAAAAGTTATGCAGGAACAATATGTTGATCTCTTCCCAAGCTAAGTATGTTAATGGAATTTGTAAACCTGTAGAAAACACTAGAATTAAAAGATTGCACAACCAAAAATAATGCAATAAATTTTTGGATCAATCACATTCCATGAACATACATTAACAAAATATAATACACTTAGGCAAGAATCACTACACTCCAAATGCAAGCACCAAAAGCATATATTATTGCAAAATAATGGTGGCCTTGATTACATATTACATTCTCATATTTATAAGAAATCTTCTCCTCAATTTGTGTTGAGAGTGAGAGATATCTTTATGCAATCATATGCTTCTAAACTAATAAAAATAATCTATTTATGTACAAACTAACTATATAACTAGCACTAAGTAGGACTCCATCCATTTTATATCATTAATTGGATGCATGAGCCTTTACATGTCATAAAAAAAGAGCATGAGAGAATAAAAAATATAAAGCCTTTAGATGATGTAGAAGTGACTAGAAGTGACAAAAATAGAAGTTCGTTCTTCACTAGGCATTTATAGGAGTTCAATTGTAGTTAGAATGTGTTTCTAATGCATCGAAAGCTCTAAATTTAGAACTAATAGTTAATTATCAGTGTGCCTTTGAATTCCTCAAAATATTCTAGAACACTACTAAAAAAGTGCATCTACGCACCAGTGCACCTAGCACACCTGTGCACCTAGTGCACTTGCACAACATTGCACCTCAAAAGTAGGCTCCAAAAATTAGAAAATTTCACTAAGTGTCAAAATTGAAATTCCGGCTTCTATGTTTTGTTCCCCTTTATACTAGAGCTATGTCTGGGTATTTACCCTTGAATTTCTCAACGATCTCAGTGACTTGAGCTACATTTAAAAAATCTAAGGCTTCATATTTGTCTTTCACCTTCTGCCTATAGTTTCCAACTTTGATACAGGTCTCAGTAAAATCTCCAAGTTTTACATCTAGTTCTAGTAAAGCCTCTTCTATTCTAAATGCTTGCCTATAGTCATCATCATTGGTAGCTTCCTCAAAAATTTCTCTAGAATTTCTCCACAACTACCTCTACTGATATTAAATTTTCTCGTGCATCATCCTAAAAAATATCTAAACAAGCATTACTATAATGCTTCTTAGCTTCCAAAATTTTCTCTTGGGCTTGGTCCTTGAGTCCGTGAATCTCCACATGTCATGATAAATAATGAGGACTACACTTAAACTAGATGTGAAATTGCATTAACTAGTCCAGATCTAATCAACATAGAAACTATCTGAGATCTTTTTGTTGGTTTATTACATAGTGTCAGGAATGCACCCAAATTTGTATGGCCTAACTTGGTATCCTGGATCTTTGAGTACTCATCCTAAAATTGTGATTTTTTTGGCACACCCTAGAACTTGAATATCGCTAGCTTTGGAACCATTTTCTCAACAAGGGAGGATGATGAATACACCATCAAATCTTCACAAAAAGACATTCGTTAGTCCAAAGTTGAAGAAAAAATGATTAAATCAAACCCTAAAGGTGACACAATCAAAACCCTAAAAACCTAATTGTTAGAAACACCTAAAAAACTAAATTGCAACCCTAGAGTGCACCAACCACACCTGATAAGTGTGCCTAGTGCACATTATCCCTATTGAACAACTTCTAGAATTGGGTCTGTAGTAGTGCACCTCCTGGGATGTGTTGATGCCCACCTTGTTTTAAACTCTAAGTATGAAGATATCAAAGGATTTTAGGTATACAAAAGGCACCTAAATATGCATTTTACTTTGAATGTGTTTAAGTTTTTTAGAAAATGATAAGGTGCACTATTGTGCACCCCTTTTAAGGTTTTAATGCTTTATTTGTGTTTCCTACATATATGAGGAGGGGTGAGATGCACACCTCTACTAGTGCGAGGCTATGGCAGGGAGTCCTAGAGTGGGGAAAATGAAGAAGGCAAGTGAGATAGGAAGGAGAAGGTGGGGGGTTATATAGCCCCACACACCATTAGTGTTGCATAGGTGTACTATTATGCAAATGCACATCACTAAGGGATGATGCCTTTTCTTTGAGTTTTGGCACATTAGTACACTTGATGAGGTGTGTTGGTGCGCCTTTCTTTGTTGAAAAGAAGGTCTCTTTCGTCCATAACTCTATTTTTTGGTTTCCTCGTTTTCTAGTTGGGACCTACACTTGACCAAAAACTCTAAAAAAGACTTGGACCTTAGACAAGGGATTTGGAAATCAAGAAAAATAAAGTAGGGGATCCCTATTTCTAGTCAAAATGGGACATGCATTGTGAAACCACAACAAATAACTCCGACAAAAGGAAGAAATGACAAAGGAAATTATTTATCAACACACATTATAGTCAAAAGCTTAGAATATCTAGCCTTTAAGTTTAGTGTGTGCTCAATGTATTTGTTTCCTTTTGACATCTCAGAATTTAGTCTATCACAAGCTTCTAATAACTTGGAAACAATCTTCCACCCCATCTGACTCATTTATTAGGAATCCTCACAAAAGTTGTTTATCAATCATTTGTCTAACCAAAGGAGAGAATTAGTTCTAAGGGCTCTTGATAGGATATTACTTTTTCATTTGAAATCTTAGGTAATATTTTGAATATTCGTTCCATGTAGCTCATGATGTCACCATTTGATTCTTTGATGAAGTGATGTTTTGGTATTGGATAACTTATTTAAAGTGTGTATCCCTATTTTTGTATTACCTTTCTCAAACTTTGTAGAATCCTTCATTCTTAACTTTATCCTTTATCCTTTTTTGTTTTCTTTCTATATCCTAACCATGCTTAGACTATGTGGCCAAGACATTGGTTTCATTTTTTGGATTCAATATTTTGTGAGCATCCTCTGCGTTCCTCTTTTAAGAACCATTTAGAAACTCTCATGCCAAACAACGATCTTAACAATTCCTTCAAGGAGATCCTTCTATTTGAACCAGTGGGGTTTGGACTATCCCTTGTTATCTTTAACCTTGGTTTGAAAGCACCTAAGATAATTGATCTTTAAATTTGTAAAGTGTTGAGAACTTGTTGGTCTGCAACTCTAAATTCAAGACTAAAAGTCCCCTATTACTACAAGTAACATCCATTCCTCAATTGGTGTCAAAATTTTTTTTATAAAAATATTTTGACAAAGAAATACCTCTTCACAAAAAATTGGGACCAAAAGAATGGTTAGTAAGATATGTCAAGATAAAATCTTAGTTGCACCTACCCCCTAGACTAACACTACTTTGAAAAAAAACACACAACTGAAAGAAAACACACAACTAAAAAGAAACACACTTGCCAAAATAAAGACGTGTAGAAATGAAATCTCTTGTTTTTATTTTATTTTTATTTTTTATTTTTTTATTGTGATGATCTCTTAGGCCTCAAAGTAATGCTTTAGAAATTTCCCATTGATTGGAAACAAAACTAATTCCCCCTATAAGGAACTCAGCCTAAAAATGTTTTCTCCTAGAATTTTTGCAATATGATAAGGACTGATCCACAAGCATTGAAACTTTATGTGGCTACTTGGATTTTCTTTCACCTTGTCCTAGAGTAGAACAAGGTAAAATATCTTGAAGGACTTTATTGTGGACCTCTTGTCAAACCATCTCTTGATGGCTGCTTAATGTTTCACCATATGCTCCAAAAGTAGTTATTCATTTTTTGTTCATCTCCAAAAGATTTATCAATCTGATTTGTACTCTATTAGCATCTTCAACATATCGAGTCATGAATTTCAAAATAGGAATTTTGAGGTTAAGTTGAAATAATAGCTTTTGTACATAGACAAAAAGATATGGAGATGTCCCTGAAGAATTTTTGATCCTTATTTAGTCTCTCCATAGAGCATATTTGAGTTTTGTATGCCAATCTTTAGGATTAACCTTCAACAAACATTTTATTACTGTGATCAAGTTCTTGTTTGTAGATTCAGCTACATCATTTTCTTATGGATAATAATTTGAAGAGAAGTTGAAAATAACCTAATTTTCCAGTGCCAATTGAGTTAAGAATACTAATGCAAAAGCTGATACATTATCACACACTAGAGAGAACGTGATGGGGACACAACCCAAGCACATAATGGACACAACTGAAAAGGGAAAATTTTATTAACTATGAAAATATGCTAGTACACTTAGAGCAGAGAAACAGACTCCAAAACATGCCCTATGGGCTTACAATAGCATAAATCTAGGGATAATTTCTTCTCCTAGTACCTTCTCTCAAACTCCACTTTGAACTGCCTTTTACAATGCCAGAAATGTCCTTAAATAGACCCCAAAGGGTTAAAGATTAGGAATACATTCTAAAAATTGCTAGTTGGCATCCACCGACCAAATAGAAGGCTCTAGAAGCCATGTTAGAAGTCAGCACAAAATTAGAAGAATCCATAAATGGTAACCAAACTTTCGAGAGGCATAACTTTTGAACCACAGCTCCAATTGACAAACCGTTTACATTTTTGAAAAGCTCTCGAAGCGCTCTATAGCCCTATGGACTACCTTCACTCATCCCCCATTTTTTGGCCCTAAACCTAATTTTGAATCATTCTTATGAGGTCTCTAGAAATTGAAAAACTTCGATAACTTTCAAACCCTGCATCCTTTTGACCTGATTTTTTTTTTGGACTATTCTAAATTACAATTTTAATCCTCCCTCCAATTTACACCTTGTAATCCACCATAATTATGGTTCAATTACATAGTCTTATTTTTTTTACATTTACACATATCCCAAGGTGCTGAAATACGCTAACCTAAAACACTAATAGTGGAACTGTGAGAGTTGGAAGCTTTATTTGACCCAAATGGGTATCAAGAAATGAAAGCACACGAAATAGAAACAAAGTCTAAGTACATTTCTTTTTTGGTGACACAGGATTGCCCTTATACCTCTGAATGCTCTTGCATCAGACACCCAGGGTAGATTGAAAAGTGGCCCTGTCACTTTATGAATGGTAGAGAAAATCCCAAATGGGAAACCTCAACTGCTGATATCCAAGTTGAGTCTTTGATCAGTTGGCCTTTCCACTTAACATGCTACTCTTCATACTACCAATTTCTAGTACTCCTACCCACACAATGATCCAGAATTTTTTCTATCTCCTCCTTCTCAGAAGCAAGAATTGGACATGGCTCTAACATCAGCACCTCATCTGCACCATCATCATGATACTCTATCAAGTCTGCAATGTTGAAGATAGGAGAAATGTGAATTCCATTTGGCAACTCCACCTCATATGCATTTCTTGAGTCATGTTTCTTCAAAATTTTGCAAGGGCCAAATTTCTTCGTCTTCAGCTTGTTGTAAGTACCTACTAGAAATCTCTCCTTTCTTAAGTGTACCATGACTAGATCCTCTACTTGGAACTCCTTATTTCTTCTCCTTTGATCAGCCCTAGCTTTATACTGTTGATTCATCTTGATAATGTGTGCCTAGACCTCCTCATGTTGGCACTTGATATGTTTAGCAAACTCTTCTGCTTCAGCACTTGTCCTCTCCCCTTGCTCCATCTTCCACAATTCTAGTGCAATCCTTGGGCTACTTTCATATACAATTTGGAATGGTGATTTACTAGTACTCCTATTTATAGAGTTATTGTAAGAAAATTTTGCTTGTGGTAGAATCAAATCCCATCCTTTGGGCTTATCCCCAACTAAACATCTCAGAAAATTGCCCAGACTTCTATTTACCACTTCTATTTGGCCGTCAGTCTATGGATAATGTGTGGAAATAAATTTCAAGTCCATTCTCAACTTCTTCCACAATGTTCTCTAAAAACACCCCAAAAATTTAGTGTTGTAGACACTTAAAATCGTCCCTAAACACTATATTAATTAATTTTAATATTTCTCGTGACATTGTAATTAATTATTAATTAATTAATTATATTGTTCACATTCCACTACTTATTTAATTAAGCTAATTAATTAAATGAGTTCATTCTCCTAAGTATTTAAATTTTATTTAAATACTTCTAGCCTTAATGTGTTAAATTAATTTAACGCATGATCCTCCATCTTTCCCCCCTTTTTAAATAAATTTTATTTATTTAAATCCTCACATCCTATTAATTCCTTTAAACCTATTATTAAATTAAATTTCACTTAATTTAATCTTAAGCCTAACCTAGAGCCTAGTCTACACCCATCATTTTCATCGTCTTAAGCCTAATCTCACTTAATCATTCCTAATTATCTCCCTAATCCTCCTCATTAGCCTAAGAGTGTGCTCACACATGTGTGAGATAGCATGCCTACACAGTCTTGTCTCCCACTCTTCTTCTCAAGTTTGCTCACACATGTGTGAGCAAACTTTGAATTCTTGACCATTTGCATGGCTTGCATGTCACCTTACGTGGCACTTACTTGGATGCCACCTCACCAAGCCCTCCCTCAAGCCTATAAATAGAGGGCTTGTCTCAAGAATTTGCATCTCATTTTTATTGCATTGTTATCATGTTGGTTTGAGATTTGAGTTTGCATTCATAGTTTGAGCTTTCATGATAGTTTGAGCTTGCATTGGTAGAGTCTCATAGTGATTTTGTAGGTTCATACTAAAAATTTGGTAGCTGATTTAGTTTATATCATGCATTTTTAATCTAGTTTTTACATGCATTTGTAGCTTCATTTTAGCTTGCATTTTTGTCATAGTTTGCATATCTAGTTAGTTCTTTCGTTACATATCATCTTCATCCTTGAATACCTTCAAGAATGGCTCTCTCCATAGCCATTTCTTGAGGTGTTCTTCATCTCATTTAGTCTAGATTCATATCTTACTTCCATACTCACTTGCACTCACTCACTCAAGAGATTCATTTATTGTTGTGTTTGGGAGAGCACGTCAAACATCCCCCCATCTTAACACACCAACAAGGCCTCTCATGGGTGCCTTTTTTGAGCTATAGAGATGGCTGGAAGGTTGGATTTTTTGGTTGCTTAGGGTTGCAAAAACCAAGCAAGCATTAGTTGATATTTGTTCTTTTCATTTTGATGAATCTTTGATGCACTTGAAAGCTTTTAAACTAGTGTTTGTTTGTTAACCCATGCTTCTTGTAGGTCAAATTTTCTAGCACACAAGTGTCTCTATCAAAAACTATACTCTTTGGGAGGCCATGTAGTCTTACCACCTCTCTGAAAAAAAAGTCTGCAATATGGACAACATTATGAGTTTTATAGCATGGAATGAAATGTGCCATTTTGGAGAACCTATCAACCACCACAAATACTGAGTCATTACCCCTTTGTGTCCTCAGCAATCCAAGAACAAAATCCATACTTATTTCCTTCCATGGCTTTGATGGAACAGGCAATGGCTTATAAAGTCTACTATTGTGACTAAATCCCTTGGCCACTTGACAAATCTGACAACTATGTACAAACTTCTTCACATCCTGTGAAATCTGAGGCCAAAAATAATATTCTCTAATAATGGCAATGTTTTTATCTCAACCAAAATGTCCTGCCATCCCTCCACTGTGTTTCTCCTTAATCAAATTTTTCCTCATGGAACTCCTTGGAATACGCAATTGACTTCCCTTGAACAACATACCATCCTGAATGAGATAGTCTAACCACTTAGTTCTTTCTATAGCAACAGGTTCTTTACAAGGTTTCCATGCTTTAGCAAAATTAGGATCCTTAGGGTACAGATTCTTGAGTTCAAAAAACCCAACTACTTCAACCTGCATTACCGTAAGCAACAACTATCTCCTACTTAATGCATCTGCAACCCTGTTAGATTTTCCACTTCTATGCTTCAACACAAATGTATAGCTCTACAAGAACTCTACCCACTTCATATGCCTCTGATTCAATTTACCTTGGCTATTTAGATACTATAATTCTTGGTGATTAGTATATAAAACAAATTCCTTGGGCAATAAATAATGCCTCCATTTCTTTAAGGCCTAAACTATTGCATAGAACTCTTGATCATAAATAGAATACTTCTTTTTTGCATCATTCAATTTTTTACTAAAATATGAAATAGGCTTACCTTCTTGGCTTAATACAGGCCCAATAGTGTTGCCTTTAGCATCACAATCCACCTAGAACACCTTGCTAAAATTAAGAAGTGCCAACATAGGTTGTTCTATCACCTTCTTCTTCAGCAATTCAAAACTTATCATAGCTACCATAGTCCATTTGAACTCTTTTCTATCCCCTCTTATTGTGTCAGTTAGGGGTACACATATACCACTGAAATTCTTAATGAATTTCTTGTGAAAAATAACCAGACCATGAAATGATCTCACCTTAGTAGCAGACCTTAGAGTAGGCCATTCCAAGATGGCTTTTACCTTCTTTGGATCTATTTTGAGACCTTTAGGTGATACAAAAAACCCCACGTAGACTAACTCTTTTTTAGTAAAGCTACACTTCTTCAGATTAATTAACAGTTTCTCTTCCCTTAACCTTTCAAGGACACTACGAATATGCAATAAATGTTCTTCCAAAGTCTTGCTAAAAATTAAAATATCATTCAAATAGACAATAAAAAATTTTCCCAAGAACTTCTTAAGTACCTCATTCATAAGCCGCATTAAGGTTCTTGGGGTGTTTGTCAATCCAAAGGGCATGACTAGCCACTCATAAAGACCCTCCTTGGTCTTGAATGTAGTTTTGCACTCATCTCCTTCTCAAATCTGTATCTGGTGATAGCCACTATTGAGATCTATCTTTGTGAAGTACTGAGCTCCACTCAAGCAGTCCATAACATCATCCATTCTTGGCAAAGCAAACTGATACTTGATGGTTATCCTATGTATAGCTTGAGAGTTCATACACATTCTCCACTCTCCATCCTTCTTTGGTGCTAGTACTATAGGTACTACACATGGACTCAGGATCTCTCAAATGAAATCCTTCTTCAATAGCTCTTGAACCTATCTATTTAGCTCCTCAGTTTCAGTAGCACTCATCCTATGAGCCACCTTGTTAGGAAAACTAGCTCCAGGGATTAAATCTATCTGATGACTGATTTGCCTTACTAGTGGCAGTCTTTCTGTCATCTGTGTTTTAGTTCTATCATCTGCATTTTAGTTCTATCATCTACATTTTAGTTCTGTCATCTTCGAGGTTAGTTCTATCATCTCCGAGGTCAGTTTTGTCATCTCCGAGGTTAGTTCTGTCATCTTCGAGGTTAATTCTATCATCTTCAAGGTCAATTTTATCATCTTC
The DNA here is from genome assembly GCA_028749045.1 of Cupressus sempervirens. Classification (NCBI taxonomy): domain Eukaryota; kingdom Viridiplantae; phylum Streptophyta; class Pinopsida; order Cupressales; family Cupressaceae; genus Cupressus; species Cupressus sempervirens. The sequence continues at coordinate 133,890,989 of CM053788.1, read as the reverse complement.
GAGCTTAGTTCTATCATCTACAATGCTAGTTTTTCATCTGCAATGTTTGGGGTCTCCACTATTCAAATTGTCATCTGTGTAGTTTGGCGTCTGCGTGTTTCATCATCTGCACATTTTGGCATCTACACCTGTATTTTGGCGTCTCTGCATTTTACCAGAATTGTTCAATTTTTAACAATAATTTTCATTAACTGATTGACTTGCTTGTTTTAACTAACAGTTTCATGTAGAGAAGTAACCTTTAAAACATTAAAAAAAAAAAACCAATAGTGATTATAATCACTAAAGGAGATTTGTAGTGATTTTTATCACTTAAAAACTTAAGGGCTAATGGACTTGTATGGATTAAACACTTTCATTTGAATGCATAAATGTTTAGATTAGCCCACATTTGGACTTTGGTGCTTAAAATAGACATGAATGTTTAGATTAGCCCACATTTGGACTTTGGTGCTTAAAATAGACATGAATGTTTAGATTAGCCCACATTTGAACTTTGGTACTTAAAATGGACATGAATGTTTAGATTAGCCAACATTTGAACTTTGGTGCTTAAAAAGGACATGAATCTTTAGGGTAGAAGACACCTTTGGATTTGGTGCTTAAAAAGAATTCACACCATCTTGAATTCTTTAAAGGATAATCAACATGTATGCCTAGGCTAGACAATATTTGAATTTGGTGCTTAAAATGGACATGTATGCCTAAGCTAGATCACATTTGGGTTTGTTGCTTAAAATGAATTCATACACTCTTGAATTCCCTAAGGTAAATTGACTTTATTTCTTGCATTTTTATTTTCAGCATTTTACTTTCACGCACTCGCTTTACTTTCTTGTTGACGAACCCGTGTTTTCATTTACATTGGCGCTATTTCAAGTTGGAAAGAACCTTGCATGTTTTAATCACGAGTGTCTTCAAGTAGATAGAAAACTTAAAGCTTCATTGAGAAAGAATGTGTGTCTATTAAACTCCAAGACCACTTACGTATTCTCTCCCCTCGCGCCTTTGGGCGATCTTGGGTACATAAGAAATAAGTGGTTTTATTTTTATTTTTAGGAGGCCTGCTTGGGGATTTCATCACCAGTTGGGATGACCTCAACTGTAGTGTTTTGGTGGAGTATAAAAATTGGGAGGTGAATCGAAAGACACCTCTCTTGAAAGTGGAATATTGTCACTCTTGGTTAAGCCCCAAAGAACTTTATACCTTTGGAAAGTGAAAGAGGAGATTTGGGTTACCATCTCCCCCCAACTGTGTGGTAGTATTTCCTTTCATCTACAGATTTGGCCCTCACGTACCTTGTGTGTATCGAGGACTCCCTCTAGATAAGCCTTGTTCATCCTAGAGATAGCCTTATTAGGGTTGTTGGTGTGTTCTGTATGCTTGTTCAAACATTGAAAAACCAAAGCCAAAAAATCAAACAAGTTCTAAAACAAGTAAAATTGTGAGGTAACCTTTCATTGAGTGAGATAGGTTAAGTGAGGTCTTCTTGACTCATGGTTACTTTTGGTAGTTTGCATTTTGAAATTGGTTGAGTCTAGTCACTCTAAATTTGGGTCTTATTTTATTCCTACCATGATCGATAAAGTCAACCAAGTCAAACATAAGAAAGTGAAATTGTCCAAACCACCTGTCTACAAGGAAAGGAAGAACCTAGCATATGGTGACAAACAATTCTGATATGCTATCAAAGACATTAAAAAAGAAGAAGATACACAAGACCATTATGATAGAATTGAATACAATGGAAAACTTCGAAACTGGTCTGTTTTCCTAGGAGTGAACCCAAGGTTTTTATTTCCAGTAAACGAGGATTGAGATAGCTGCATTAGTGACCATAACCCTCTCATCTTTTCATATCTACCTCCATCTTTCCAAACTCCTAGTCTTACACCTTCAAATTTTCTTCTAAAGAGCTTAAACCTTAAAACATCTTTTAACAATACAACACTAGACCTTTCATCCATAAGCAAACATTTATCCTAATCACACTTACTTATTTGGGATCAAAAGTCTATCTCCAAATAGTAAGCAATCAATCAATTTGGTGTCCTATCTTGCCTACAAGATCACTTGGCTATCTTTGATAGGAGAAAGATACTGCTATCCTCTAATCAATCTTTGTTTGCTAAACCAAGGCCTTTTGTTCAAACTTGGGTAGTTGACCCTTTAATCACATAAGGTTAATAGCTCTTATCCTCATTTTTTTTTCTTCCATAATCTTCCACCCATTGGCTTGATCACTCTTGTATGGTACACACACGATTAGGAAGGTTCACATTTAATCCCATGTCACGTTTGTGGGAATCATTGAGGCAATCAGAGATGGAGAATCCTTTTCCTCCACTCACAACTTCATTAGGGAATACAATTCCCTCTAGTTCGAACCTTGGTATACCTAACTCAACATCCACACGAGAATCAGAAGATCCCTTCCGTAACACAACTTTGGGGGATAATGATGAAGAAATATACCAAGATGAAGATCCTATTGACCCTAACGATGTACCTAGTGATGTCAAGACATTCCTTGGAGACCCCTACAATGTGGAAATGATGGAAAAATCCATTAGGGCAAACAAAACTGAGATATTCCTAAACTTGGTCAAGGATGGTGTTAATGTTCCCCCAAGCTTTGATGAGAACAATTTGTTTAGACAAATTACAAAAGGTGGTGCATCCATGTTGCCCACTTCAAATGCAGCTCCAACTTCTAGCAAAGGGAAAGAAAACATTGTGATAACTAGTACTATGCCTACATCTAGCACTTCAACACAACCTACATTTCAATTGGGTGCAGAACATATTCAATAGATCATTAGTGCCATGCCCAATGTTACCACACATGCTAGCATTCCACAATCTACCTTGACAACTTCAACTGTGGGATGCTTAGGCATTGGACAAGTGCCTACGCAACCAATGACAATTCCAACACAACCAATGCACTCTTCTTATTTACAAGTGTCAACCACTATGGTAAAGACATCTGTGCCAATTCCAACAATTGCATATGAATACATTGGCCAAAGTGGAGTGCCTCCACCACCTCATACTACATTTGCGACTCCCCACAATTTAGGAGGTGGATTTGTGAACACCCAACAATCACAAGTGCAACCTAATCAAGATTTGGCTCAACAATTCCAAGAATTGCAAAATTTGGTCCTTAACATGAACAAAAAAGGGGTAAAGGATGTCTTTTTTGAGGAAATTTTTCCTTTTCCATTTGATAAATCCATTAATATGGTGCCATTTCCAACTGGTTTTGAAATACCTAAATTTGACAAGTATACGGGAGAGACATGCCCGATCACCCATCTCAAGGAATTTTCCATTTTGTGCCAAGAGGTAGCCTGCAGTGATGACTATCTTAAGAGACTCTTTGCACGAAGTCTTGTAGGCCCTGCACTTGAGTGGTTAATGAATTTTCCTAAGGGCTCCTTTACTTCTTTCAATGATTTAACAAGCAAGTTTATAGCACAATACTCTTACAACATTGAACATCATGCCTCATTGAGTGACTTGTGCAACACAAAACAATGAAACGAAGAAACTTTTGCCAACTTCCTACAAAGGTGGAGACATCTTGCTAATCATATGCCATATAAAATTGAGGATTCCCATCTTGTGAATATATTTATCAAGAACTTGATATCCAAAATGTCCTTCCACATGAAAATGGCTAGCCCCGAAGAATTTTCCACTTTAGTCAAAAAGGGAAAGAATATTGAAAATGGACTTTTGGAAAAAGGTACCATCAAACATTATAATTCATCATCCTCCAACAATGAGTCAAACAACAATAGCAAACCCAAATTCTGGTCCAAGAATAAGGGTGTTACATATGATGGTGTTACTGATGTCAAAAACCTTCAAGGAGGGAACAACAACAACTACTACAATCGAAACAACAACAATTCAAATCATGACAATCAAAGCAATCAACAATCTAGAAATCAAACACAATTCTTTCCACGCAACAACTACAATTGTGACTATGATCGAAATAGAAATTTCACTAACTTTCGTGAACCTTTGGAGACCATCTTTCAAAAATTAGTGGATCACAACTTGATGGTATTTCCTAACACACATCCTTTTGATGAAAATCAACCAAAGTCAAAGTGGTATAGGGAAAATGAATATTGTAAATACCACCGCATCAAAGGACATGACACAAAAAAATGTATCAAGCTCAAAGTTTTTATCCAAAATCTTGTTGATGATGGGGAAATTGAAGTAGAGGGAGGTCCAACTTCTAAAAATGCTAAATTGAAGATATTTCAAAAACCATTTCCCGATCACAAAAATGATAATAACAATACCAATAATGTGAATCAAGCATCCACATCAAATGCATTACCTTATGATTATTCTACTAACCACATCTCAGGGTTTGACTCCTTATGTGGTCACATTGAAGAAGTAGATACTCATGTGAATACCCTTGTCTTGCAAGCGGCTGATTGTGATGCCACCACTCGATGGGGAAGACTCACTTTGCAAGCTACCACTCCCAATAACACTAATCCACCAATGCCACATGCACCTGCTGCGCCATCCACCTCACAAAGGCCTGCTTCTCACTATGATGTGTTGTCCTAGCTAGGTAAGACTCTTGCATAAATCTCCATTCTTGAGCTTCTTACCACATCACTCATCCATAAAGAGATCTTGGAGAAGGCTCTTTTAGAGTCTCATGTTCCTAAAAATATTAATGCTTCCCAATTTACTACTATGATTGGAAACCTTGCCACTCAACAACACCTTGTCTTTATAGATAAAGATTTCTAGGGTCCTGATCCCCACCATAATTGGTCGCTCCACATTGAAGTCCTTATACAGTGACATAAGATTAAAAGAGTCCTTATAGACAATGGATCTGGTTTGAACCTTTGTACATTGAAAATGATTCATTTCTTGGGACTACCAGAGGATCTCTTAGATGTTAACAAAAGGATCACAATAAAAGCATATGATGAAAGAGAAAAATAATCAAAAGGAGTCATCATGTTGCCTCTAAAGGTTGGACCAGCCATCATAAATACTGAATGCCATGTCTTAGACTTAGATTTTCCATATAACATCTTTCTTGGTAGACCGTGGATACATACACTAAAGGCGGTCACATCCACCTATCATCAATGCTTGAAATTCCCCCACTAAGGAAGAGAGATCACAATCCCAGGGGATCCCACTCCTTTTGAATTTTGTAAAAGATTGGAAGGTGCACCAATGAATTTTTTTTCCAATAAGTGAGTTCGCCAAATTTGTACCTAAATCTCTCACCATAACAAAACCACCTTCCATAACAGTACTGAAATTAGCTAATGAGGATTCAAACTCCCACAAGGGAAAAGAGAAGGTTGAAGATACTAAAATTAACACCACAGGAAAGAAGGTCACTTTTGCTGATTTAGGAATGGGAGAGTATAAGTTTGAAAATGCCTTGTGTGTGGGACAACTACCACTCTCCCCTCGTTCCTTTGGAAAACCTTCTCAATTGTCACCTTCTACTAATAAGGAAACCATGCAAGCTAGCAAGACAACATTTGCGCATTGGGGTTCACTTAGTGATGAGCACATGGAAGATAATATCCTAGATTGGCTATATTATGATGGAAAAGATGAACCTGTGGGGTTTCTTAAGGATAAATATGTTAAGGCACCTCCCATTATTGAAAACATGGGATATCATGGTACCGGCCTTGGACCGAAAGAAGATGGAATTAGACAACCCTTAGAAGCTAATAGCTATCCTAAAGGATGGGGATTGGGCTCCATTAAATGTAAGGTATCCTTTGCTGACAACTATTGTACAGTTGAACCTGATTCTAAGACTGAAGATGAAGAATTCTTCAAAGTACCTTTCCAATACATTGAAGATGATCTAGACAATTATGTCCATGACATTACCATAGATGACCTTTCATCCATTAACCTACCTCTCACCAATCCCAACATGATAGACTGGGACCTTCAAGATACACCACTAGCTCTCGATATCTGTAAGTCTGATGAAGCAGTGATGGCACTTTTTGGCCTTAAGAATCTTTGAGAATACAAACATGAGATCCAATACAATGGGGAAGCCTACTTAGGTAGCCAAGTCAACTCTCTTAGTAGCAAAAGTGAAAAAGAAAAGAAAAATGGAAAAACAAAAGAAAAATCCTCTAGTGAAAACTCCCCTAGGGAGTTTTTGGATGAAGAAAAAGATAAAATAAAGGACACATCTTCTGGTGAAAACCTCTTAGAGGCGCCAGAAGAGGGAGATCTTGACTTGCCATTTAGATCCTTGCCACTAGAGAAATCACCTATTTTGAATGAGGACACAATTCTAGTCAATTTGGGAACAAAGGATAGTTCGTAAATCACCTACATTGTTGCTACCTTAAGCCTTGAGGAACAAAAAGCCATGACTGAATTCTTAAAAAGGGGAAAAATCAATTTTGCATGGACATACAAAGACATGCCTAGCTTAGATACAAATTTGGTTGTACATCATTTGACAGTTGATCCCAAGATTAAACCAGTAAAGCAAAAGTTGTGCGAAATGCACCCTAAGGTAGCACTCCTAGTCAAAGTAGAGTTACAGAAAATGTTAGAGGCAAAATTCATCCATCCTATTGACTATCCTAAGTGGGTCTCCAACATTTTTCCTATAGGGAAAGCATCTGGGGGCATCCATGTTTGTTTAGATTTTCAAGATTTAAATCTCGCATGTCCTAAGGATGATTTTCCACTTCCTAACATAGACATCATAGTGGATTTGACTGCTGGACATGAGATGTTGTCTTTGATGGATGGGTTTTCTAGTTATAACCAAATTAGGATTGCAGAAGAGGATCAACATAAAATGACATTCACCACCCCATGGGGAACCTTTTTTTATCGTCATGGCTTTTGGCTTGAAAAATGCCGGCACCACTTATCAATGCGCAATGAATACCATATTTCATGATCTTCTAGATATCATAACGGAGGACTATGTTGATGATATTCTAGGAAAATCCAAGACAAGAGAATCCCACATTGATGTCCTTACCATTATTTTTGATAAGTTGGAGAAATATAAAGTACACCTTAATCCTAAGAAATGTGTATTTGGGGTCAAATCAGGAAAACACTTAGGCTGCATTATGTCAAGAAGAGGTATTGAAGTAGATCCAGCAAAAGTGAAGGCCATCATGGATATGCCTCCACCTACCACATTGAAACAACTCTGCAATTTTCAAGGAAAGTTACAATCTATTAGGAGATTTGTGTCACAACTAGCAGATAAAGTCCATCCACTTCAGCATTTACTTCGCAAGGGAAACAAATTTCAATGGGATTGCCTATGCCAAAAAGCATTTGAACAAATTAAGACATATTTGGCTAATCCTCCAATTTTAGTACCTCCAATTGTAGGATGACCATTAATTCTATACATTTCAGCTACTTCAGTTCCCTTAGAAACACTTTTGGCACAGTTAGATGATAAGGGGAATGAGCAAGTCATATATTACCTCAGTCGAACACTAGTCAGCTATGAGTTAAACTACACTGCTATTGAGAGAGCATGTTTAGCCGCAGTCTTTTATACGCAAAAACTACATCATTATATGCTTAATCATACTACATATCTCATTGCCAAGATAGATCCACTCAACTATTTGTTATCAAAAGCTGTCCTTACTGGCCAAGTAGCAAAATGGGTCTTAATTTTGAGTGAATTCGACATTGTTTATAAGGATCGTAAGGCCATTAAAGGACAAGTAATTGCAGATCAGCTTGCTGAAGCTCCCCTTCAAGGGAACCATCCCATTGTAGCCAATTTTTCAGATGACACAATTATGACCCTAGCCTCTACTACACCATGGAAGTTATTTTTTGATGGATCCTTTACACAAAAGGGATTGGGGGCAGGAATTTTATTTGTGACACCACAAGGGGATCTCATTCCAAAGTCTTATAAAATCTCATTCCCTTGCACAAACAATATAGCTAAGTATGAAGGTTTAGTCACAGGACTATGTCAAGTTATCAGATGGAATATCAAAAACCTTCTTGTCTTTGGAGACTCACAATTGGTCATTAAACAAGTCATAGATGAATACCACACCAAGGATGAGAAATTGTTGCCCTACCATAGAATAGTTGAGGATCTTAAGTAGCATTTTACAGAGATTATTTTTCAGCAGATTCCAAGGGCTAATAATAAAGTAACAGATGCCATGGCTACTATTGCCTCTATGATTTCCATGTCAGAATATAGTCCTAAATGTGAGTTTCTCGTTGAGAATCTTTTTACTCCTGCTTATGAGAAAATTGATTCAGAGTTGGTGTGTGAGATTGTTGGTCTTGAGTCTTCATGGTACGCTAACATCTTTGCCTATTTACATCACAAAACCATTCCCATAGCCCTCACCCCAAACTAAAGCAAAACCTTTGTCTGCCGAACCGCCCGCTATACCATCCTAGGTGATACACTTTTTCGAAAACACTTTGATGGAACCCTCCTTCGATGTCTCAGTTTAGATGAAGCTTGAATGATGTTAGAAGAGGTTCACCAAGGGATTTTTGGTGCCCACTCTAGTGGCCTTACGTTAAAAAAAGATTCTTAGGACAGGTTACTATTGGCCCACTATGGAAGTAGACGCATATCAGTTTGTGAAAAGATGTGTTCCATGTTAGCAGCATGGTGATTTGATACATGCTCTCACCCAAGACCTTCAGTCCACCATCACTCCATGGCCCTTTTCTCACTAGGGATTTGATCTTGTTGGTCAGGTATACCCAAATTCCTCAAATGGCCACAAGTACATTATCGCCGCCACTGAGTACTTCACAAAGTGGGTTGAGGCTATTCCATTAACCTACATCACTGAAAAATAGATTTTGAAATTCATCCTGAACTACATTATTTATCATTTCAGTATACCTCAAGATATCATGACTGATAATGGAACCCCTTTCAAAAATCAAGAGGTTGCCACACTATGTAGAAAATTCGAAATCACCCAACATTTTTCCACCAAATACTACCCCCAAGGCAATGGCCAAATTGAAGCTACCAATAAAACCATCTTGAAAATCCTAAAGAAAATTGTTGATGCAACTGGTTGTGATTGGCACATCCAAATTGCTCCCGCCCTTTGGGCCTACCATACCTCCATCCATACCCCCATAGGAGCTACCCCATTTTCCCTTGTTTATGGTTTTGAAGCCATCTTGCCCATCGAAATTGAGCTCCCTTCCTTCAGAATCTCTCTCAAGAATTTGATATTCGAAGAAGACTACCAAGTTGCTCACTTGCAAGAGTTGGCACTCCTTGATGAGAGATGACTGAATGCCCTAAACCACCTCCGCGTGTATCAAAATTGCCTTCAGCTTCAGTATCATAAGAAAGTCAAGCCACAGGAATTTGAAGTGGGTGACTTAATTTTGCAGCATAACATGAAAAACCTCTAGAACCATGAAAAGAAAGGAAAATTTGAGGCAAATTGGCTAGGTCCATTTATCATTATAGCTAAATATGGTTCTGGGGCATATCAGATTGCTACTCTAGAGGGAGATCTGCTCCCTGAGCCTGTAAATATCCAGCATCTCAAGTGGTTCTATGCTTGAGCCCTTGTAGTTCCTGTACAATGTTTATAGTCCCGCAAAAATTCAAAAAAATTAGAAAAGTAGAAAATCCAAAAAAATCACAAAATGTTCCTAAAAAAAAGCCCTAAAAAGCAGAAAAATTTTCCTAAAAAAAGTATGGATTTATCCATTGTCTATAAGGCTCATTTTGCTTCATTCCATTCCACTTCCCTTGTGCAAAGTCTTATCTAGCCTTTTGTGTTTCATGCATCTAATAAAAGCCTCTTGTCTGTGAGGCTCCATTTCACTTCCATCTTTTGAAAGACCTCTAGTTCGCGAGGCATTTTCTATTGAGTGATTGTCATCCCATTATGCTGAGTTTTTTCACAACAGTGACCACCCTTGGACTTACACAAAATCACCATTTGAGACTTAATGCTTCAAGAAACTTGTTCGCTTCATAGCCCTTTCCAAAAACAAGCAATTTTATGATCATTTGACATTTCAACTTGACACACTTTCATAGGATGAATCCTTCCTATAGGTGACATTATGACATTAACTTCTAGACCTAAGGTTCTTGGCAGGAACTATGGACTAAATGACTACTTGGTCACGAGGTTTCTTTTTTGGTTGATTTTATTTGTGTGTTAGTGATAGCCTTTTATGATGCACCTTGATCTTCCATATTTTGGCCGTACTAGAATAGTTGTCATTAACTACACATATTTTTGTGGTATGATCTATTTTTGAGGCTTTACTTCATGTGTGTCAGTTTCAGGTTATGTTAATGCATTGCGTAATGGGTGCAACAGGTTAGCACACGTCCCACCAAAGATCCCTAAAAGAATTTGGGTGTGCCCATACCTCTCCATTGCGTATATGACATTTGATCCATCATGACTATGCAAACTACACCTATTGTCCTAAAGTCTCTATGGTTTTGTATGTCTAGTCCATGCAAAAGAGTCATGACATTTATGCTTCTATACCATATAATGCATAAACTCATTTTGCAAAATCAACTTTAGGTGTGCTCTCCATATGAACACAACGAAATCTCTTGATATCATGTAGTTAGGATGCATGTAGTTTAGGGTTTCATTCGAGTCATGCTTGAGACAAGGTCCTATTTATTTTGCCCCCTCCTATGCTAGGCTATTGGGTTTCTATGAGTGACAGTTATGAAAAATATTCATTTATTAGTTCATTTCCATTAAGTTGCATTAACTTCTCATTATTACATTCATTCATTTTCCATTACATTAGTATTCATTTCAATCATCTCATTTAGTGTTCCTTAGACTTTTAGTTCATTTTATCAGATTACATTAGTTCATTAATTACATACACTTTAGTCATCACATCTAGGGGCATATACATCATCTCACATATATATAGTGCATCCATGCATACATCGCATAAATCTGCATCACACACATGTTAGACATCATATATATATGAATACATCATAGGAAACATCCCATAGCATCACATCCTGTATCACAAATATTAGTATCCACATCATAAATCCATACATATGCATCACATACATCCATACACATAGAATCATCAAATCATGTCCTGTATATATCTCAAAAAAAAAAATGTCTGTATAGTCCATATACACATCATGTAGAATCATGTAGTACAAATGCATCATCAAAATAACTACATCTGCACATATCTGTCAAAAACACTGATCACTCTATACAATCAAGTCGGTAGCTGTAAGGGCCCTGCCCCCCCTGTATCCCCCCCTCGAGGAGGTCTCTGCTATCCTACAGACTACTCTGATCTGGCTTTGTCACCTAAGATCCATGAGCTGGCTCCCCTCTCAAAATTTGGCTGCTACCGGTCAACAGGTACGACCTCCCTATAAAGTGACCTATAATAGGCTGCCTCTTGTATGACCCGTGTCTCTGCTCGGCTAGCTGTGAGGGCCTCCTACATCACTGTGATAGCTACCCTAGGCTATACCATCTGTATGGCTATATCTCGCTACTTACAGTATCTGTCTAGCTGCGCCTGATGGGTGGCCTGTTCAGCCTGTAGGGTGACTACTTCCGCTCGGAGCCTCTCTGCCTCTGCTCGATCCCCCACCTCTATATGGGTGCCCACCCCTACAAACTCCACTGCATCCACCCGTGCTTGTAGGGCTGCTAAGGCCTCTTGTGCACTATCTCCTCTGGCCCTCTACACATGCAGCTCTGCCTGTATGGCCCCCATGGCCTGCTCTAAGTTGTCTACTCGTGCCTGCTGCACCTGTGCTACCCCCTGTAGTCGAGCTACCTCTATCTGTAGGCTGTCCCTCTCGGAACTGACCATGTCTAGGTCCTCTCCCTATAGCTGTCACTGTGGTGGTGCCTGTGGAGGTGCCTGTGGTGGTGCTTGGGGCTGTGCCTATGCCTGTGCCTATGCCTATGCTTGTGCCTGTGCCTGGGGTGCTCTTTGTGTTGGCCCCCATGTTGGTGCTAGCCTTGGCCCTCTCCTCGCTCGGACTCTGCACCCATGCGGTCCCTCTTGTGCCCCCTGTGCTAGTGGTGGCATCATAGCTTCCTGTCCACCATCCCCCACTCCATCTCCCTCTCCCTGTGCCTACTTTACTAGTGGAGGTGCCCCTAGCACTATAAGGATGATTGGCTGGTGGGCTGCCCACCACTGTGTGTATGTCAGTGTCATACTTGTGTCTCCCTTATCCTGACCATACACCCATGGCACTACTACCATCCCCATCCAGGATGCTTGGGCCAATCGTACAGTGGTCCCATGTCCCCATAGCTAACCATACTCTCGCGACACCATAGGATATAAGAATCTATCTAGTACTGTATCTTGTACCTTACCAAACTGTCATCGCACTCGAGAAGGCGTATAGTGCATAATCTCACGTAGAGATCAACCAATGATCTAGTAGTCAGTCTATGTGTATGGGGGGTACATTTGATCTTCTATGTCATCCTCCCCACCTGCTACCAGTGTCTTCCCCCACTGCTCTACTCCGTCATAGGGAGTCCACTCAAACATAATGATCTCATCTATACACTGATGCTAGAATCCCACAAACTCTGTCGATGTATACTGGATAGGAAGCTGGTATCTGCAGGCATATGGCTCCCCATTTTGCCTAGTCTCTCACTGAGTAATCGACCATGTGACTCTAATGTGCTCCCATGACTAGACCATCAGTAGCATTAGTCCTAGTCCCATAGTGCACTGGGTTCGATATGCACATGTGCAAATCGTGATATAACTTAGCCAGGATAGTCTATCCCTAGTAGTAGACTGCTCCCTCCTCTTGTAGCAGAGTGCTCAGCACTTGTGCCCACCCGATCGACCACCCGTGTCTTGCGTGATCTGGCAGCATTTTCCATATCAATGAGGCTAGGTACACTGCCAGCCTCGGTAGCCTTTGCTCTAGTGCACCCCTCCACGATAACCACGATCATTGGATGGGTAATCTCTATTGCTGTTGGCTAAAGCACTCCCTCAAAAATGGATCTGACCCCTCCAGTACATACTCTAGGTACACACCTCTGATCGATACTCGTAGGATCCACCACACATCCAAGAGTGTGACTGTAGTGTCCCCCATTGAAAGATGGAAACTCCTAGTGGGTGTGTACCATCACTTTATGATAGTTGACAGCTACACAGAATGGGCCCTTATATCTGGCCACTCGTGAATGTGCTTTAGCTCGCATAGCTGCACGTGCCCCCAATCTGTATCCATTAGCTTCTCTTGTATCATCATGGTCGGAGGATAGTGCTCCCTCAACCTAAACACCACCGTCTCCTCCTACAACATAGACACGTAGAGCGTCAATTTCTCTAGCCTGTGATGTCCCTATTGTGGGGGATCTTCCCTTGCCTCCCCCTATTCTACCCTAATTGGGGTGGCCATTTTTGGCGCAGACACCAATTTGTGTAGACACTGATCAGCGAAGATGCTGATCTGCATAGATGCCAATCAACGGAGACGCTGATCTACATAGATGCTAATCTATGGAGCCGCTGATCGGCGCAGATGCCAGTTTGTCCTGGATGACCATGTTTTGTCATCTACAGAGACAATGATGTATTTTTCATCATCTCCACTACCCTTTGTCATCTGTGCAGATGACAGGTTGGATCCTGTTGTCTCGACGACCCCTCTTCCCTCTTTTGGCATCTGTGTAGATGACAGGATGTATCCTATCGTCTCCGTGGATGCCGACATCCCCGCTTTGTCGTCTGCGTACACGACAGGGTAGAGACTATCATCTCTGCCTGGACCTTTTTTTTAGTGCATTTATGGCCTCATAAATGTGCCTAATCTAGCCTAACCTACCAAAACATGAAGAGGATCAGATGACTTACCGGTGGGCCCATCTCGGCTGCTCGCTGGTACTCTTGTATGCACTCACTAAGCTACAATCGTTCAATGGGGTCCATATCGGCTCTATGGGCTCTACTCATGGTGTGACAATGACCTTCTTTGGGCCCCTTGGAGGCTTATATAGGCCCCCTGCAGACCCTGTTTGAGCCCCGCTCTTCCCTGAGTCATATTTTACCCCTGTTTACTCGCAAGTCATGCAAATGTTGTCATTTATTCTCTTTTTCTTCTTTTCATTCTTTCTTAAGACCTTTTTCACAAAAATTGCCAAAAAATTATTTTTTGCGCAATTTTTGCGAAGGGGCACCCTCCTCTGTTGTCGCCATAGGACTCCTTCCTTCTCTGGGGCAACCTATATATTTTTTTTCTTTGATATGATGTTGTTCCAACATCACATCAAAGAGGGGCAAAATGTAGACGCTTAAAATCGTCTCTAAACACTATATTAATTAATTTTAATATTTTTCATGACATTGTAATTAATTATATTGTTCACATTCCTCTACTTATTTAATTAAGCTAATTAATTAAATGAGTTCATTCTCCTAGGCATTTAAATTTTATTTAAATACTTCTAGACTTAATGTGTTAAATTAATTTAACACATGATCCTCCATCTTTCCCTCTTTTTTAAATAAATTTTATTTACTTAAATCCTCACATCTTATTAATTCCTCTAAACCTATGATTAAATTAAATTTTACTTAATTTAATCTTAAGCCTAACCTAGAGCCTAGTCTACACCCATCATTTTCATCCTCTTAAGCCTAATCTCACTTAATCATTCCTAATTATCTCCCTAATCCTCCTCATTAGCCTAAGAGTGTGCTCACACATGTGTGAGATGGTATGCATACACGCTCTTGTCTCCCACTCTTCTTCTCAAGTTTGCTCACACATGTGTGAGCAAACTTTGAATTCTTGACCATTTGCATGGCTTGCATGTCACCTTATGTGGCACTTACTTGGATGCCACCTCACCAAGCCCTCCCTCAAGCCTATAAATAGAGGTCTTGTTTCAAGCATTTGCATCTCATTTTTATTGCAATGTTATCATGTTGGTTTGAGATTTGAGTTTGCATTCATAGTTTGAGCTTTCATGGTAGTTTGAGCTTGCATTGGTAGAGTCTCATAGTGATTTTGTAGGTTCATACTAACAATTTGGTAGCTGATTTAGTTTACATCATGCATTGTTAATCTAGTTTCTACATGCATTTGCAACTTTATTTTGACTTGCATTTTTATCATAGTTTGCATATTTAGTTAGTTCTTTCATTACATATCATCTTCATCCTTGAATGCCTTCAAGAATGGCTCTCTCCATAGCCATTTCTTGAGATGTTCTTCATCTCATTTAGTCTAGATTCATATCTTACTTCCATACTCACTTGCACTCACTCACTCAAGAGATTCATTTATTGTTGTGTTTGGGAGAGCACGTCAAACATCCCTCCATCTTAACACACCAAAAAGGCCTCTCATAGGTGCCTTTGTTGAGCTGTAGAGGTGGCTAGAAGGTTGGATTTGGTGTTTGCTTAGGGTTGCAAAACCCAAGCAAGCATTAGTTGATATTTTTTCTTTTCATTTTGATGAATCTTTGATGCACTTGAAAGCTTTTAAACTAGTGTTTGTTTGTTAACCCATGCTTCTTGCAGGTCACATTTTCTAGCACACAAGTGTCTCTATCAAAAACTATACTCTTTGGGAGGCCATGTAGTCTTACCACCTCTCTGAAAAACAAGTCTGCAATATGGACAACATTATAATTTTTATGGCATAAAATTAAATGTGCCATTTTGGAGAACCTATCAACCACCACAAATACTGAGTCATTACCCCTTTGTATCCTCGGTAATCCAAGAACAAAATCCATACTTATTTCCTCCCATGGCTTTGATGGAATAGGCAATGGCTGATAAAGTCTACTATTGTGACTAAATCCCTTGGCCACTTGGCAAATCTGATAACTATGTACAAACATCTTTACATCCTGTGAAATTTGGAGCCAAAAATAATGTTCTTTAATAATGGCAATGGTCTTATCTTGACCAAAATGTCCTGCCATCCCTCCATTGTGTTTCTCCTTAATCAAATTTTCCCTCATGGAACTCCTTGGAATACACAATTGACTTCCCTTGAACAACATACCATCTTGAATTAGATAGTCTAACCACTTAGTTTTGTCTATAGCAATAGGTTCTTTACAAGGTTTCCATGCTTTAACAAAATCAAGATCCTTAGGGTACAGATTCTTGAGTTCAGAAAACCCAACTACTTCAACCTGCATTACTGTAAGCAATAATTGTCTTCTACTTAATGCATCTTCAACCCTGTTAGATTTTTCACTTCTATGCTTCAACAGAAATGTATAGCTCTGCAAGAACTCTACCCACTTCATACGCCTCTGATTCAATTTACCTTGGCTATTTAGATACTATAATTCTTGGTGATCAATATATAAAATAAATTCCTTTGGCAATAAATAATGCCTCCATTTCTTTAAGGCCTAAACTATTGCATAGAACTCTTGATCATAAATAGAATACTTCTTTGTTGCATCATTCAATTTTTCACTAAAATATGCAATAGGCTTACCTTCTTGGCTTAATACAACCCCAAAAGTGTTGCCTTTATGATTAGAATCCACCTGGAACACCTTGCTAAAATTAAGAAGTGGCAAAATAGGTTGTTCTATCACCTTCTTCTTCAGCAATTCAAAACTTCTCGTAGCTGCCACAGTCCATTTGAACTCTTTTCTATCCCCTCTTATTGTGTCAGTTAGGGGTGCACATATGCCACTGAAATTCTTAATGAACTTCTTGTGAAAAATAACTAGACCATGAAATGATCTCACCTCAGTTCTAGACCTTGGAGTAGGCCATTCCAAGATGGCTTTTACCTTCTTTGTATCCATTTTGAGACCTTTAGGTGATACAACAAACCCCACGTAGACTAATTCTTTTTTAGTAAAACTACACTTCTTCAGATTAATTAACAATTTCTCTTCCCTTAACCTTTCAAGGACACTACGAATATGGAATAAATGTTCTTCCAAAGTCTTGCTAAAAATTAAAATATCATCCAAATAGACAATAACAAATTTTCCCAAGAACTTCTTAAGTACCTCATTCATAAGCTGCATGAAGGTTCTTGGGGTGTTTGTCAATCCAAAGGGCATGACTAGCCACTCATAAAGACCTTCCTTGGTCTTGAATTTAGTTTTCCACTCATCTCCTTCTCAAATCTATATCTGGTGATAGCCACTCTTGAGATCTATCTTTGTAAAGTACTGAGCTCCACTCAAGCAGTTCATAACATCATCCATTCTTGGCAAAGAAAATTGATACTTGATGGTTATCCTATGTATAGCTTGAGAGTTCATACACATTCTCCACTCTCCATCCTTCTTTGATGCCAGTACTATAGGTACTGCACATGGACTTAAGATCTCTCAAATGAAACTCTTCTTCAATAGCTCTTGAACCTGTCTATTTAGCTCCTTAGTTTTAGTAGCAGTCATCCTATGAGCCACCTTGTTAGGCAAACTAGCTCCAGGGATTAAATCTATCTGAATAACTGATTTGCCTTACTGGTGGTAGTCCTTCTAGAGCATTATAAAAAATGATATCTCCAAACTCACTTAATAAATCTGAAACTTCAAGTGGTATTTCACTACTACCTTCCTTATCTTTTCTAAGAATCAAAGCATAGCATATACGCTAATGTTTCATGTGATGGGGACACAACCCAAGCACATAATGGACACAACGAGAAAAGAGAAATTGTATTAACTATGAAAATAATCTAGTACATTCAGTACAGAGATAATAGACTTCAAAACATGCCCTAAGGGCTTACAATAGCACAAAACTGGAGATAATTTCTCCTTTTGGTACCTCCTCTCAAACTCCACTTTGAACTACCTTTTACAATGCCAATAATGTCCTTAAATAGAACCTGAAGGGTTAAGGACTAGGAGTACATTCTAGAAAGTGCTAGTAAGCATCCATCAACCAAGTAGAAGGCTCCAGAAGCTGCATTAGAAGTTAGTGCAAATCTAGAAGAATCCAAAAATGGTAACCAAACTTTCGGGAGGCATAACTTTTGAACCGTAGCTCTGATTGACGAACCGTTTACATTTTCGAAAAGCTCTCAAAGCGCTCTATAGCCCTATGGACTAGCATTGCTCATCCCCCATTTTTTGGCCCTTTTCAAGGTTATTTAATGCCCTTAACCTAACTTTGGAGCATTCTTAGGAGCTCTCCAAAAACTGAAAAAATGTAATAACTTTCAAACCGTTGGGGCCTTTGACCTAATTCTTTTTCTGGAATGCTCTAAATTACAATTACATTCATCCAGCCAATTTACACCTTCTAGTTCACCAAAATTATGGCTCAATTACATACTTCTTTTTTTTGGCATTTACACGTATCCCAAAGTGTTCAAATACTCTATCCTAGAACATTGATAGTGGAACTGTGACAGTTGGAACCTTTATGTGACCCAAATGGGTATCCAGAAATGAAAACATATGAAATAGAAACTAAGTCTAAGTATATTTTTTTGGGTGACACATGATTGCCCTTATACCTCTGGATGCTCTTGCATCAAAAACCTAGGGTAGATTGAAAAGTGACCCTATCACTTTATGTATGGTAGAGGAAATCCCAAATGGGAAACCTCGGCTGCTGAAATCCAAGTTGAGTCCTCTATCGGCCATCCTTTCCACTTGACCAAATACTCTTCATACTACCTATTTTTGGTACTCCTACCCACATGATGATCTAGAATGTCTTCTATCTCCTCCTTCTTAGAATTAGGAATTGGACATGGCTCTAACATCAGTTCCTTATCTGCACCATGATCATGATACTTTATTAAGTCTACAATGTTGAAAATAGGAGAAATGTGAATACCATCTAGCAACTCCACCTCATATGCATTTTCTGAGTCATGTTTCTTCAAAATTTTGTAGGGGCCAAATTTCTTCATTTTTAGCTTGTTGTAAGTGTCGGCTGGAAATCTTTCTTTTCTTAAGTGTACCATGACTAGATCCCCTACTTGGAATTCTTTACTTCTTCTCCTTTGATCAGCCCTAGCTTTATACTTTTGATTCATCTTGGTAATGTGTACTTGAACCTCCTCATGTAGATGCTTGATATGTTTAGCAAATTTTTCAGCTTCAGCACTTGTCCTCTCCCCTTGCTCTATCTTCCTCAATTCTGGTGCAGTCCTTGGGCTACTTCCATACACAATTTGGAATGGTGATCTATCAGTACTCCTATTTACAAAGTTATTGTAAGAAAACTCAACTTGTGGTAGAATCAAATCCCACCCCTTGGGCTTATCCCCAACTAAACATCTCAGCAAATCACCCAGACTTCTGTTTACCACTTTTGTTTGGCCGTCAGTCTATGGGTGATGTGTGGAACTAAATTTCAAGTCTGTTCTCAACTTTTTCCACAATGTTCTCCAGAAATAGCCCACAAATTTAGTGTCTCTGTCAGAAACTATATGCCTTGGAAGACCATGTAGTCTTACCACCTCTCTGAAAAAAAGTCTGCAATATGGACAACATCATGAGTTTTGTGGCATGGAATGAAATGTGCCATTTTGGAGAACCTATCAACCACCAAAAATACTGAGTAACTACCCCTTTGTGTCCTCGACAATCCAAGAACAAAATCCATACTTATGTCCTCCCATGGCTTTGATGGAACAGACAATGGCTGATATAGTCCTGTATTATGGCTAAATCCCTTGGCAACTTGACAAACCTAGCAACTCTGTACAAACTTCTTCACATCTTGTGAAATTTGAGGCCAAAAATAATGTTCTCTAAGAATGGAAATGGTCTTATCTCGACCAAAATCTCCTACCATCCCTCCACTGTGTTTCTCTTTAATCAGATTTTCCCTCATGGAACTCCTCCAAATGCACAATTGGCTGCCCTTGAATAAGATACCATCCTGAATCAGATAGTCTAACCATTTAGTTCTATCTACAGCAACAGGCTCTTTACAAGCTTTCCACGCTTCAGCAAAATCAAGATCTTCAGGGTACAGATTCTTAAGTTCATCAAACCCAACTACTTCAACCTGCATTACTATAAGCAACAACTGTCTCCTTCTTAGTGTATTTGCAACCCTGTTAGATTTTCCACTTCTATGTTTCAACACAAATGTATAGCTCTGCAAGAACTCTACCCACTTCATATGCCTCTGATTCAATTTACCTTAGCTATTTAGGTATTGTAATGCCTGGTGATTAGTATACAAAACAAATTCCTTTGGCCATAAATAATGCCTCCATTTCTTTAAGGCTTGAACTATTGCATAGAACTCTTGATCATAAATAGAATACTTCTTCTTTGCATCATTCAATTTTTCACTAAAATATGCAATAGGTTTACCCTTCTTCAATCAATATAGCCCTAATAGTGCTGCCACTAGCATCAAAATCCACCTGGAACACCTTTCTAAAATTTGGAAGTGCCAACATAGGCTATTCTATCACCTTCTTCTTCAACATTTCAAAACTTCTCGCAGCTAATGCAGTCCATTTGAACTCTTTTCTATCCCCTCTTATTGTGTCAGTTAGGGGTGCACATATGCCACTAATTTTTTTAATAAACTTCCTGTAAAAACTAACTAGACCATGAAATGATCTTACCTTAGTAGAAAACCTTGGAGTAGGTCATTCCAAGATGGCTTTTACCTTCTCTGGATCTATTTTAAGACCTTCAGGTGATATAACAAACCCCAAATAGACTAACTGCTTTTTTGCAAAGATACACTTCTTCAAATTAATTAACAATTTCTCTTCCCTTAACCTTTCAAGGACACTCCAAATATGCAATAAATGTTCTTCCAAAGTCTTGCTGAAAATTAAAATATCATCCAAATAGACAATAAATTTTTTTCCCAAGAACTTCTTAAGTACCTCATTCATAAGACGCATGAAGGTGCTTAGGGCATTTGTCAATCCAAAGGGCATGACTAACCACTCATAAAGACCCTCCTTGGTCTTGAAGGCTGTTTTCCACTCATCTCCTTCTCGAATCCATATCTGGCGATAACCACTCTTGAGATCTATTTTTGTGAAGTATTGAGCTCCACTCAAGCAGTCCATAAGATCATCCATTCTTGGAAAAGAAAACCGATATTTGATGGTTATCCTATTTATAGCTTGAGAGTCTGTACACATCCTCCACTCTCCATCCTTCTTTGGTGCTAGTACTGTAGGTACTGCACATGGACTCAGGCTCTCCCGAATCAAGCCCTTCCTCAATAGTTCCTGAACCTGTCTATTTAGCTCCTCAATTTTAGTAGGAGTCATCCTGTGAGCAGCCTTGTTAGGGAAAATAGCTCCTGGGATTAAATCTATCTGATGACTAATTTTCCTTACTGGTGGCAATCCTTCTGGAACATTATCAGAGATAATATCTCCAAACTCACCTAGTAAATCTAAAACTTCAAGTGGTATTTCACTACTACCTTCTTTATCTTTTTTAGAAATCAAAGCATAGCACATACGCTGATGTTTCATCCCATCTAAAAACTTTCTTCCATCAACAAGACAAATCCTAGCACTACTACATACCTTTTCACCTTCCTTTTTCATGGGCTTCAGTTTGTGGTGAACTCCATCTTTTGTTAGAGAGTATGTGTTTGTATGACCATCATGTACTGCATGCCTATCAAACTACCATGGTTTACCCAACAATAGATGGAAAACATCCATTGGATTAACATCACACAGAACTTCATCATTGTAACTCCCAATTTTGAATTTCATGAGACATTGTTCACTTACTAGGACCTTATGATCATCTTTCACCCAAGCAATCCAATAGGGCTGGGGATGTTTCTCCCTCTTGAGCTTTAGCTTAGAGAACATCTCCTCTGACACCAAGTTGTCATTGCTACCACCATCAATGATCATGTCATAACATTTTTTCTCACATTTGCACCTGGTATAGAACAAACTCCTCCTTTGTCCTGGTTCAATCTCACCACTTAGTAGGACCCTTTCATTTACCAAGGTCTCTCCTCTTTCTGCATCCTCTAAATGTGATGACTGTGCATCCTCATCCACATGAGCAACCTTAGCTTGATCCTCAGCTCTCCTATCTGTCCTTCCTTGTTGTTGAGGGCATTCAAAGGCACGATGACCTTCTTCATTGCAATATAAACAGGTACCATGGAAGCCTCCTCTTCCTTGTCCACATCGTCTACGTCTTCCTCTCTAATTTCCAAAGTTTGATCACAGGAGCAGTTGAAACCCTCATTCCTCTGGTTCCTGCTAGTACCCAGATCTTCATTTTTATTTTGGGTTTCATTTTGACCTCTAGATGACCTACCACTTCCCCTTCCTCCTTGACCATGCCCTCTTTGTCTCCCTTCAAACCTCTTATTCAGCTTCTCTTCAACTTGTAGGGAAAATTTATATGCCTCTTCAACACTGGTCATTCTTACCAGACTTAATCCCTCCTGGGTGCTAGGTCACAACCCACTGATATAACAAGAAACCTTCTCCTTATTTGCTTCTACATGCCCTACTCTAATCAAAAGTTGATAAAACTCCTTTGTATATTCTTGGACTAATCTCTGCTTACTTTAGCCCATGCATCTTCTTAAACAAATCAAGCTCGTAGTCCACAAGAATGAACTGCTTCTTCAATTTGTCCACCATGCGATCCCACCTTGTGATCTTCTCCTTTCCTCTTCTATTTCTTTCCAATTGAACCTCTTGCCACCAAATTTTGGCATGGCCTTTTAGTTTGGCCTTTGTAAACTTAACCCTATCTAGGTCCCTGATATCTTCATACTCAAAATATTCTTCTAGTTCATTGATCCAGTCGATCAACTCATCGGGTTTTAGATTTCCTGAAAATACACCCACATCAATTATAGGTCTTTTCCCAAATTTAGTAATGGCCCTAAAAAGCCTTTCCACTGCCTGATTTAGAACTTCCCCATCAAATTCCCTTTTGGTCCAATTTCTTCTTCTTCATTGTCATCTTCACTGTCATCACCTGCGACAACATTTGTTCCTCTACGAAGCTCCTCCTATAATGCCTATACTTTCCTTTGAAGGGGTCTAACCTCTTTAGGATTAATAGCTTCGGCCCTTCCACCATGCTCTTTTTGTGGAGGCATCTTCTTAACTCAAACCCACAACCACACAGTCCTGGTGCAAACTACCTCATAGTCAGCGCTCTGTCTACACACTCAAGAAAACCAACTCTGATACCACTTGATGGGGACACAACCCAAGCACAGAATGGACATAATGGAAAAAGAGAAATTGTATTAACTATGAAAATAAGCTAGTACATTCAGTACAGAGATAATAGACTTCAAAACATGCCCTAAGGGCTTACAATAGCACAAAATTGGAGATAATTTCTCCTTTTGGTACCTCCTCTCAAACTCCACTCCGAACTACCTTTTACAATGCCAGTAATGTCCTTAAATAGACTCTAGAGGGTTAAGGACTAGGAGTAAATTCTAGAAAGTGCTTGTAGGCATCCACTAACCAAGTAGAAGGCTCCAGAAGCCGCGTTAGAAGTTGGTGCAAATCTAGAAGAATTCAAAAATGGTAACCGAACTTTCGGGAGGCATAACTTTTGAACCATAGCTCTAATTGACGAACCATTTACATTTCTAGAAAGCTCTCAAAGTGCTCTATAGCCCTATGGACCAGCTTCACTCATCTCCCATTTTTTGGCCCTTTCAAGCTCATTTAATGCCCCTAACCTAACTTTGAAGCATTCTTAGGAGGTCTCCAAAAACTGAAAAATTACAATAACTTTCAAAACGTGGGGCCTTTTGACCTAATTCTTTTTTCTGGAGTGCTCTAAATTACAAATACATTCATCCAGCCAATTTACACCTTCTAGTTCACCAAAATTATGGCTCAATTACATACTCCTTTTTTTGACATTTACACATATCCCAAGGTGTTCAAATAGTCTATTCTAGAACACTGATAGTGGAACTGTGAGAGTTGGAACCTTTATTTGACCCAAATGGGTATCCAAAAATGAAAACACATGAAACAAAAACTAAGTCTAAGTACATTTTTTTGGGTGACACAGGATTGCCCTTATACCTCTGGATGCTCCTGCATCATCATGCCATCTAAAAATTTTCTTCCATCAACAAGATAGATCCTAGCACTGCTGCATACTTTTTCACCTTCCTTTACCATGGGCTTTAGTTTGTGGTGAACTCCATCCTTTATTAGAGATTATGTGTTTGCATGACCATCATGTACTACATGCCTACCAAATTTCCATGGTCTTCTCAACAATAGATGGAAGACATCCATTGGATTAATATCACAGAGAACTTCATCATGGTAACTCCCAATTTTGAACTTCACTAAACATTGTTCACTTACCAGAACCTTATGATCATCCTTCACCCAAGTGATCCAAAAATGTTGGGGGTGTTTCCCCCTCTTGAGATTCATCTTAGAGACCATCTCTTTTGACACCAAGTTGTCAGTTCTGCCACCATCAATGATCACATCACAACATTTATTCTCACATTTGCACCTGGTACGCAATAGACTTCTCCTTTGTCTTGGTTAAATCTCCCCACTTAGTAGAACCCTTTCATTTACTAAAGTCTCTCCTCTTTATACATCCTTTGAATGTGATGACTATGCATCCTCATCCACATGAGCAACCCTAGCTTGGCCGTCAGCTCTCCTATCTATTCTTCCTTTTCATTGAGGGCATTCAAAGGAATGATGACCTTGTTCATTGCAATGGAAATAGGTATCACAAAAACCTCCTCTTCCTGAACCTTTTCCACGTCCTCTACCTCTTCCTCTCTGATCTCCAAAGTTTTGATCATAAAAGTGGTTGAAATCCTTATTCCTTTGGTTCTTGCTAGTACCCACATCTTCATTCTTCCTTTGGGTCTCATTTCGACCTCCAGATGACCTACCACTACCCCTTCCTCCTTGATTGCACCCTCTTTGTCTCCCTTCAAACTTTTTATTTAGCTTCTCTTCAACTCATAGGGAAAATTGGTATGCCTCTTCAATGCTGGTCATTCTTACCAGACTTAATTCCTCCTAGATGCTAGGTCGTAACCCACTAATATAACGAGCAACCTTCTCCTTATTTGCTTTGACATGCCTTACTCTAATTAGAAGTCGATAAATCTCCTTCGTATATTCCTAGACTGATTTTCCTGCTTGCTTTAAGCCATGCATCTTCTTAAACAAATCAAGCTCATAGTCAATAGGAATGAACTGCTTCTTTAGTTTGTCCATCATGTGATCCCACCTTGTGATCTTCTCCTTTCCTCTTCTATTTCTCTCCAATTGAACCTCTTGCCACCAAATTTTGGCATGGCCTTTGTAAACTTAACCCTATCTAGATCCTTGATATCCTTATACTCAAAGCACTCTTCTAGTTCATTAATCCTGGAAATAAACCCACATTAATTGTAGGTCTTTTCCCAAACTTATTAATGGCCCTAAAAAGCCTCTTCTCTTCCTGATTCAAAACTTCCCCTTCAATTTCTCCTTATGGTCCAATTTCTTCTTCTTCATTGTCGTCCTTACTTTCATCACTTGCAGTAACATTTATTCCTCTACATAGCTCCTTCTACAACGCTTGAACTTGCCTTTGGAGGGCTCTAACCTCCTTAGGATTAATAGCTCTGGCCCTTCCACCATGCTCTCTTTATGGAGGAATCTTCTTAATTCAAACCCACAACCACACAATCCTAGTGCAAACTACCTTATAGTCAGTGCTCTGTCTACACACTCAAGAAAACTAGCTCTAATACCACTTGATGGGGACATAACCCAAGCACAAAATGGACACAACCATAAAGGGAAAATTTTATTAACTATAAAAATATGCTAGTACACATAGAGTAGTGAAACAGACTCCAAAAAATGCCCTATGGGCTTACAATAGCATAAATCTAGGGATAATTTCTTCTCCCAGTACCTTCTCTCAAACTCCACTCTAAACTGCCTTTTACAATGCCAAAAATGTCCTAAAATAGACCCCAAAGAGTTAAGGATTAGGAATACATTATAGAAAGTGCTAGTTGGCATCCACTGACCAAATAGAAGGCTCTAGAAGCCGCATTAGAAGTCGATGCAAAATTAGAAAAATCTAGAATAGTAACCGAACTTTCGGGAGGCATAACTTTTGAACCGTAGCTCTGATTGACAAACCATTTACATTTTTGGAAAGCTCTCAAAGTTCTTTATAGCCCTATGGAATAGCTTTACTTGTCCCCTATTTTTGTCCCTATACAAGGTTATTTAATGCCCTAAACCTAGCTTTGAAGCATTCTTAGGAGGTCTCCAAAAATTGAAAAACTACGATAACTTTCAAACCGTGCAGCCTTTTGACATGATTCTTTTTTGGAATATTCTAAATTACAATTTTAATCATCCCTCCAATTTACACCTTCTAATCCACCATAATTATGGTTCAATTACATAGTCCTATTTTTCTAGCATTTACATGTATCCCAAGGTGCTCAAATACTCTAACCTAGAACACTGATAGTGGAACTATGAGAGTTGGAACCTTTATTTGAACCAAATGGGTATCCAAAAATGAAAACACATGAAAAAGAAACTAAGTCTAAGTACTTTTTTTTTTGGTGACAAAGGATTGCCCTTATACCTCTGGATGCTCCTGCATCACAACGACATCCTGAATCTATTAACAATGTGTTCCTCTAAAAAAATTGTAACCACCTTAGCTATGTAGTTTCTGAATGTCTCTACTTCTATCTAGTGTGCATAGTAATCCTTAGCTATGAGAATTTTTGATCTCAAATTGGTTTTGACAATTGAGTGTCAACACACTTAAGATATTTACTAAGTTCATGCTGAGCTAGTAACATATGCCAAGTATAATATGTATAGATATAGAGTTGCAATGACTGTAGAGTCACTCATGTGCCGAGCAATTCAAGTGTTGAGTGAATAGTTGGTGCCAAAAAAGAAAAAATTATAATAAGTGCCAAGCATTAGTATAATCAAGTTTCGAGTAATACAAAATGGACCTAGTTATTTGTGATGGCACAAACAACTATTTAAACCAATTTTGAGCCAACTTATAGATAGATCTCAAAAATTTGAAGATAAGATCGAATCTATTTGGATTTCCTTTGTGATGAACATGCAACCAATCATAAAAATAGAAGGAATTGAGCAAAAAAAATTGATGAATCTCAATTATATATTCATACCTAACCCTAAGCCACCAAAGTCTTTTTTAAGGGAGACAAATCCCATAATTAAAAGTATGTATGAGTGAATGTGTATGCAAGGAGGTGATACTAGTAAAGATTTAAAGGAAGAGAAAGGAGTGAATTGATTAGTATACATTCAAGGTGACTTAGAAGGAAGATAGAATTGTAGAACCAGTTTGTAGAATAGAGGATCGAGGACACAACAATTTCATATCTGATCAGAAAGAATCAAGATGGACTAAATTGAGATCTAAAATCAGCAATAGCAGATTGTAAGTAGTCATATCAAAAATTCTACTATACTTTCTAACAACTATTTCAGAAGGATGAAATCCTTTCAACTAAGGTTGATTTAATAGTCATTGTAAAATCCTTTAATAGGGTGACATTCCAAGTGAGTGTTCTAAAGTCCTTTAGCCAGGCAAACTTTTAATAGGGTGTTAAAATCCTTTAATAGGGTGGGATCTAACAATCCTTTGTAAGCCTTTAACAAGGTAGGCCTTTCATAAGGTAGATCATGAGAATGGTCAAATTATGTAACCTTAACAGGTGAACTTTATTACTATAGTAGTGAAGAATTGTGGGTGCCATCCCCACCCCAGTTTTACCTTCTCATTGGAGGGTTTTTGGGTAATCATATCTAGTCTCAAGTATTTATGTGGATACATTTACTTTACATGTTATTTCAATATTTTTATGCATGCATTTTTTTAAATTTAAAATTTTTATTGGTTAAAGACTAGTACTTCTAATTCACCCCCCTAGAAGTATACATTTCCCATTTGCCTTTCCAACAATTGGTATAAGATCTGAGGTCTCATCAGGAGAAGCCTTACAACTTGGAGAAAAGGTCTTGAAATAGATGTTTAAAAGTTGGAAAACACCATTGAGAATCAAGAGATTGAGATACATCTCTTACTACAACAATTGAATGAAGCTAGAGATACCTTGAGAAGTTCACTGAAGAGAAGGAAAGAGATTACTATGGCTAAAAATGACACACAATACAAAGAGATTAACACCACACAGTTATTTGTAGATGGTAACTCTTATGAATTTGATGTAGCAATTGTAGATCTCATGGACAAGAATAGAGCACAAGCTGAGGAGATCAGAAATCTCAAGTTGTAAAAAGAATAACAAGCTATACTACTATGTGAAGTGATTGAACAAAAGAAGAAATCTATAGAAGAGAAGGCCATGATTGAAGAAGAAAAAAGAATTTTTGAAAATAGATGAAGAAAAATTAGTAGAGCTATCTAGCATCTCAAACATGCAATTGGACACCCTAAGCCAAATGATGAATGCCCATCATGAGTTGAATGTCAAGGACATTGACTTAACTACATTGAAGTTGTAGAATGAACAAATGCAGAATGACCTAGAAAAAGAAAATCAAGCCAAATGAAGACATCAAGTACTTTGAGAAACTATTGAAATGCCCTAGATCAAGCAAAGACACATCAAGATTGGGCTACATAAGCCATGAAAAAGGAGAATCATCCAAAGCTGCTATGTAAACAAATAATATTGTGAGAATTCTAAACCTACTTGTCATCACTATGGAAAGAAAGGACACACAACTAATGTTTGCAGGAGCAAGAATACTAGTCAAAATGCTAAGCCCAAGAACATGACTCATTTTCACAAGTGCAACAAAAAGGTCATCAGGTACATGAATGTAAAACCAGAACTATGCATGCACCAAAATTTGAAGGATGCTACTACAGTTGTTAGAAGTTTGTACATAGAGCCTTTGAATGTAGATCCAAGTCCACATGATCATCAAACAAGTCAACAAAGGGAAGAAGCTATAGCTAGGATTACAATACAAGAAATAGCTATCATTATTGTTAAGAATATGGACACATCCTTGAGAATTGCATAAGAATACACTTCAGTGGTAACTACAATAGATGGTTGAGTCAAACTACATGCTTTAGTTGTTTGAAGACTGGTTATATCAGCAAGCATTTCCCAACTCGTACAAAGGAACCTAACTCAGAGTTCAACAAAGAAAAAGGCAAGATAGATGTTAAGCACATCAGAGGAGAGATGAAAAAAACATGGAGAAAGAAAGATAGATGCAACACATCAAATGAAGAGATCACTTCACCTAATAGGTCAAGTGATTCTCATCAAAGTAAGCAAAAGGAGGTATGTGGAACTGATATTTAAATGTTTTATCATACATCAGTTCCAAAAGAAGATAGTACTAAAAAGGATAAATTAGCATGAATAAAGATGCAAGTCAACAAGGAAAAACCAAGCTTAAATCTTTAAGTTTTCATCTTACTGCCGAGTGTGAAAAGTCCTCTTCAATTGCCGAGTAAATTCTAGTGCATGTTGAGTTGTTTTCAAAAGTCAGTTGGAGCTGAGTAAGTAGTGGTTGCTAAGTAAAGGTAATGTTAGTACATTTGTCGAGTGAAGGAAATTTCTATAGCATCCAAGTAAGTGTAATTCTTATAGCTACCGAGTGATGGTAAAATTAATGAATGTTGAGTAAGGCAAAAATTGCATTGGAGATGAGTTTAGAGATGTACATGTACCATGCAATAAATGCTATATTTTGAAGGGGTATAAGGTAGATTTTTGACCATTTTTCATCATTAAAAACATATAGCAAGAGAAAGTAGAGTGAAGAAGTTATTGACAAGCAAGAACGAAGCATTTACACAAATCACAACAAAGATCGAGCATTAGATCATCAATTTCAAGGTATTCTTCATCTGTCGAGTTATGCAATTTACATATTTGTAAAAAACTAGTTTGCATAATGGCCTCAAGTTCTAAGAATCCAAAGGATAAGGAACCATTTGAAGTTCAATTAGTTAGTAATGAGGTTAAGCAACAAGATTTTAGAGCCATACTAGAAGTTGCATACAAGAATGATCCAGTAGGTGTGTTATTAGCTATTCCATCCAAGGTCATAATGGTACAAGATGTGAGAAAATGTTATAACTACAAGGTCAAAGGAATTGGAGACATGGAAATACATTAGGCATATGATAAATCATATGAAAATGGAGCATTAAAGGAAGAGTTCAAAATTGTAGAGAGGAAGGGCTTAACCCGTGCCCTAGATTTTCCAACTATCTTCAAAACTGAGTGGACCAAAATTGTCCTGAGTAGAATACATGATGGTTGTTTATGGTTGGAAGGTGGACCCATCAAAATTTCAAAGAGGATTGTATATAGGGTTACATGATACGCAACCCTAGATCAGCCCAAGACCCTAAGGAGTGACTCAAAAGAAGTAATTCAGAAAAATACAGGGGCAAAATGGAACAAATATGGAATGACAATTGATACTATCAAAGATCCACTTCTTGAATTTTTAGTGAGGGTTATATCACATAAATTCTATCAGTCAAGTCAATTGAATAGTGTTCCTTTTATAGAATTTGATGTAGGCAACAAGATAGTCAAGAAAGATAATACTTATGATCTTGCAAAACTACAATTGCAACAAATAATGGAGAACTTAGGAGCAACAAGGAAGTCTAAAAGTGCTCAATGTAAGTTTGGTTCCATATTGATATGCATATTTTTTTATGTCCAAAATGAATTTTCATATTTTGGTAGAGTAATATGGAAGACCAATAGGTCTATTTCTGTGCAAATAAATGAGTATGTTGAGAAAATGGGAAATAATTTTGAGTTAGTAATGACTTGTTACTTTGAAGATTTCAAGTAGTCAATGAAATAGAGGATGAGAATTCCTATTTCCCTATTGGAGAAATATTACAATGATATTTTCTTGCTTTTGGATGTTGGCTACACCTTCATCTAGGTTCTAGTGCTTAGAGTCAGATGGCTAAGGCTTTTGGGATATGAGATCAACATTGATGAAGCATTAGCTACCATCACTACACTTCTTGCTGAAGAATTCGATAAGTGTGCTAAATTTTTTGGTAATTATGATATTGTCAAATCAAAGGTTGAAATGTAATTGAAAACTACCTCAACCTTGAAAAAGAAAGACAAAATGGTAAGGAAGCTAAAAGCCAAATTTGGAGAAGGTGCTAAAGATGAAGAAGATGATGAAGAAGAAGAAGAGGAAGAAAAAGAGCAAGGCTAAGAACCTCTTGCCCTAACCCCAAGGCATGGGTAAAGATGTAGATGAAGAAGGTGCAAAGGAAAAACAAGCCAAGGAATCATCAACCAAAAACAACCAAAGAAGAGGAAGGCTAAGACACAACCTACAACATAGCCAAAAGGAAAGAAAATTTCAAAACCAAGCCCTACAAAGCTTATTGCTCTAGCTACAAGAGCTAGCATAAGGGCCACCACTCAAAAGTCAAGGAGCAAGTAAAGGAAAAGAAAAAAGTTACTAAACAACAAGTTCCTATGCAGAAGAAACTTAGGAGAAAATATGTGGCACAACTAGGAACTGACGATGAAAGGATTGAGTCATAAGACACAAGCCAGTTCAAAGTGGTAAGTCATGCTCCCAAGTCTAATATTGAAAACATTTTTGATGATGTTAGGGATAATACAAACTTAAAAAGATTGAAAAATATTGAATTTAATAAACTTGGTAGAGAAGAGCAGAATATGTTAAAAGAATTAGTGTATGCCATGATGGAAAAATTCATGAACACACCTCTTGAATTTGATAACACAATGCCCAAATATTTGTATTCAATTTTTGAGAATAAATGGCACTATTGCCTAAATATGGAAAAGGAAATAAGAGAATCTACATTGGCACAAGTGATGTCAAAATTGTCAAAAGGGAAAATCATAAAGGCAAATAAGAAACATGGTAGCAAATTTGCACCCAAATATAGAGCCTTCAGCATTCTGCAAAACAAGATTGAAGATGTTGTAAAGAAGTCCAGTCAAATGTGGAAGTTGATATATGGCTTGACTACTCTCAAGGAAGGAGAAGAGGATCCCTTTGAGGGAAGGAATAATGGAGAAGATGAGAATAATGATAAGGAAGGAGAAACTAAGAAAGAAAAAGGAGATAACACAGTGGAGGAAGCACAAAAAAAAAGGATGAAATATCAATAGCTAAGGAGCAACAAACAAAACAAAGTGTGCAAGACACACAATTGCCAGCATTAAGCCCCCCACATGACACAAACACACCTAAAAATACAACAAAAGTGAAAGATGTTCTTGATAGCTCAGCTAAGAACATTAATTCATTAACTATAGAAGATCTAAAGAAGATCCTTGAACAATCCACACTACAAGCTAAATTGTGTGATAATCCAGTATTGGTCTATGTGGATAAGCTACAAAAAGCAGTAGCTAACATAACTAGGGATAAGATGAACACACAAGAAAAAACTTCTGTCATCCCTACAGCTACTAGTTTTCAACCTCTAGTGCAAACATAATAGGATACATCAAAAAAGGTTGACACAACAATAAAAGTTGTTATGATTGAACAACAGACTTAGACTACATAGGATCCCACAAAGGAACAAGCAAGATAGAAATATTCTTTTGTACCTACTAAAAAAAAATAAGGTGCACCACAATTGATCATAATTGATCCAAGAAAATTTGATGAAGAGAAGGACATACCCAAGGAAAAGGAGCAGGAAGCCATACAAACATTGGTTAATTTACCAACAATAGGAACTCCTACCAAAGTTCTTTAGGAGCTAGGCATTGATGCAATGCCACTTCAAATTTTTGCACCAAGCTCGAGCTCAACAAAGGTTGCAAGGGTACTTCACTATGGAGACCCAACACTAGATGAAGAAATAGTTATACCAAAATATGACTATGCAACCATGAACTTAGAGCGTATTAATATCATGCAAGAGGCATTGGAAAGTAAGAAGAATCAAGAGATACTTCGAAAAGAGTATAGATAGAGGCAAGCACTTTCGGAGATCAAAGACATCTTCTTAGATACTTTCAGCTTGCAAAAGCTAATGAAACCAAGCCTATATTAGAACAATTGTCAAAAATTGTTGAATAGGTGACAAATGAAGACTAGGAAACCAATGTAAAACTCATGGAATGGTCTGAAAAGAAATTTCAAGGAAAAGTAAATGAGAAGATATCTCGTGGAATAGCACTATCACAAGTAGAGTTGGCTACAAAGATTGAAAAAGTGAAGAAGGTACTTGAGAATATATTCTCATTGTACACAAAATTGTGTGACCTCACACTCTTCACAAAAGAGACGAGCCATAGGATTTTGAGTCTGGAAAGGAATTTGAAGATTTTAAGTACACAACCGCCTCAAAATCCAACTCAAGGTGAGAAGCACTTTAATTTAGTATTGTACACACAAAAGGAACTAGCTATATTAACAATAGAAGAGGTTAAGACAAGAGCCAAACTAGTTCACATTCAAGCTTCCCTGACCCCTCACATGGAAATGCTACAGAAGAAACTAGCCTATGCTGAAGAAGTGCTAAAGAAAGATCCTAATATTTCAACTTTGGATGGCTTAGTTCACCTTGCAACAAAGACAACCATCCAAATCAAATCCTTAGATGTTGCAATAGACATCTGGGATGTTGCTCTAGAGATTATAATGGAAGTAAATAAGATTTTTTTGGATAAATACATACTTAGTGTATAGACCCTTTGACATAAGTGTCAAAAAGGGGGAGATAAATATAATGAGGAGATAAAAGCTAGGGGGAGACAAATATGCAAGGGGGAGACATGTGAAATGGGAGATAAAGTAAATAGAGAGAAGAGCAAACAAAGGCAGAGTAAACAACAAGAAGAAAAAAAAGGGCATATCAGATAAAGAGTATCATAATGATTGAAGATAAATAGTATTGGCAAGAGGAAAATCTACTCAGAGAGATTTTGGATACAAAAAAGACACATTAACTCAGGGGGAGTCACAAAATTTTGAGATATATAGTCCATTACAAAATTTTGAACAATTATGAAGTATTGTATATATGTTGAACTGGATGAATATTATACTCAAGGAAATTAGATTTATTATGTACAGTTAAGTGTTTTTACCACTCATGTCAAAGGGGGAGATTATTGATCTCAGATTAGTTTTGACAATTGAGTGTCAACACACTTAAGATATTTGCTAAGTTCATGTCAAACTAGTAACATATGCCGAGTATAATATGTATAGTTTTCGAGTTGCAATGAGTGCTGAGTGAATAGTTGATGCCAAGTAAGTTCAATTACCAAACAAGATAGAATTACAAAAAGTGTCAAGCATTAGTATTATAAAGTGCCAAGTAACACAGAATGGACCTAGTTATTTTTGATGGCACAAACAACTATGTAAACCATTTTTTGAGCCAACTTATTGATAGATCTCAAAGCTTTGAAGATAAGATCAAATCTATTTGGATTTTCTATGTGATCAACATGCAACTAATCAAAAAAATGGAAGGAATTGAGTGGGAAAAATGGATGAATCCCAATCATAGATTCATACCTAACCCTAAGCCACCAAAGTCTTATTAAAGGGAGTTGAAGCCCATAATTAAAAGTATGTATGAGTGAATGTGTATGCAAGGAGGTGATACTAGCAAAGATTTGAAGGAAATGAAAGGGGTGAATTGATCAATATACATTCAAGGTGACTTAGAAGAAGGATAGAATTGCAGAATCATTTTGTAGAATAGAAGATCAAGGATACATCAATTTCATATCAGATTATAAAGGATCAAGTTGGACTAAATTGAGATATAAAATCAGTAATACTAGATTGTAAGTAGTCAGATCAAACATTCTACTATAATTTATAACATCTATATCAGTAGGATGAAATCCTTTAAACTAAGGTTGCTTTAACAATCATTACAAAATCCTTTAATAGGGTGACATTCCAAGTGAGTTTTCTAAAGTCCTTTAGCCAAACACACTTTTAATAGGGTGTTAAAATCCTTTAACATGGTGGGATCTAACAATCCTTTATAAGCCTTTAATAGGGTAGGCCTTTCATAGGGCAGATCATGAGAATGGTCAAACTATGTAACCTTAATAGGTGAACTTTATTGTTGCAGCTATTAAGAATTGTGGGTGTCATCCCCACCCTAGTTTTACCTTCTTATTGGAGGGTTTCTAGGTAATCATATCTGGTGTCAAGTATTTACATGGATGCATTTAATTTACATGTTATATCAATATGTTTATGCATGCATTGTTTTAAAGTTAAAAGTTTTATTGGTTAAAGACTAGTAATTCTGATTCATCCCCCCTCTCAGAAGTATACATTTCCCATTTGTATTTCCAACAATAATAAAAGTGTGCCTTATTGATGATGGTGGATTCACTGGACCAATAAAATCCATCTCCCACTTTTCGAAGTGGTGTATCTTGAACACTAGTTGTAATGCCATTGTAGGATGTCTCTCCCTATTAGTGCTAGTCTAAAAAATATGACAAGTCCGCACATGCTTGAAAGTATTTTTGAATATCGTGGGCCATAAACAACTTGATCTTAAAATCATATGAGGAGTTTCTTCTCCAAAACCATGACCTATACCATACTTATTGTGAAATTGTTCCAAAAATTCTTTTACTTCCTCATGCCCCAAGCATTTTAGGTAAATCCCTTCATAGTTCCTTTTGTATAACTTTCTATCATGCAACATGTAGGATTTACACTTCATTTTGAGTCCCCTAAATTGTGAACTATTCATCCAATTGAGATACAAATTTTGTAAAAGATAATAAACAATATCCTAGTTCCAGATATTAGTTATTACACCCTGACCAATATCAACTTGAGATACTATAATCCTTTTTTGATCATCCAAATCTATTTCACCATTAGATAGGAATTTCTTTTCATCTTCTATTTGGTTATATCTACTATCATTTTTGACAATCCTTGACCTCTTACTAACTTCATAGGTTGAATCTCTAAACCAAATTCTT
Organism: Cupressus sempervirens; assembly: GCA_028749045.1. NCBI lineage: Eukaryota > Viridiplantae > Streptophyta > Pinopsida > Cupressales > Cupressaceae > Cupressus > Cupressus sempervirens. Next base: position 133,854,955 of record CM053788.1, on the reverse strand, counting down.
GAAGAATTGCCATCCATTTCCCTCACCTTTCACCAAGTTCATTTTGCATCAACAATGTCTTAACCACTAGATCAGGCACAATTATGTATACCTTACTCCTTAAGATATAATGATAGAACTTTTTTAGCACTTTGATCAAAGCAAAAGACTATTTGTCAAGGTTGGAGTAGTTTAACTTGACATTTTTTAGAGGGGAACTTATAAAGACAATGGGCCTTCCATTTTCCTTTTCCTTCTTCTGTGTGAGAATCATAGCACATGAATGTTCTAAAGAAAAAGAGTATATTTTGAAAGGTAGTCCATAGTCTAGGCTTACCAGTACTGGTGCCATAGAAATGGCCACTTTGATATCCTCAAATGATCTCTTGACTTCTGGTACCCATTCTGTCTTAGCTCCCTTTTTCAAGCAAATCATTAAGGGGATGAACTATCTCTACAAACCCACTTATGAATTTTCACACAAAGTTTATGTTCCCAAAGAAAGAATTCAATACTTTTTTATTGTAAGGAGGAGATAACTACAAAATGGATTCAACTCTATCGAGATCAATAGAGATTCTAGCCTTAGAGATGATATTTCCTAGGAGCTTCCCTTTGGTAACCCCAAATGAACATTTCTTGGGATTGAGGGATATGTCGTATCTATGACATCTATTGAATACCTATTTTAGATCAGCAATATGAGTGCTTTGGTCCTTTGAAAAGATAGTTAGATCATCCATGTAGATGACTATGTATTTATTTATCAATCCCTTAAAAGCTTCATCCATGGCTCATTGAAATGTAGCTCCTTCATTAATTAGTTCTAAAGGCATTAATCTGTAGGAAAAAGTTCCCCATTTAGTCATGAATGCCATCTTTGGTCTATCTTCTTCATTGACCATGATTTTATTATATCCTAAATATTCATCCAAGAAAGACATCATCTTCAAACCATTAACAATTTGTAAAACTTCATCTAGTGAAGGCAAAGGGTAATTGTCTTTTTGAGATGCAAGGTTCAAATTACAAAAATCCATGCAAAGATGAAACTCTCTAGTCTTTTTTTGTACAAGAACCAAATTAGCCACCCATGTAGAATGGTGAATGGGGAAGATGATCTCAACATCAAGAAACTTCTCGACATCCTTCATTATCAATGGTTGAATGATAGGATTAACAGACCTTTGTCTTTGCTAGAAAGGCTTCACATCAGGTTTTAATGGAATGTCATGCATAATAATATTAGGATCATACATTTTTAGCTCTTCATAACTACAAGTAATGCCATCCTTATACTCTGTAAGTAATTTGAGCATATCCTTAATTTCTTGTGCATTGCACACCTTTTTGATCCTTACTATTGTAGGATCTTCATCTGTACCCAAATTGTACAAATCACATTCTTCAGTCCCTTTTTCTTGGACCATTCTTTTGTTAACTGTTAGTTCATCCTGATAAAAAGTGCATTCTAACTCAATCATTCCCTTAGGAATAGTGTTAGTCTTCACATTTAAGATCTTTCCTTCATCTTTGAATTCATCATCTTTAGCTTTGTTGTCAGGGGTATCATCAATTTATTTCTCTTTGAAGTGGCCATTTCACATGATAAATTCAAGTATATGTTGATCATCCTAAAAAACTTGGAAGTCTATGATATTATCAGGGATAGATGGAGCAACAACTAATTTGACTAAAAACCTTTTTAATTTTTTCTCTTGACATGTTGTAATGTACTAGCTAAAATAGTGAGGGCATTTGTGACCATGTTCTTCTTCCTCGGAATAGATTTTATGTTCAAAGCTTGAAAGTCATCCATTAAATCCCATACTCTCTTCCTATATGCAAGAAACCTCTTATTATTGCAAGAATATACTAACTTTACTTGTCTTATAACCAACCAAAAATCTCCCTTGACTATGAGAGATGTGATTTCTTTCTCTAATGTGAAAAGGAGAACTCGGACCAATGCTTCATACTTTGCAACATTATTAGTACATCTAAACTATAATCAATATACTATGTAGAAAGACTTACCTTTTGGGTTGATCAACTTAATACCTGCATTGGCTCCTAATTTGCATTTGGAACCATCAAAGTGAAGTGTCCATATTGAATCCCCCTTGGGTTTCCTAACCTAATGCTTCCTCAACCTTAGCTTTTCTTTTACTTGGGTGTGAAAGGATTGTTTCTTGGGGACCCACTGTAATCTTTCATGGGGTGGACTTAATGATTCTCCAATATTATTCCTTGACATAGGAAGTGTATATTTTTCTTGTTTATCCTAGAATTCCCCTATCAATTCTACAATTTCATCCATTTTGGGTTTAGCATGGATGACTACCAAAGTCCATCCTTGACCTTGCACATACCATCTTCTTCTTTGAAATTTGATCATTCCAGGTGGAGGAGAATAGTGGCCCCCACCATCTAAAGAGGTATCATTGTATGATGCATTTAGATCTTCAATTTCCTCTTTGACCTTTGCTATAGATTCAGATATGTTTATAAAAATTTCTTCTCTATGGGTTCATCTTTTGGACTGTTACTATTCTCTAGTCTCATCATCTGTGTCAATACATTAACAATTGCTTCTTGGTAGGATGAACATTTGAAATTTGAATGACTAACTTTATGCAATTGACAAAATCCTAGAAGAAGGAGGATGCTGGGGTTAGCTTCTTCTCCTAGACATTGTAAGTTAGCCATCATGTTGTCTATAAATTACATTACAATCTCATCCTTTGGGATTGAAATCTTGGATTCTACATCTTGATTATCTAATATTTTGATCGAAGTTGTATCAAAAACCATCAACTTGTAGGAGCCCAAATTTTTTTGTAGGAATGCTACCTCATTTGGAGCATTGTATTTTTTAATCATTATTTTTAACTTTGGCTCGACATCTATCTTGACTTGATTTTTCAACCCTTTCCATGGTAATCATAACTGAGTAAAATCTATAGAAAACCATTCTCTTAAGCATTTGGTCCATTCTCTGATTAGTAGTATTCCATATGTTTTTGGGATATCCACCACATGTATATCAATGATGTCTTGAATTTGGGGATCTACTGTCAACTGTATCCAAACATCTTTCAACACACCAATGACTTTCACCTCTTTTTTGTCCAATTATACCACTATTTATTTGGACGGTTGAGGATTGACTCCTAACTTTTGTGCTATTGATAGCGGTATAACATTATAGGAAGTTCCTGAATCAATTAAATAATTATGAAGATTCTTCTCATATGTCCTAATGCTGAGCAAAAATAGAGGCACCTCAACCTTTTTTATAAATGTAGTTGGCATCACTTTCGAAGCATTGTCTTGTTGAGATACTATCTTTTGAGGGACAATACTCATATTATGGGGTGCCTTTGTGTGATCAAGAGTTTTCATTAGCACCTCTCATTGATGAGGACAATTTTTTAGCATGTCAAACATGGACAGGTTGGCCTTTGTCCATTTCAAATCCTCCACTGCATTGTAGTTTTTAGTAGACCAAGCTAGATTTTTCAAGATGGTTGTTTCCAACATTGTTGTTCCCAACAAGATTCCTATTGTAATTCTGATTTTAATTGTTGTTGTTGTAAGGACCAACATTATTTCTTTGGAAATTGTTATTCTATCCTTGGAAAAACCTTAAGCAAGTTAGCTCATTGTTCATTTTTGACATGGTCTTCTTCATTTGAACAAACTTGGAGGCAAAACTATTGTCTACCTCAGTGGAAGTTGCTACCTTTTTCTCAAAGAAAGCAACTTTTGGAGGTTCATACCTTGGATATGTTAAAGCGTGGTTTTGTAGAGTGGGTGCCTACTATTAATGGAACTAGATTCATAGGTATGAATTGGCTAGGCATCGCTGGTGCTCTGATAAGATATGTTGGCATTATTGTAATAGCTTGAGCCGGAAGCATCAATCCTCCTCCATTAAGATTTCCTTGTTTAGCAAAGGTAATCACTTCTATGAAGACTTTATCCAATGTGTTGATATTTTTTGCTAGAAGTCTTCTTAGAAAAATAGTAGTAAGATGGTCCATAGCATTCAGATAAATTTGAATAACAACTTCAACTGGTATAGTGTATGGCATTTCCAACTTGCAGTATGCCATGTGAAAGCGATGGTTGAAGCGTGAAACCATCTCAGCTAGGTCCTTTTTGATTGATATGAATTATTGATGTATCATGACTAGATTGATGAAAGTTTTGAATTGTTCCAAGAATAATTTTTTGAAAGTAGCCCAGTCGCCAATACATCCAAGTGTAAAATTAACATACCAATTAAAGGAAACTTCCTCGAGAGAGTAGGGGAATAAGCATAGAACCACATTCTCATTAGCAATCTTCTTTCAGTTGCAAATTTCCTTGAATACCTTGATGTGGTCTTCAATAGTTTGTGTCACTCCATAGATGAACCTTGGGCAAAACTTTTCTATATTCTTAGGAAGATCATTAAGTACTCCTATCAAGTTAATTGGTGAGTCTACAACATTTGCAAAAAAGGCCATCAAAGGATTTGGTGGAATGTTGGGTGGTTTTTGTGGAGGTGGAACAAAAGAAGATGAAAAAATGTTGAATGGAAGTGGTAGAATTTGAGGGATTCCTTTGTCATTGTGAGGCTTACAGAAATGGCTAAGCTTGAGGAACTTGTGTACACTTGGTAAGATTTTAAAAGTCGCTGAAATAGGGATGATGGAACAGAATCCTCTAGTTTGCATCAATTCTAAAAAAAGTGCACCTTTGTAGAAGTACACTTTCTCACAAATAAGGTTACCTTGGAATTTGGTGCACCTGTGCACCTGCATAGCTCAGATGCTTGGAAACTTAGAATTTTTTTTGAACTTTTGAAAAATGCAAATTTTTGAAGTTTTGTAGTTTTTCTTCTATTCTAAATGTTAAGGGGTCCTTCTTCTAGCCCCACTTTTGTTGAGTTGTCATTTTTCATGATGCTTGATGATATGAATTCTTTCAAACTCCTCTCTTGAAAAGATAATCTAAGGATCAACTCTAAGGTTCCATGGCCTTGTAATTTGATGAAAAGTGAAACATCTTATGGTTATTGAATTCCCATCGATGACTGCATTAGTGGAATTAAGGAAGCATTGCTCCTATTTTCATTGGTTACCTACTGGTCTTTTCGAAAGCTTAACTCATAGATGGGTTGTTTCCATAGCTTATGTCCATTAGGATTTACCTTCATGTTATTTGCTTAAATTTATTGTCACCTTATCTTTGTTATTTTCTTTACTAACCCCTTGTTTAAGTTAGGAATTCATATAGTTGCATTGTTAGATTGCATTAATCCTAAAATGAAAAATCCAAAAAATATATTTCTTTCTTATGTAAGCAGATCATACATCTTATCTGAATCATTTCAGAACCAACAAAGGCCTCCTTGTGAACATTCACATTTATCTTCAACTAAGTATATTCTCGTAGGTCACTAGATCACCCAAAACCTTAGAGTTGATCCTCAGATTAGCTTTTTAGAGAGGAGTTGGAAAGAATTCCCACTATTAAGCATCATGTAAAATGATAGCTCAACAAGAAGATGTCAATATCTAATGGTATCCATACTAAGAACCTAACATTATACTTCCCTACTCAACCATTATTTCTAGATGACCAAGTAATCTAGCTAGGCTTGGGTGATGATGATCCAAAGGTCAATTGCATCCATCTACTAATGATGATAGGTCGATAGTCATTTGTAGCCTCTCAAGAAGAAGATGAGATCATTTCATCGATTATCATGAATGAGTATGGAGTAGAGCCTCAAGTATTTCCTCAAGAGAAATGTGTCCAAGAAACATATTACTATTGGAAATATAAGAGTAACTGAGAGGGGGGGTGAATCAGTTGCCGCCAAAATAAATCCTAGATCCCTTAGATGTTAACAATAAATTTTACACTGAGAAAATTGATTGATGTTGTTACTTGGTAAACACATAAAAAATGTTGTAACTTGGTAAATGCAGAGTGTGAATTACTTTTATCAGATCTTAAAATATTAACAATAATTAATCTTGCAAGCATAAGAGAAATAACATGAACACATGAGACACCAAGATTTAACATATAAACCTAATCTGGGAAAAACCACCAATGTAACTAGTTACTATTTTTCACTCTTTTGAAGTGAGCCCTGTTAGGAGCCAACCCTATTAAAGGTTAAAAAACACACTACTAGGTGTGACCCTGTTAGGAGTGGCCTTGCAAGAGGTCTTTAAAAAATTTAATGGAATTTCCACCTTGTTAGAGGATTTACAACTGGCTGTTAAACCAACTTTGTTAAGAGATTTTAAAGCACTACTACAATGGTTAGAGAGTAACAATGAAATGACTTGATTGTGCTACAACTAAATTGCTGAATCTAGATCTCTTTTATGCTTAAAATTGATCCTTTCTAATTGAATATTAATTTTGTACTCCACAAGGATACCTACTTATCCTTCAAGTTTTCTCCCTCTCTTTCCTTTTCAATTCAATCAACACACTAGCATACACTCTAGAAATCTCAACTTGACCTTTTATTTACACCTTCCAAATTGTCAAGTTAGCCCAAATTCAAATTACAATAACTAATATTCATCATCATAGTCATCTAGAATCAATACATAAAGTAATTAATCTTCATATGCCAAAACAAGAAAAATCCTTCGTAAGTCGACCCTGCTCAGTAGAAACTAACTTTGAAATGATTCTCTATGTTAACCAACATAAGCTTAGTTAACACTATGAACTTGTAGAAATCCTTTGGCAATTGAGTGAACTTAGAGAATACTGACTCTGTTCAACTTTCCCTCCATTAACCAAGTGAGCTCGGTTAACACTCTTTTCTATTCAATTCCTTCGATGTCTGAGTGAGCTCAGTAGAAAAAAATCCTAAACAGGGCTACAAATTATAATCATAGAAGATTTAAAATAACTAGTGTAATCTTAAATAATTCATGGGCACATTAGATTATCATATTTTTGAGAATTTCATGTTGACAATGAGCTAAATTATGTCATTGACCACTGAAGGTTAAAACATTGGGAATTACCAAGCACATTGAAATAAAGGATCTAGAAACCATATAATAGGTCATAGGGGATATTAATTTGAAATAATAAATGAATTGGATTTTCTCTATAGTTTCAATAGGTATACATTCAAATTATTGACATGGCATCCTTGCATTAGATATTGTCAAAAATTATCACTGTTTCCAATTTTGGCAAGCTTATCTCCAAACACTATGTGTTAGGAACAATAAAATTAATTTTAAGGCGATCATAGTTGGGAATACTTGTGCATCGGGAGATCTTATTTTTGATAAGCTTGAAAACAATTTGTGAGACACTAGTGAATTCTTTTCGAAGCTTGAAGATTATCTAGAAGCCTAATAACCTTTGAAATTTATTTTCTTGTTTATTAGAGAAGGTCTATTGGATGTTTCCTGGATAAAGTCATAAGGAAGTATTGATCAAAACAAAATAGAGAGAACAAATAATCATAAAACAACCACAAGATGGAATGAGATAGCGAGCACACTTTTTTGCACATCGTTGAGTATTTTGTTATCAATTATATTACTAGAAAGAAGGGCATCAGTTGTTTATAGTAGCAAGGATAATTAAAGCCTCCCAACAATATTGAGCAACAAATAAGAAAATTAAGCATACCATACAATGATAGGGTGTTATATAAAGATAATGAAATATAAATATATTCCTATGCTAAAGGGTTAATAAATCATATAAGGCATGAATCCTTACACTCCATGAATAATAATAATAAAATATTTTTTCTTATACACCACATTACGGCTATCCATGCCATCGTTGGAAGACATATTAATATATGGGCACAAAAAAATAGGAAATAGATATAGTATAAGGAGAATCTGATGACACTCCTAATAATAAGGATGATTACCAACTAAAATATATATGGATTTGCCTCAGTGTAAGAAAAGAATGTGGAGGGGATCAAAATTGGAGGGGATCCAATATTCCAAGTCAAAAAACATCAAATCGAATTGCCCAACATCAAATTAGGTCATACGTGCTTTACAAGTTGATGAGAAAATTTCAAGTTGGGTAAGTAGTTAAAATAAAAAGCCATCGTCAATCCTTATTCTTAGCATGTATAAGGTGATAATCAAAAGCTGATCCTCATACTTGGAAAGAGTGGAAAATGTCAATTTGAATTATCAAATACACTAAGAATGTGAGTGCTTGTGTTTGGAGAATATTGCAAGAAGATAAAAAGATGATACTATATTCCTTTGAAGGGTACATGAGCAGTTTGGATAATTGAAGAATATTTGGGGTATGTATTAATCCTTCTTTACCATTAAACTATGATCTAAAGTATCATATCGTATTTATGAACAATTACCTCTAGCACATAAAGAGAAAAAGTCAGTCTACAAAAGGACAAGGAAGTCATGATATCAGTCAAAGAACAATCAAATTTTATGTTGCCAAGAGTTTTCATAATGAATTTCATTGAATTGGGATCCATCATATCTCAGAAAAGAGAGATGGCAAGGGAAAAAAAAATAGCTATCAAACACCAAAATAATGGAGGGGAATGATACCGATAACTAATAGCATATGTAATACGAGGATACACAACAATTTACACAAAAGAAAAATCATTGCTGTGAGATAAAATAATTTAGCAAAGATGGGACTATAAGGACTTGTATAAAAGAAACCTTCAAACACTATAAGGCTCAATAATATAAACTCATAGCATATACTTGATGGAGAAATATTGTTTTGCTAAAACCAATGAGTTTTTCATTATTGGCATCAACTATTATGGTAGTGGAGTTCAGTTTTAAATTTACCTTTTGAGACAATTCTGTTTTATATTTGTGACAACGATTTCTAGTTGGAGGCTGATGAAACATATTTCAAGTAAAAATACAAAATAAGACAAGGGCCAATGAAATTTGAATTGTGAGTGTGTTCTATCGATGACACATACTTGATAATATTCAAACAAGAAAACAATGTTTATTTTAAATCTTTTGTCTGAAAGCCAAATAAGGACTATCTGAAGTCAACAATGCCAAGACTGGATACACATAAGTGAACAGATTAGAGAACCATATTACAATCAATATATTTAGTCATACAAAGATGATCAAGGAATGACACTGATATTGGACAAAGTACAAAGTAGTGCCTAGAAGACCAATATGAATCAAAAAATATGATAAGAATACATATAGAATTCTGGGTAATAATCAAAACTATAAAGATTTCAAAGATAATGTCCCTATTTCTAGATTCAGGGAACTGGGGACATTCATAAGGATCATGATGATATTAGGAACATATTCTAATTATAGTACATAAGGGTCTATTTTCTCATCCACATTATAATATCTTGAGGTAGGGAGTTTGTGAAGGGAGAGGTGGAGTAATTTTGGGCACATGATGGATATCCTCTAGGGAATTGCTTGTAGTTTGTTTCACACGCCCTTTGGCATTACAAGTCTTCCATCTTATGATGATCATAATAAAGGAGAGAGAAAGATTCCTATATGAAGAAATCTTCCAAATGATTATGTTCATTAGATTAACACTCATCTTCTCATCCACATTAAGATATCTTAAGGTAGGGAGTTTGTGGAGGGAGAGGTGAAGTAATTTCAGGCACATGACATATATCCTCCAGGGAATAACTTGTAGTCTTTTTCATGCACCCTTTGGCATTGTAAGTTTTCCATCTTATGATGATCGTAATAAAGGAGAGAGAAAGATTACTATATGAAGAAATCTTCCAAATGATTATGTTCATTAGATTAACACTCATCTTCTCATCCACATTAAGATATCTTAAGGTAGGGAGTTTGTGGAGGGAGAGGCGGAGTAATTTTAGGCACATGACGGATATCCTCTAGTGACTTGCTTGTAGTCTATCTCACATGCCCTTTGGCACTATAAGTCTTCCATCTTATGATGATCGTAATAAGGAGAGAGAAATATTTCTTCCAAATGATTATGTAAATGAGAAAAAAGGAATAATCACAAGACTCATCTTTCTTTGGAGCTATTATATGCTAATAATTATTTGTGTTTACAAGATCCATGATCAAAAAGGCGTATTGGGGAAGTATATTTTTTATTCCTTTTACTCTACTTCATTGTGAAAATTAAATCAACAAAGAATGTATGATATGTCTGCATTGTGTATGCTTTGTGCCTTCATGCATCATTATTCTTCATCGTGTATGCTTTGTGTTTTCATGCATTCATGTGTCTACTTCGTGCTTGCTTTGTGTCTTCTTGCATTAATGTGTATACTTTGTGTCTACTTTGTGTCTTCATGCATTAATATTTATACATTGTATATATTTATATTTCATAATTTTGTTAGCATAATCATTGTTTTAATAATCCAAAGTAAATTGATCAAGGAATAGGCCATTGATTTTAAGATTATAAGTTGAGTGGAAATTAGGAATTGCTTGAGGGCAAGCAATTTGAGGAAGGGCGAACTTGTCATGAGCCCAAATTAAAAGGATATATGAATATTCAAATAACATATTATATAATGATAATAATTAAGAATAATAATATTAAAGTAAAATATATTATAATCTATTATATAATAGTGATATATTTGACAAAAAGAAGAAGAAAAGATTAGAGCATAATTGTAATGTAAAATATTATATTATAATTATAATATTAATGAGTTAAATAAATTAAATAACTAATAAATATTTTGATTATAAATGATATCAAATACCAATAATAATTTTATAATGTACCTACATGGGTTATATTATGAAATGGACATATTCAAGGATAATATTATAATATAATTGAGAATTAAATATTATTATAAATAATATATAAAGAAAATATACTACATAATAGTATTAAGAATAATGATATTACTAATATTATTATTAATATAATATATAATATGTTATAATTACATTATAAATCAATAAGATGATATTATATCTAACTATTATCACATTTGAATATAAATACTATTGATAACTAAAGGTAATGAATTGATTAATTAATCAATATAATATTATATCTATTAATAAATATGGTACAACCATTAATATAAAATAGTAGTACAATATAAATATACAAATATAAAAGTAAATAGTCTAATATTATGTAATAATAATAATTGGGATAATATATATTATAACATAACTATACTGAACTAATTAAGAGATGTGACTATTGGCCACCCTCCAATCAACATATATAAGATGGAGTTATCAAAGGACTTAGAATGGATGATCGGAAGTCATTGACTCGACAATGCCTAACAGCCACCGACATTAGTGGAGAGAACACAAAATACAGTTTAATAGGATTTAGAATAGTATTTCCAATATTGGATCTTAACAGCGGAGACATACATCTCTATGATTTTCAAGTCTTCAATTACCAGCAAAGATTATATGAAGTTTAAATAAAAGAAATAGTCTGCACTCATAGTAGCAGTACAGACCTATTGTCAAGGGAACATAAATCACGTTTCTTATAGAAATCTGATCTAAAATTAACAAGTGAAATAAACATAAGCAACATGGTTGATATAGTATTAGGAGCTACTAATAGAGTTTGCACAAGTCTCATAGCAGTCAATGTTGCATGCTGATTGGGAAAGACCTATGATGCTAAGGTGTTGGGAGGGGCTACTGACTATTGCATATTGAGATCTAAATATTGTCCATCCATCATCAATTGATTGGAATGTTGATAACCTATAATGAGTGTCATGAATATATCAGTCTCAGCTTCTTGTGACATATGCATTACATAATAATGAAATTATTTGATGTACTTAAGATTGAAAACTTGATTACTAACTAATATCTTACTAGGAATGCATTCGATCTAGACTTGGTTACAGTGCAAGAATTGATATTCTCACTAGTGATACATTAGGAGGATAAGGAAGGTAATTAGGAAAAATATGGCAAAAAGGATAAAAATAAGAAAAAGTAGTAAATAAATGAATTATCCCCAAAAAGGGTTCATTACATCTTTTTTGAATGGTTGTAGTGGTTACAATTAGATATAAATAGCTCTAGAGGATCAAGAAAAAAAAACCTTCACCTACCCATGGGGAACTTTTGCCTACTCAATTTTACCTTTTTAATTGTGCAATGCCATAAGACACATTCAAATGAGCTATCATAAGTATCTTTCTAATTTATCTGCTAACTATATGGAGATCTACATGGATGATTTTATTATTTATGGGACTACTTTTGAGAAAGAAAAACCCAACTGAGAGAAGCTACTCAAGAGATGCCAAGACTATAACCTTTCCCTAAATAAAGAAATTTTTTATTATTATGATGGAATAATGAGTCATGCTAGGTCATTTCATTTCATTACAAGACATTCGATAGATCCAACAAAGATTGAGGTTATTAGTACCTTGCCTATGCTAGAGAAGCAAAAGGATGTGTCAAGTTTTCCTAGGACATGCCAAATATTATGGAAGATTCATCAAGAATTTTAGTCAACTTGCAACACCCCTTTATAACCTATTAAAAAAGGAATTTGAATTTTCCTAGGACTCTGGGCATGCTACATCTTTCCTGTAGCTTAAAGAAGTTCTCATGACAACACTATTTTTGAGAGAGCACAATTGGGGATTGCCTTTCCACATTCATATAGATTCCTCAAACTATGCTATAGGTGTAGTGCTAGGTCAAAAGGTAGAATTAGTTGAATATGCTATTTATTTCATTAGTAACAATTTGCAAGGTGTAGAGTTTAACTACACAGTTATTGAAAAGGAGCTACTTACAATTATCTATGCACTGAATAAGTTTGGGTACTATATTACTAGATATGAAATATTTGTTCATATTGACCACTTTGCTATAAAGTATCTGATGAATAAGCCTACAATATCATTAATATTATCTCATTGGTTGCTACTTATGCAGGAATTTGATATCATAATAGTGGATAATTCTGACAAGGCTAATGTGGTAGCTAACTTTCTCTCTCGGTTACATGTTCTCGATTATCCTGTAGCCGTAGATGACAATTTTCTAGACAAAACATCTTTTGCTATTATCAGCCCAAAATCCATGGTATGTAGATATTGCAAATATTCTAACTATAGGAAAGATGCCAGTTCACTTCTTTGCTAAAGAAATGAAGTTATTAGTTGAAAAGAGCTTTAACTATTCTTGAATTTGTAGATTTATGTTTTATATAGGTCCTAATCAAGTAATGCATCGGTACATATGGGAAAATGAATCATATGATATCTTGAGGGCATGCCATGATGAGCCCTATCGAGGTCATTTTGTAGCCAAGAGGATAACCTTTAAAATATTGACAACTAGGTACTATTGGCCAAGTTTACATAAGGATGCAACTAGATACACAAAGAAATGTGATAAGTGTTAACACATGGGGAGACCCACTAAATCAGATGAAATGTCCCTATAGCCTCAAGTAGTTGTTGCACCCTTTGATAAATGGGGGATTGAATTTGTAGGTCCTATTGAACCTTCTTCATAAGGAAAATCTTATATTTTAGTTTGTATTGATTATGTAAGTAAGTGGGCAGAGGCCAAACCCATGAAGCATCCAAGGGATAACAAAATTGCCAAGTTCTTATATGAATCCATCTTTACATGGTTTGGAGTCCTTAGGGAGTTGTAATCTAATCAAGAAGCCTAGTTTACATATAATTTGATAGCTTCTCTCATGGAGGAATATACTATTCATCATGTTGAATCATCATCTTACCATCCACAAGCTAATGGCCAACTAGAAGTTACCAATAGGGAGCTGGAAGCCATTCTCACCAAAATAGTAGCACTCCATAGGAAGGATTGGGCCACACAACTTCCTGAAGCTCTTTGGGCTTATAGAACCACCTTGAAAGTACAATAGGTTTCACTCCTTTTGAGCTCTTCTATGATAGGTTATCTATAATTCATGTTGATTTTGAGTATAAAACATTAAGGACTACTCTTGAGCTTGGTATGGAACTTACTATTGCATAGCAAGATCCAATTTTGACTCTAAATGGCCTTGTTGAATGGTGCAAATCTTCATTAAATAACATAGAACCCATCCAACATCACTAGAAATAGTGGCATGATAAGTTCATTAAAGATAAAATATTTGTTGTGGGATATTGGGCACTTCTTTATGATTCCAAGTATCAACATAATCCAAGAAAGTTTCAAACTAGTTGGTTAGGACCATATGAAATTATTGCTATATTTCCAAATGGAGCAGTTTAGTTGCTTACTATTGATCATGTTCAATTTAAGTTACTTGTCAATGGGCACCACCTCAAGCTCTACAACAAACTAGTCAATTGTGATGATTTTTTGTAAAAGTTCTAGCACAAAAAAGATATTCTCATTCTTGTAGTTGAGTAGTATGGGTCTTCTACCCTAACTTCTACTAATTCTTGATTCCATTCAACACTTCCATAAATATAAAAACTTTCTTCTTGAAAGTAATTTATCCACCATACACTCCACTTCACCCTCTCTCTTCACCATCTTTCCATTCCATCCCATTACTCTATCAATTCAGATGATTTTTTTCATAACACTTTTCCTATAGCACTCCCTAGTTCATGCCACATAACTTTGTATATATTTTATTTTATTCATTCTTTATTATAAATTCATGTTGTTTGAATTATTATTCTTTCATATCCTAGCCTAGTCAAACCCATGCCTATGCTGAGTTGGTTGGGGGGGGGGGTGCAAATAAACTTTAAATTTTTTGTCTTATGAGTATGAGATGACTTTCATCACATGTTTGATGACCTGTCTTTCTATGATTGCATCAGTAAGGAAATTAAGGACATTAAAAGTTGAACTTAAATTTTAATGATATATTAGCAACATGTTGATGGTGGTAGGCCTGTACACAAGCAAAAAATTATTAGACTTGATGCAAGAAACTATATCATGAGATTTCATGCATTAATTATACACAATAATTGTATGCCATTTTTTTCTATCTGTAACATCTGGTGCCTTAACTCTATGAATTTTGTTAATTCACCATTGGTGAGTTATTAGAACACCATGATTATATTGTTCATAACAATGGGTGGAGGTCTTCAAAGATATAAGTCAGTTGATCACAAGGTTTTGCTAGGTGATGCGACCATTTGTGAGATGTTCAGCAGAAGAGGATGGTTAGACTACTACCTCAGTCTTACAGGGTTCAATGAAGAGGTTGCTCTTCAATTTTTGAGCACCTTGAAGGATGTCTTTTCAATAGTCAAGGGGCTAAAAATTGAATTTACAGAAGATGTGGTGGCTGAAGTCACTAGGTTACCTTAGGAAGGAGAAAATTAGGTAAAGGATTTTGATTTATGTACAGCTAGGGAAAAGTTTAGTTTGCATCTTGACCCTCCACTACACATAGATAAGAATTAGGTCACCTCTAGATTATATTTGCCCTTGGGTTTTATCTAGCTAGCAATATTTATCATTCAGTACTTCACTTGTGAAGGTCATTATAAGTACTTACTTGCTCTACATTTCAAAATTTTGTCTCATCTTTGGCATGACTTTAGATAGATAAATCTTTCTAATTTCCTATTTAATATTGTAAAGATGAAAGATTCTTTAATACACTTAGGAAAAGGAACAATATGTCTCCCATCATTGTTTGAAAAATTAATTGTGGAAAGGGAATTAAACAAACATTCAATTGGCAGATGTGAAGAGTTTTTGTAATTAAATGAGGTAGAACCTAGATTGGTTGGCCCTAGAGGACAAGGTATTGGATGAAGGGAAAGAAAATCTAGTGGTTTTTGCAAGGTTATTCCTAGAATAGAAAATGTTCCTGAAGCCTTTCCCTCCAGTTCTAGACCAACTAGGAAGATAATTTATAAAGCTGATACCTTCATTTCTAGCAAAAAGAAAAGTAAAAATAGAGAAGTTGCTAGTGCCCCCAAGACCCCATCATTTGAAAAGACTAGGTATACTATGAGGGAAGGAAAATTCAAAGTTATGGAACCAGAAGAGGAAAAATTAGAGCAACAACTTGATAGTGAAAGTAATATTAATGAAACCATGCACTCGCAAGGGGAAGGAGCTTCAGAAAAACCTACTAAAGAAACTTTGATAGAAATGACTACAAGCAAGAGGAAATGAAAGAATCCTCCATGAATATCTACACTCACTATGAGGTGAAGTGCGAGGCTTTTTGAAGGAAATAGGGTTCTAAAGCCTTTTTTCTAATAGTTAACCTAAAGTCTTCTAATTTTGTGAAGGAGTTCTCTTTGGAGGGAAATTTTCAACATAATATGACCAGTAACACTAAGTGCAGTAACTAGAATCTACAACTTGAAGTTGACCTCAGTGTTAACTATGCACTTGTTGATAATGATAAGGATTCTAAAGGGCCTAAAACATCTAAGGAGTTTGAAGAAAATATTGTTATGCAAGACATAGATTTTGAGAATTTAGAGTACCTTCCTTCTAAGGACTACCTTGAATTCAAACAAGGAATTGTTGCAGAAGTAATAGAAAAGCTTAATTAGGATGGGCTAGAAATCCTAGCTAAATTAGTAGCTGAGTCCAGTAAGGAAGAGAATATGGTGATAACACTTGTTATAAAGAAAGGATAATGCTCCACACCACAAAGTGCCAACAAAATTCCTCATCCAACATTTGATTGGATAAACATTTTCAACCAAGAACCACTACCAAAAACCCAATCTGTCTACACCCTTGTCTACAAGGATCAATTTGTTCCACTAGTTATTATGGGAAATAGCATAATGGAAGATGGAAAGAGAAAAATTGAAACATGCCATCAATAAGAAAAGTCATCAGTTGAAGCAGAATTTAGACCAAAATGAGATTTTAAAGAGGAGGAATGAAAAAGTCACAAGATTGATTCCTAAACTTATGGAATGCAAATCACCATCACTAGTGTATGTATTATTTCTCAAAGAATAACTTGTAAATTTCAAATTGACAAGGATTGTGGAAGGACTTAATCCATCCATTTCAACTCCTCATGAGTTTTATGACAAATTTCAATTTGTTCCAATTCCTTTGAAGAATTTATTATGTGAATTATATCTATATAACTTGGTAGTAACTAATGATACATAGTGAAACTCACTCCTTTATATAGGAGATATGTTGTTGAGAGAAATAATGTCTTGAATGTCGAATGAGATAAGAAGGGAACTTCAAACTATTCCATATAGGGAAAATGAAATGATAACTCCTCTGCTCATAGGACCAAAATTTCAAAACTCTCAGTGGACATTTATGGATTAGACTTCTATCTGAGGAAACCCTAGTGGAGCTAATAAAGTATACCTAGTTAGAGAATAAGCCTTTGCAGATTGAGAGAAACATTCATCTTGTGATATTGAAACAATAATTTTTGCTTCAACACAAAGGTGGACACAGATGCCAGATGGCCTGAAGATAAGGGAACCCCACTATCCTCAAAATTTAACTCTTGCTACTGTCATAATTCCATGTTATATTGATTTGGGAAGGAGTCTACACAAATACTAGCTCCTATTAAGGTTTCAACCTCCCATTCTCCTATAGCCACTACTAGAAATGGATGACAATGTAGAGGATCATGATATGTCAACAAGTGGTCAGAGATGGAGAAGGCTTAGGGAATATTATGGATACTTTGATTATGTTAAGAATGAGCTAGGGGAGAGTACAACTAGTGATTGGAGAGTTTGATCTAGAATCATAAATTTCATGGTTGTTGGGGACCAACAATAGCTCAGTTGGGGGGAATGATGGGCCTCCAAAAGGTAATCATTCTAAGTTCTTTTTATCTTGTTTTCAAATAGTTATCTTGCAAAATAGTCATGACTTTATGGTTTCAAGAAAATGAACTTATGTTTTTTTTAATGTATATGCTATATATATGTTAAGACATGAAGCAGAAATATGGATAGTTTAAAGATGCTATATTTTCTTGAATCCATGGATAGAAATGGTATAATGAAGTAGTGTTAAATGATAATAAATGCTTCCCCATATATGATATGTTTTGGGTAGTTTTCCTCCTGTAACCATATGATTTGCAAGAGGTAATTTGAACTTTACACCTTTTCTCTAATATTGATGGTGAAAATAAATATATGTATATGGAGGTTGTGTGCACACTGATTATTTTGCCATTATTTTCTATGGATATTCAAAGATCAACATTTCAACACTAAAGAAGTCAAAGCCAACTAGATTGCTAGACCTTCACAAGAGAAGCAAATAATTTATTGCTTTCTATTGTTGCAGTGCTATAATGTAGCTTTCACAACTTGCTATATTCCTAGAGGATTTATTTTTGGTTAATGTTGTTTATATTTCAAAACTTTATGAGTCTATAATTGATCTTCATTAATGGAGTGATCAAGTAGGTTTAGGAAGTAGTTTTAGTTTCCTTTAAATAATGACTGTTATAGCTTTGATCATAGTCAGAAGAAAATAGAATAATTTGGTCTTCATAGTAGCAAAGTGTGATACTATTTTTCAATCAAGTGTAATCTTTCACCATGAATGAATAGAATGCATAGTTCAAGTTTATAATCTCTTATCTTGATTGTATTTTCTATTCACTCATCCAAGGGGGCCCACTTGGTGAGTGAACTATTCAGTTAGAATAGATTTCATTTCCTTATTGTTTCTAAGGTAGAACTCTATTTCTCTTGCAACCATTGATAACAGAATCAGTGAACTACTCCTATAGCATAGGTGCATAGATATGTTTTCCATTTGCAATATTATCTTAATCTTTAAGTTGAGTTGTCATTTCAATTTATAGCATAAGTTTCATTCATCATTTCCTTTGCTTTAGTTGTAGTGACTTAAAGAAGAATTAGAGCATATACGTTGTAATCACCATTTTAAGTTTATGCTCCTGAATTGATAAATTAAATGAAGTCAATATACTATTTTAAGTAAAACACATGATGCTAAATAACCATAGAATCATTGTGAAAGGATGTCCAATCCTTCATTACTAAGGTATTAAGCTGACCAACCAATAGCCATGGTGAACATCATGTTGAGATACCGATTTCATGTGATAAAGTTTTGTTTTTGACACACATGGGTGTAGCCATTACATTTTTCATGATGACATGATTTTGCAAATGATATCTCCCTTACTAAAAGAGATTATTAAAGCTTGCTAGTTGTAGGAGAAGTCTATATTCTTGTGATTACATTAGCATTGAATGTAAGATAATTTATGTTGCATTATTTAATCCTTTAATATGATGAGGCTGTAAAGAGCCTTAATTTATAAGTGATCTTTCATGTGAAGAGCCACGTCTTCTGAAGCTCATGAAGAGACTTCAACATTGGCTAATGAAGAGACCATGAGTGGAAATTGAAGAGTCAAGACAAAAAAGGGGTCTTCACTTTGTAACAACAAGATAATGAAGCGTCAAAGACATTTTTTTATATTCTCAAGGAGTAATTCATAGGTGATGGAGATTAATATTTTGATTTGAAGATTTTTTCAGTTTTGAGCCTAGTGTTTTATACTATATTTTAGACTTCTGATTATTCAATAAAAGTGAGTTTATTGTCTGGATGGATTTTTCCACTCATGTTGGAGGGTTTTCCTAGGATAAATTGGTTTTTCTTAGTGTTCATTATTGCTCTTGTTATGATATTTTCTACTTATTTTCTTTTTTGGTCTAAAATATTGACACTCCAAAGTGTTCCACTTCAATTTTAGTTAAAATTATGAATATTTTTTTGTTTGAATATGTTGTAATTCTTAAACTCATACCATTTGTGGCTTTCTTATCTAAGTGAAATTTAGTTTGATTACTAATTTTTTTTTAATCTATGCATATTTATAAGAGTGACAAATGCATAGTGGTTTGAAAATCTTTTGTATAACTCTAGAAGATAGAATTGGTTGTGCATAGTTGAGTTTTCCTAGTGAAGCACACTCTAGCTTGGAATTGAAATAATCAAACACCATAGATTTCATTAGGGTTAAATAGGAATTTTTATTCTAATCCTTAAATCCTTTTCAATTTATTTATGAAAAGAATTAAGATAGAATGGGGAAATCTTGAAAAGAGAAAGGGTTATATTTGCTGCAAAAGAACAACTATGTAGGCTCCCCTTGTGAAATCCAACTAAACACTTCAAATCCACTAAGTTTATCTAGCATAGATCAAAACCTTGGGGATCTCTCATTTGATCAGTCCTAATAGTATTCAAGAATCCTTGTTCAAGAAGAATAGGATACAACCATGATGGACACTTATTTTGCATTGGTGGCATGTGAAAACCCCCATCAACACCTTGATAATGTGCAAAATATTTGAAGGATCCAATTGTTGCCAAGAAGAGCATAAATATCAAACAATTGATGCCTATAATTACCCAAGCATGACTAATAACTTAATACAAACAAATAATTTGTTGTTGGCTAACCAAATATTAACAAGCATAATAATAGACATTATACAATGACCATAATAAGGAAGGTAGTGGGTTTGTGTACCCCTGTGCCCCTTTAACATATTAATTTTATACTATGCATTTTTATATTAAAAATTATTAAACAATCAAACATTTCCTCAGGAGACACTATGTTAGAGCAGATAGAATGCTTAAAATTTGTATGTCTATTGTGAATCTTTTGGCACAAACAATGTTTTTTTTTCAAATTGTTGTGGTACCTCTAAACTAGAGCTAAAAAATTATGTATTACTTTAATGCTTTCCAAGTGTAAATATAAGATACAAAAGATAATGAACAATAGTAACTTCAGCTTGCTAATAATCCATTTTAAAAGTTGAAGTGGATAAAACACATGACGACCCACATTTGGTATAGAATGAAGAAGCTTATGTGGATTCATATAAAATTGATGATGAACACAAAACCTGGTATCAAGTTCACTCTCCATCAATAAATAATTGAGGCATAATCCAAGCCACAAGATAAATCCATGTGGTGTTTCTCTTAGCAACTCTATAAGTAAGTTATAGGAAAACACAATTTGCATTAATAACACTCAATCCCTTAAATAGAAACCAAATATTGGGTCCTTTGATTGGTTTGAGAAAAGTGTTACTCCAATTTTATCAATGTTTGAAACTTCTATGAAAAAGAGATATTTTTGTTTTCATTTCCTTTCCATAATAGAATTAATCGATGACCAAGTGGCTATTAAACCATCCCTAAGTTCATGGAGATTAATGATTTCCACCACCTCCAACATAGTCGATAGAGATATTGACAAAAACTCTAGGGAATTTTATTGGGATTTTTCATTTGACTTATCATTGACATCTATTGAACTTCTAGTGACAAATAGGACTGAAATTGATAGTTATGTCTTTGGTATGGTCAAAGATTAAAAAGTACTACTTAAGATTTGAAAATATGACTAGAGTAGAAAAAAATTACTCTGATGATTCATTCTAAAGAATGAGTTAGAACCCAAGAATCAAGATGACCTATGAAGAGTATGGTAAAATTTCTCTTATAGTGTTAGAACTTGAAATTTCAATCTATAGTCTAGAAACCATGTTAGTGGACAACTTCATGTTTCTTGATACTGGTGGGGTCAACCTTTACCCTAGTCAACATTACCTAGTGTTAAGATGTGTGGATATAATTAATTGTTGATTGATATGATGAAGATATTGTTCATTATGAATTGATTGATGCTTTTCTTCCTATGGCTGGAATTGTAGATGATCAATTGTGATGATATGGTCAGTTCATTTGATCTTTCCATATAGAGAATGAGAGATAATTTGTTGACTAAAAAAAATAGATAAAGGAGGATGCTAAGTCCAATGAATCCACATTAAAAGATGAAAAATACATACAAGAAGTGTGTCAGCATAATGAAAAAAATTTAGGTGAAAAATTCTTCTGTTGAAAAGATGTTGAGTATTTCAACTAAGCATGCAAAAGATGCACATGAAACAAAAAACAATCATTATTTGGTAGCAATGCAAATTCACGTCTATCATTAAAATCTAACTTCAATATTGAATCTTATGAAATATTGTCCTATAAAGATTCATATGATGATGGAAATCCAAAGAAACCCATACCACTATGATCAAGGAAAGAGTTTTCAATTCCACATATCACCAATCAATAATATATTGAATCTAATGAGATATTCACTAGTGCAAGAACTTATAGTCCAAATGAAGTTTTTGTGACTAATGGATCAAACAACATGAGAGATTTCAAATGTGTAGTCATAGTGAGGAATGGATTAATGATTATTTTACATGGAAAGAAGAATATCAATACAATGTGTAGATTGGTTGTAGGTTGATAGTGATAGAATAACTCCTTGTAAAAGTGGCATCACTGCATATATATTCTCCTAAGCATTTCCAAGGGATCTTGGAAAAAATTTCGATTGCAAAAGTCTATTTGAATACTCCAGTTCATTATGCTAATGGTTTGTTAATCATGTTTGATCTTTGATTGAATGATTATAGTCTTGATTGTTTACATACTTACAATAGTGATAGACATAACAAAACTCCATTTGGTAACTAAAGAACCCTATGTAGGAATTGGAAAGACATTTTGGTGATGCCCTAAATGTGTCAAGGTTATTCCAATGAAATAGAACATATAATGTGTTGTAGAACAGTTAAAATAGACAATATTAAGTTTGAAATTTCTAAATACAATAAAGACTTGAGTAGAGGGTATCAAACATAGTTTTTTCTTATTGAGTGCATCAAAAATTTCATTCATAGACTAATGCCCATAGATAGAGTTAGACTGCTAGAGTGATTAGGGGTAAGTGCACCAAGTTGTGGTGCCAAAAAGATGACACAATTTTTTTTTGTAGCTTTATAAAGCACGTATGCACTATAGTGCATACGTGCTATGGCTTGGGCTACCCAAGCCATAGCACATATGTGCTTTGTAAAATAAATTTCTTTTATAAATGGGCTACAAATCCATAGCCCATTTAATTTTAACTTCATTTTGTAACATTTCCTCCTCACAACACATACACGAGTTGAAGGAATTGAAGATTTTTGTTAGCCAGCTCCTCAAAATGCCTCCTCATCACTAAAATTCAAGATCAAGATCACACCATATGTTTCCTACCCTTGTTTTTGCATTATTTTGTAGGTTTTTTTCAATTTTTCTTTAAGTTTGTTTATTTATCTAGATTGCAATTGGTTTCTTATCAAGAAATGTGAATAATGAACCAACAAATCCCCGACAAGATCAAAGCCAAAACCCTCCACAAGATCCAAATGAAAACCCTCCACAAGATGAGAATCAAAACCCTCCACAACAAGAACAAGAAATTTTGCAACTTGCACTGATTGGAAGACCTCCTCCTGGCACACAAGAAAACATAATAAATAAAATAGAAGGAGGGAATAATGAATTAGAAGCACTCATTAGTAGGTTGAGAGCTTGTGGAGAAACCAATCCAATGAGAGCGTAATTGGCATCCTCCCCCATGTCCATTATGATCCATGTAGTTTCTATTAGTGATTAGTTTGAAATTTGGCATGTTAAGAGGGAGGAACAAAAAAGATATTATGCAAACAAATTATCATATCAAGATGTAAAAAAAATAAAATAAGAAATACCAAAATGTAGCATTTGTGAATTGTTTAAAAAGCTTGGTGAACAAAATATTGTTAGAGAGACAACTAAATAGTTCCCCATCCATTGGCCCACACATGATGGTATTAGAAATAATTTTTGGGATAGATGGTAGATGGTCTTTAATGTCCCTCCCTACAATAATCATGAGGTCCCAATGTATTTCTTAAGGAAATTGTATTGTGAATTTTTCCTTGGGGAGATCCCTAATTATTTTGATATATCAGAATCTCTGAGTAGAGGTGAGGGGTCATCATTTGAGAGGTCAGGGGCATGTCATAACCCTAATGTAGTTAGGGTACCTATTGTCAAGCCATAGGGTGAGCATGTGATTATTCCTTCAGTTGTGAAGGAACATGTAGATACCAACACTCTAGGGACTATTAATGCTTTGACGTAGACCCTCATTCATTGCATGAGTCCATTAGTTGAGGAGGAGCCTTATGTGCATCATTGCCACATGTGTACATCATGCAAATCCTTATGCACATTTGGTAGTCATGCTGGAGATAGTGTGGATGATGGGCTAGTCACTGATCAGTTTCTAAATGAGACATTTGGCATTGATACACAGGTAAATTACAATTATAATAAACTAATTTGATCACATTTCATATGTGTAGTGAACGACTAATTAATTAGCATGTATTGACATTGTTCAAAATGCAAGGTCAAAGTGTTGGCGACCCTAGTAGAGATCCCCTAACCCCATTTTTTGTCTTGTCAATGAGTCAGGAGGTATGTATCAATTTAATCATTTAAATTAATACATATATTTTTTAAGTAATCATATGAAGGATTGACAAAAAAATTATGCATGTGCATCAGTTCTCTACAAGACCATCGACATTCACTAGGGATTCCAAGCCTAGGCGTGATATGAGCTTCATAGAGGTACATTTTTTTCATGTTAATTTAATTCATTTGATTATATTTGTTTTATGTTTCATGTTGCATGTAACATGTATTTATGAAATGCAACTCTTGACATCTGAGACTCCTCCTCATCTTTGATAGTCCATTGATCGTGGAGTTGCTATAGCGATGGATAGTTTAGAGCCATTGACTAAGGTATGAAATAATTTTCTTGGTTCTAGTTGTTGTTTATAATAGTTAGTATTGAAATTTTAAATGTTATTTATAAGTGATTATATTGATTGAATTTTTGTAGGGCCTTGTTACACCTGATCATCCATGAGCCTTTGAGGTGGACTGCAAAGTGACTATTTGATGGTGGTAAGAAAATAATTAATTTTGTGTGTACATATATTTGATTTCAATGTATAATAATTATTGATTCATATCTACTTTTTTTGTATTAGCTCGAGTTAGAGAAGAGCCTAAACAAGAGGCAAGCAAGTGTGTGAGGAAGACAACATCATCCCCATCATCTCCCTCCACACGATGACCAAAGACCTCTAGGGATTTGTTTGATTCTCCTCATGGGAAGGAGAAGATATAGTTGATAGACACAAACATAGGCATCAATGGACATATATGTTGGATTTTATGTTAGTGGACATATTCAATATACATTTGATGTATATATGACATTTTATATTTAATGTATGACATTTATTTGATGTGTGACATTATTAGACTTATGACATTATTGGTTAATATATGATATGTTTGTTCATGTATGACATAATTGTTTATCATAAAATATTATGTGTTTGTTAATGTATGAAATTATTGGTTATCATGTTATATTATATATTTGTTCGTGTATGAAATTATTGGTTATCATTATATATTATATGTTTGTTCATGTATAACATTATTGGTTATCATAATATATTATATGTTCATTCATGTATGACATTATTTGTTATCATAATATATTATATGTTTGTTCATGTATGAAATTATTGGTTATCATAATATATTATGAGGTTGCATGGGTACTTGTACCCACACCCCTGGTACTCGTACCCACATATCCAAGTACCGGGTACATGTATCCCAAGTACTAGGTAGTCAGTGGAGAGCATCATAGCTAAGGATCTTGATTGAGATTTTTGATTTTTTTTTTTTTTTTTTGATTTTTGTTTGCATATCAACTCATTGTTTATCAAGCTTAATTCAATACCTAATCAGTTCAAAACTTTGATAAAATATTGATTAACAATAAACTTTTTCACTGTTCAAGCATAAGTTTATCATTTCCAATATGTCATCATCATATGATTTATGATCTTGTTCATTTTTAAAGTTTTCCTTCTTTGTTATTTGTTTATCAAGCTTAATTCAATACCTAATTAGTTTGAAACTTTGACATAATATTGATCAACAATAAAATTTATCATTGTTAAAGCCATAAATTTATCATTTGCAATATGTCATTGTCATATGATTTATGATCTTCTTGTTCATGTTTAAAGTCCGCCTTCTATGTTATGCATCTAAACATTTATCATAAATTATTAATACAAACATATAACAAATCTGAAACTAAAAACAATACATTACATTTGAAAACTTTATCACTATTATTGATTTGAAAAATCATTGTCATGACTCATAAATTCAGGTTTTCTATTAATATAAAAGTATAATTAAAAATAAAGTTTGACATACCCAAGTACCCTCGTCCCCTATTATAAAAAATAGTTGTACCTATACCCATACCCTAAGTACCCCAAGTACCCCCATCCCTATACAACCTTGTATATTATATGTTTGTTCATGTATTAATTATTGGTTATCATATGTTAGTGAATAGATTATCCATTGAAGAAATAAATACAAATTAACTCTAAATGCCCAGATAGGAAGATTGAATCAGCACTAATAGTTGGATAAGTTATCATTGAATTGATAACCTTCCTCTAAATTTTATTAGGTACAACTCCTGGTACATGACTTACAATAAATTGAATATGGATGCTTTTAACTAGAAAACACAAAAGGTTTACAAAAATCTACTCGTAAACACAAAATAGATGCGGAAACTAAGTGACTAAAAGAAAAGAACAAGAAATAACACAAATTCTATTTGCCTGGATGCTGCATTACAAAACAAATGAAAATATTGAAAAAGTGAAGAATCATAACTTCAAAGGTATCTTGAAATCAAATATATTCATGAAATAGAAATACTAAATGCATTTAGAGAAAACTAAAAGTTACACCATGATAATAGTCAGTGGAAAGAAATTTTCCCAAACTTGAAGTTTTGGTATACAATTTTCTCCCAAATCTCCCTTCCCTAACATGTATGAGATTACATAGACCTCAACACATATGGCATTAGAATCACTATCTAAAATAAAAAGGAATCTCCCTTCATTACACCTAAAATAAAAATTTCCTATTCTTACTAACACAAATTTGAGAAAAGACAATAAAGATCAGCTCTCCTATAGTCCTAGAATTTGTTGTCTCTCTTTCTTGCTATAGCACCCCAATCTACCTCTAGGAAAGAAAATTGGAACCCTCTACCTCTGGCTCTCTCCCTTTATATAAGTTTTCATCTTTTTGATGTGTCTTATCAATTATAATAACCGATTCTTGAAAGAAAACCACCTCCCTCTATTCTCTTATACTTCTATATGTGAGCAATGCTTAATTCATAATTAAACATTTTATTATGATTCACTTTTAGGATTCAATTGGCTTCTTTTGTATGGAATGGATAGAATCTTCAAATTTATATTTGGTTAGGAAATAAATAATGACACCTGTTTAGAAGAATCTATGTACTTTGTATGTTAACCTCCACATGTCATTGTTTACCAACACCACATCTTCTTTTCACCACATTCTTTGGGTTCCCACAACTTCTAATTTTTTATAGTCATCTTTTGATGAGGAATACAAGGCTTGAATTTGGTGAGGGTGGTCCATAAATCATGATTCCTTCAAATCTTTAATATGTTGACCTATCATGAAAAACTCCTGCCTTCTATTTGAATGCCATAGCTTTGAGTCTTCATGTGTTGGCTTGGGATGATGCTAAACATCTTAGTAGCTCAATTAATTCCTTATCTACATCCTTCATCTCAGTATTTTGTGTCATTTTCTTGTGACAACAAGAGTGATTATTTCAAATAATTTATTTTCTACTTATCCATATTAACAAATTTTGATAATAAATCATGATATTCTTGTCCATGTGAAGGTTTTAAATATTCTTTCTGAAGATGGATTCTGATTGTCAAAATTATCTATAGCCATGTCTATGCCTATTCTCAAACATTCCTCCTCCCAAATATGTATTAATGACTAAACAATTTTTATTTCCGGTCCAAGTTGATACAAAGGAAAATACATTAGTTGATGCTAGTTCAAAAATTTTTTCACACTCATATCTCCCTCAAGATCACAAATGCTCTATTGCTTATGCAGTAGCTGTCTTCTATGGCTTAGAGAACCTTCCATGAAATCCAGTACACATTCTTTTTAGTTTTCCCATAGGTTATCCTAGGGTTAGATCATGTTCAATGCAAGTGCATAGGTGTTTTAACCAACACTTGATGGATGTGAGTTAAACTTTAATTTGTCTATGCAAGGCTCGATCCAATCCCATTAATGGAGAGTGTGCACTATCAGTATTTGAAAGAAGAGTCATCATAATAAGTTCAATCTAATGATCTTTTTCTATGCTCAGGTCACTAGCTTTGTTTTTAAACTTGCAACCATACTGGTGTAGAGCAAGGAGGGACGATTCTATGGTGAGATTTTTGAATTCTCCCTAACAAAGTTTTCCTCTTCACAGTAGAAGATGAGCATCAATCTTCTTTCTTTTATTGAAATCTGAGACTCCTCCTTACCGAGGCTTCATGTTAAGTCCAACTTCTCAACTCAAGATGCACCAACTGAATGGCGAATATGAATTTACAATTCTTCACACTCGTGTTTCTACTTGTGAGTGTTTCAAACATGGAGATGATGGCATTGAATCTCACCTTTTAATGTTAAATTATAAACTGTGATTTTCATTTGGGTGTTAAAAACCACCAAACCAATTTTTGCCTCTTAGAGGGGATCGAGGCTCCCAATTAGTCATTGTAGAATGGCTTTGCTTTCTATTATATCTTCCCATAATTGGCAGGGAAACTAACCTCCATCTTTCATGTGAATGGCTTGATGGAGATCAGGATGCTAATCACCCTAGAGTGATTCCATCCATGAGGTAATGTACTTGGGTCTCTTTATTCATTCTATTGAACCTCCACCAATATTCAAATAAACAAGTAATGATGAAGAAAGAGCGTATCTGCATTTCTATATCTGGCCATGGGAATAAAAAATTGGGAATAATCAATACATCCCAAAATAATGAGTGTCTCTTTTTGCAACCTAACATCATCATTCCTCACATTTTTAGAATCATCTACTTTGTATTTAAAATTGCACTCCTTGTTGAGTGAATGTATAAATGCTTTTGGTGCCTCTCATGATATTAATGGTAGCCAATTCACTTTATTCTCTTCTTCAAAATTGTGATAGTTCTGCATATTCTTTAAGTCCATTTTCCCAACATACTCATTAATTTGTTCTTCACAATTGGTACCATGAATCTTAAGAAAAGATCTTGAGTTTCTACTTTTAGTCTCTATAAGTTATCAATGTCCGATCATCTCATGATAGACAACTGTAATTGCCATTGCTTTGTATATAAATATTTAATGTCTTTCTTCTTCTTAACACTTAGCCCAAATCTCCCTCAATGACATCACACATGGTATTGAGAAAAACTGTGTAATTGATCTTTTGAACATTGACTCTTGAACCTTTTGAATTCAGATTGAAACTAGAGGTTGAACTTCAATCTTGACAACCACTAAATTTTGGTGTTAAATCAAACATGGATTCTAAACTTTTGTTGAACTAAACCTAAAAGATGCCTCTTTGAACCACTTCAAACTACTTTGAACCTTAATTCAAAGCATTTTGAAACCATAAATTAAATTTTTTAAAAATTATGTCTATATTGGGTACCAACATCATAATATATATCTTGTTTTTATTGTTTACATTTTAAGTACCTAGAGCTAATGGAATAGATAGTTTGATCCCATGACGAAAGGTGAGAGAGATTTGATAATTGAAAATTTTGTACTAGCCAACACTACAAGTTTCAACATCACCTAAGATGGCATCGCAAAATCAAAACAGAGTAAGATCACCAAAAATTGAGAGAGGTTATTGTAGGTCCCCACAACATAGTCCTATAGCACCTAGAATCACATTCATACCTCTCTTAAGCTCCAATATATGCCCCATCAAAGATCACTACCCTATGAAATTTAGTGACCCTTAGGGACATTTCGGTTCGACATGCCTAAGAATGTTTGAGTGCTTAATAGGATGAGATGAGCTTGGGGCTAGGTTTTACCTAGCCACTTGGAACTAACAAACAAGACAATTCAATCCCACGATGAATAGTGAGGAAGATTTGGAAGTTGGAAATTTTCTACTAGTCAACACTACGAGTTTCAACATCACTTGAGATGACATCGTAAAACCAAAATGGAGTAAGATCTCATAAAAGAAAGAGATTATTGTAGGTCTCTACAAGATAGTCCTATAGGACCTAGAATTGCATCCATACCTCACACGAGCTCCAAGATATGCCCCGTCAAAGATTGCTACCCTATGGCATTTAGTGACCCTTAGGGACATTTCGGTTCGGCATGCTCGAGAATATTTGAGTGCTCAATAAAATTGGATAAGCTTGGGGATAGGGTTTACTTGGCCACCTGGAGCTAACTGAATAGACACTTTGATCCCACGATGAATGGTGAGGGAGATTTGAATGTTGGAAACTTTGTACTGGCCAACACTATGACTTTTAGCATCACCTGAGTTGGTGTTGTAAAATAAAAGTAGAGTAAGATCTCTAAAAATCAAGAGAGTTTATTGTAGGTCTCTGCAACATGGTCCTATAGGACCTAGGATCACATCCATATCTTGCACGAGCTTTGAGATATACCCTGTCAAAGATTGCTGCCCTATGGCATTTAGTGACCCTTAGGGATGTTTCAGTTCAACATGCTCGAGAATGTTCTAGTGCTCAAAAGGATTGGATGAGCTTGGGGTTAGGGTTTACCTAGCCACTTAGAGCTAACAAAATAGATAGTTCGATCCCACAATGAATGGTGAGGGAGATTTGGCAGTTGGTAACTTTGTACTGGCCAACACTACGAGTTTTAGCATCACTTGAGATGGCATCACAAAATCAAAATGGAGTGAGACATCCAAAAAGAGAGGGAGATTATTGTAGGTCTCCACAACACATTCCTATAGGACCTATAATCACATCCATACCTCACACAAGCTCCGAGATATTCCCTATCAAAGATCGCTGCCCTATGGCATTTAGTGACCCTTAGGGATGTTTCAGTTTGACATGCTTGAGAATGTTTGAGCACTCAATAGGAGTGGATGATCTTGGGGATAGGGCTTACCTAGCCACCTAGAGCTAACAAAATAGATAGTTCAATCCCACGATGAACGGTGAGGGAGATTTTACAGTTGACAACTCTGTACTGGCCAACACTATGAGTTTCAACATCACCCGAGATGGCATCATAGAATCAAAGTGAAGTAAGATCTTCAAAAAGAAAGAGAGGTTATTGTAGTTCTCTACAACATAGTCCTATAGGACCTAGAATTTCATCCATACCTCACATGAGCTCTGAGATATGCCCCATCAAAGATCAATGCCCTATGGCATTTAGTGACCCTTAGGGATATTTTAGTTTGGCCAGCTCGAGAACATTCAAGCACTCAATAGGACTGGATAAGCTTGTGGTTAGGGTTTTCCTAGCCACCCAAAGCTACAAAATAGATAGTTTGATCCCGCGATGAATGGTGAGGGAGATTTGGTAGTTGGAAACTTTGTACTGGCCAACACTATGAGTTTTAGCATCACTCGAGATGGCGTTGCAAAATCAAAATGGAGTAAGATCTCCAAAAAGAAAGAGCAGTTATTGTAGGTCTCTACAACATGATTTTATAGGACCTAGAATCACATCTATACCTCGCACGAGCTCTAAGATATTCCCCATCAAAGATCACTACCCTATGGCATTTAGTGACCCTTAGGGATGTTTTAGTTTGGCATGCCTAAGAATGTTTGAGGGATCAATAGGATGGGACAAGCTTGGGGCTAGGGTTTACCTAGCCACTTGAAGCTAATGGAATAGACAGTTTGATCCCATGATGAATGGTGAGAGAGATATGAGCAAGATATGTATGCTTAGGCCACTTTGTGCAAGATATGAGAAAAAGTTGCTAATTAGGCCAAATTGAGTCTTTTTTAGTTTTTGGTCAAGATAGCCTAGGATTAGGTGTTTTTAGTTATTTTTTAATAGTTTGGAACCTTTTCCAAGTCCTAGACATGAAATCTAGTGAACTTTGCATAAGTTGCACTTTTTGTGCAAAATTGCAAAAGTTGCTTAAAAATGCAAATCTGGCTGGAAACCTTCTAACCTTCAAAAAAATGTTTCCCATGCTCATATACATGAGCATGGATAGTTAAAAATTCCCGAACCTCCAAAAAATTGTAAAAGTTGCTCAAAGCAACTTTGCATTTGTAGGACTTAGGAAGCTAGGATACTCAAGTTGGGCATGATCCTTAAAATTTCTCATCAAAATATATTAATGATCTTAATAGAACAACAAAAAGCTCATTGCCACCTTTAAATGGAGACTTCAACTTAAATGAAGATTGTTAGTTCCTAAACATGTCCCAATCAAGTAGATGACTAGTTTACAAAGAAACTAGTAGGAAACGAGGTCATGGATATGAAATCAATGCTCAAGAAGGTTCAAAAACACTAAAATAAATTATTTCCAAATTCTCAACCCTTCACCAATTCCCAAACTTTTTCCATTCACAAATCAACACGCTACAATAGGTCAAATCCTTCATGATACTTGACCTAGGGCTTGATTGGAAAAATCACAAAAAAAATCCTATAGTCTTGAAACCATTGAAACTTAAAAAGGACCCTAATAACTACCATTTCCCAAGTGGCCATGAAATTTCAACCAAGGAAAATGCAGTTAGAGGCCCATTTTTGCTGTGTGCACCAAAATATTGTCCTAAAAACCTAGTTTCACTAAAAAGGCAATAACTTGAGTTAGAAAACATGTAGAATGATGAGACCAGAAGCAAAAAAAAGATTTTTCAAAGATATATCTCAAAAATCCATCAAATATGGTTTTAAAGTCCATACATTTTGTGCAACATGCAAAAAACAATAAAAATGACTTGAAAACTGAATTTCTTTCTTTGCAACTTCTTCCAATCAGTATATTAATGCCCTTTAGACCTCACAAATGAGGTATATATATCTCCTATGTATATATTAATGGTTAGGACCAATATTTTAATAGTTATAACCCTTTTCCCACTAAGTTGCAAATTTGAGCAACTTTTACAAATTTCAACAATGCAACTTTGCACAAAAAGTGCAATTTTTACATTTTTCACTTGATTCCACTTCTAAGACTTGGAAAAGGTTCCAAAATACCTAAAACCAACTAAAAAAAACTTATTCCTAGTATTTCTTGACCAAAAACATTAAAAATCATGAATTTCCCTAATGAGCAACTTTTTGCTTATAAATTGCACAAATTGACTTAAGCATACAAAATGGTGTCTTTCTTTGACAACCATGGACTTCTCATCCAAGGGTTGTTTATTCTAGCCTAAGTAGGTAAAAAAAACATGAAAAAAAAAAAACCAAGTGCCTTGGTGCTCTACATCAGGAACATACCCCCAAACATGAATGAAAAGAGAACAATGACCATGGACACAGTGAGATTGGTGAAATGTAGCAATAAAACTCTTTGTATTTGCAAGTTTGTAATAAATGGCATCCAATACCCATACTACCACTCCTAGGTCCAATTTGAAGTTTTCATTTATTTAGAAAAAGTGTTGTAGATAGTCATTTTCACATTGTTTCTGATGCAGAGCTTACAACCTTCTTTCACCAAAAGCTTCCTATGTGCCTAGTAGCACCCAATCCATTGCAACATGCCAATTAGGCTTACCAGCCTTTACCCAATACTGACCATTGTCTCTCCAAGTGGACTCCAATTTTTTAAGGTCTTTCCCCTTCTCTATCGATCTTAGAAAACTTGGGTCAATTATAGGTTTTAGGGACACTAGCCCTCAACTAGGCCAAATAAGGTAAAATATGAAATCTGGTTTCCAAACTCCAAACTTAGGCTAGTATCAACATCACTAGGCTCATACCACAAAGACTCATGAACTTTTAGAGTTCTAACACCCCCCCTAAAGACCAAATTCCAAAAATTAGGCTTAGAAATCCTAGTAGGTCAATTTTCAGTTTTCTATGGCTAACTTCCAAACTTTCCAAATGAGGTATCAAACAAATTACCTTTTTGAATGCCCTTTACCAGGTTCTTGAAGACTTCAAAATATCTTGGGCTGAACCTACTCTACCATGTCCTAGCTCCCACTTGGTTCACAGACCTAATAGGCCTAATTAGGCTAGCTTTCCAAAGAAAGTGTTAGGAAATGGGTTCATAGAACTAGAAAAACTACATGGAAATCTTCCTCCCCATGCCACATCTCTATTTCACCCTTTTCCTAGGTTATATTAGTTGGTTTGGAAGTCTAATCACCACTTCTCCTGCAATTCTACGCTGAACACATAGGGATGTTCAACCTAGGGCCGGTTGGTAAAAATATGAAACCTTCTCCTCCAAGCCTAAAAATTTACCATATCAAAGTACACTCCCCTAACTTGCATCCCTCCAAGTGACATCGAATTCTAACTACGAGATTGCAAGTTAGAGGCACATGTTTGCCAAAACCCTTGAATTCAGCCCCAAACAAGAAACTTGAACAAATTGAAAGATAAATTCTTCAAACCAAAAGAAAATGAATCCTAGTTCATTAGGCTATCCAACCATGTCAACTGATCCCTTCTCCCAATCCATACAGTTTTGTACAACAGATAAAAATAGTGAAAATAGTAGAAAATAGAAGTTTTATTCATGCAAATGTTCACCAATCAGTACCATCATGTTGTCCTCTCCATGTACAACATATTTAAACATGTCCTCTGTGTCTTCAATGTTCATAACCATTATTCAAATGGTTACGCCAATGTACAACCATTTTTACAATCATATTGCAAAGTTCTCAGCATTTTTGCAATTTTGCTTGACAATTTTTAACAACTAATCTAGGACTTGACCAAATGACCCTAAGAACTATTAAAACCTTCTAAGGATCACAAAAATCCTATTTGCATTTAAAAACCACCAAAATTTCTTATTTTTGACCCATTGGTACAATTTGTCACTCTAGCTTATAATGGCACCTAGAGCCCAATTGACCTTACATTTTGGTCTTATTACAACATTCTTATTAATGTTCCAAATCCAAAACTAGGACCACTATCCATTTTCCTTGGTGTCCTGCACCAATTTCCTTCAAGAAAAATGATTTAACCATCCTCTTTCTCTTCTAACTATGACTTTGGGATGAATTTTTAATATTTATCATATGTAATTATGCATACTAATGTAGGGAACAGTCAGAGGATGCAAATGATCATCCAACTAGACAAGTTTGGAGTGCTTGGGTGCATGAAAATGAATTAAATTTGATGCCATAGGTATAGCAGAAGGAGATATGCCAAAAGGAGACCATGGTTTTATGTAAAAAATTCAAATTAATCATCATAAACATGATGTAGGATCAACTAACAGGTCCTAGAAGTGATTTCTTGGTCAGATTTGAAGAGGCCCTAGTTTTTAGCCTTGTTTAGTGAGGGTTTCATAAAAAGCACATATAGAGAGTTTATGGGTTCAATCCAATTGAAGAAACCTCACTTTAGAATCATATTAAGATATTTTACCAAGTTTTATGGTTGGGGGATAATTATTCCATATAGTTCTTTTGTAAATGGAGGAGTTTTTATGCCTAAAAAGTGGCCCATAGTGTAACAATAGAGACTTGGTCCAAAACAACCATACCTCATCTTTTGATATGTAATAGAGAAGAAAAATGAGTATCCTAATCTTCAATTTATTTTCTTTATTTTATGGGAAAATGTGGAGAAAAGTGCAAGAGGACAACATTTGAGGGCTAATTAGGGCTTGTAGGTCTAGTAGGCTGGGATGATTGGTTTACCTTAGAGACAGGCTCTTGGTATTTGGTAAAATGGTTTTTTGCGGTGTATTAGGGTATTCAAAACCATTATATTACTAAGAAGTCTTTGGATAAGTCATTTACCTAATTTGGAAAACTTAAGCCTTAAGGTTGCATTCAAAAACCTTTGGGAAAACACATTGTTCAGAGTATTTTCTCATAGAACTTGGAAGGGCCCATCTTGCTTTGCATCACTTTTCCTACAAGTGTCTATAAAGAAGATATGTAATAATACCCTAAAGACTTGATTTCAAGTGTAGAAGAGATGCAATATCTAATTGGGTCCTAGAGCTGCTACATTACAAGTTGTAAGTTCAATACATGTTGATATGTAGTTAAGTCTCAAATACTTAACTATGATTTTGTTAAGAGGGTGATATGCAATTAGGTCTTGAAGACTATATTGTAGGGATGCAAGACTTAACCCAATGACATATGAAGATTCTTAAAGAGCTTGCAATCAATTCGTAAAGACTTGATTACATTACGTGCCTATCAACATAGAAGGATAACTTATTGGTTGGGTCTTAAGGTTTTTCAACCACGTAGGCATGAGAAAAATTGCAATCAAGTTTGTGAGACCCAAATAAATTTTATTAATGCATGAAACTTATGACTAATTGATGTCAAGGACCTTGACTAAATATGAGAATTAAGACAAACTATTCACATGTTGAGATTCAAATATATGAGGACAATGCAAGGGCATTCAAAGAAATAAAAAAAGGGCCTAAGTGATGCAAGTGGTAGGGTACTAACAAGGTAGATTGGGAGAGTACAACCTACAAGAACAACCTAACAAGGTTTGACAAGGTTCAATACCCCACACATGCACCTTGACAACAAATATTGCTTAATACAAGAAACCTACACCAGACATGGAACCAAGAAATTAGACTCAAGAAATGATGTTCTTAGATCAACATAGGTATATAGATTGGAATTGAAGACACCAAACTAAGAAAAGGACATAGTTCCTTCATTAACCTCTTGGATTCCTAATAGCCTAAGGAATGAGACTTAGGTATGCAACTTGTACACTTAGCATGAAAAGAAAGACTAATATCAAGATTACTTCCTATTTTTGATGTATTATCAAATTCCAAAGTGGAGAGATCCCCTTAGCAAGAAAATTGTCAAAACCCATGGGGACAACATTTAGACACAAGGGCTAATTAGGCCACATTCACAAAGTAGGTACCATTTAAACATGTGCTAAAAACATGAGACCAATTGGAGATGTTGAGGAATGATCCAAATATGCTGATTACCAAGTTACAAACCATAATCTAGAGTTTTGAGGCCTTAAAATGCTAAGGCAACATGTTTGTGTATTGATGCATATGAGGTATATGCATCTAGGGCATCATGCTTCTTCCTTCTCCCTGCATCTTATCACCTAAAACCAAAATAATCTTAAAGTGAAATTAAAATTCAGGGATTCCACCAAAGGCCATAATTTTCCTATGGTGGAATCTCACATTATATCTTGATTTCAATCAAAACCCTTGAAACCCTTGAATTTGGGTTGTTAGCACTAAAATAGAAATAACTTGAGTTTTACAAATTTTAAAGACCTCAAACCAATTTCATTAGAAATTTGATTCAAATATCTATCCAATCATGCCAAGAACGGATCCCTAGGTATCTATACACAATTGTAGCATGCAAAAAGACACCCAGAATGTATGAAACAAGGTTCTTTTTATTGATTTCAATGCCAAAAATGTACATTTTACCGTCCACCCACCTAAAAGGGTTATATGAAGGTATTACCTAACTGATCCAACCATATTTGAAAGGTTTTAATCATTGGAGGAAATATTAGAAGCATTTTTGCTTAGTTATGCAAAAAGTTGCAAAGTTGCATAACAACTTTTGCACTTTTAATGCATTTTTTACATTTTAGAGCCTAAAAGGCATTTTAACCATTCAAATGAGTCTAGATTGACCCAAAAAAACTACTAGACCCTAGATTATAAGTATATACATTCAAATTACATAAATTGTGCCCTTGTGACCTCATTGAGCAATGAGTTCATAATATACCCAAATTGCTAATGTGCCACACAAAAGGGTTAAAGGTGAATCTAAGAGGCCCAAAAACCCTTATTTTCATCATTCCATGTGAGATTGATCTTGCACCACTAAGAGACATGAGCCACAATTCAAATGGATTTTTGTGTAGATTTATACTTAATTCTTCCCAAGCAAAAATCAAGAGCAACATATTGAAAGGTTATGTTAAAAAAAAATAATGTTGATGATGACCTTCAATATACCTTTGAACCCTTTTAAAGAAAGTCAAATCTCAATATACTTTGTTATTTAATATGAAACAATATGTGAATTATTTAATTCACTTGCTTCATATGTTCTTTACTCTTTTCTATCCCTGCCTATATAATTCAAACTCCTACTACATGCAAAATACTTTCTAACACTTCCAACTTCTTAAATGGGCTATCCCTTAGAAATTCCATGCTAGGGACCCTTCCCTAAGCTAGAGACTTATCCCTTAAGTTTCTCATTGCCCTATGGTAAGGTATGCCTTGAATTTTAGGCCAATTAGTGACTCTTCCAAATACCTTGTGACTTCCTACACCCTAGTATCACACCTAGGTCTAATGACCCTTATTGATGTAGGGCACACAACCTACTTTTGCCACTTGGTTCTTAGACCTCTAAGGGTACCCAAACCCACTTTAGGATGATGTGTTGGTTACCAGCCTTTTCCAAATGATGACCTTTACTTATCCAAGTGGAATTCACTCTCCTCAGATCGTTCCCTTTTCCTAGGGCTCTTGGCAAACTTGGATCAAAATATGGCTTTAGGGACACTTGCCCTTAACTAGGCCAATTTAGGAAAAACAAGTAAAAATGTTTCAAGACTTCAAAATTAGACTTTATTCAGCATTTCTAGGACTAAAACACTAGGATTCATGCACTTTTAAGGCTCCAACACCTTCAAAGGATCAATATCCCTAACTTAGGCCTAGAAATCCTAGTAGGTCAAAATTTAGTTTTCCTTGGAAAACTTCCAACCTTTCCAAAGGACAAGGCCAACTTATCACCTTTTCAAATACCTCTTACCTAGTTCTTGAATGCTTCAAAGGATCAAGGCCTGAATCCATTCCAGCATATCCAAACTCCACTTTAGTGCACATACCTAATATGCCTAATTAGGCTGGGTTTCCAAAGCAAGTGCCTGAAGATGAGTTCAAAGAATCAAGTCAACCCCATGGAACTCTTCCTCTCCTTCCTAAAACTCTATTTCACCCTTCACATAGACTTAGACAATTAGTTTGGAAGCCTAAATGCCACTTCTTCTTCAATTCCTGGCTAAACATGTAGGGATGTTCAGCCTAGGGCTAGTTGGTAAAAATATCAAATAGATACCATGATAGTTGATCTCCTTCACCAATCTATACGCATCCGTACAACTAAAAAAGAGAGAAAAAGGTAGAAAATTAGAGTTTGATTCATGTAAATCTTCACTAATCCGTACAACTATGTTGTACCCTCCATGTACAACATTTTAAAACATGTATTCCTTGCCTCTAATGGTCATAAACATCATTCAAATGGTTATGCCAATGTTCAACTTCACTTTCAATTATTTAGCAGGAAAAGTTGTTATTTTGCATTTTTTTTGCATGATAACATTAACATTTTTGCTTTAATAACCTCCTAGACACCTAAATCTTTGCCAAAAGAACCCAAGGCATTTAATTCTATCTAAAGACCTAAAAAATCCTTATTGCATAGAAAATAACTCAAATTCCTCAAATTTGACCTTTGGTTCAATTTGGTATCCTAGCTAATAATGACACTAAGGATCCAATTGACCATTCTCTCTCTCTCTCTCTCTCTCTCTCTCTCTCTCTCTCTCTCTCTCTCTCTCTCTCCCTATTCAATCTAATGAAACAACTAGATCTGCTCTATATTTTAATGCCTCAAGTATTGTCTCATGGTCTGACTCACGAACTTTCCAAAGAGTCTTATTATGTAGTTTTCCACCATATTTTGTCAAGTGGAAATTTATGTGACAACATGGTTTGAATAATTAATAATATTCCTCTCTATTTTCCAATCCTTGAATAACCACAAGTTAGGGTTCTTAATAAAATATCATCTAAGCCATGTGCCAGTTACAACCACCACACTGATATGGTACTTTAAACCTTCACCATCTATAACCAAGTGATCCAATTTTTGTTTGGCTTGGACACAATGACACAAATAATAGTATGTCCCTTCTTCATTGTCTTCAGGTGCAATAACAAAAAAAACATGGCCTATAGTGATAAATGTACAAAATGCAGTAATTAATTCAGAAAATACTTAGGTAAAAATTATAAAGTTACATATTGAAATTACAAAGATATATAAATATATATATTACCAAGTTGCACTAGATCAGACAAGTGATCAAATTCAATAGACGAATCCATCTCTACCATTTCTAGTGCTTGTGGGGGACGATAGGTGTCAATTGGGTCCAAAACCCATATATCCCATTTGTCCACCCATTTAGTTGACTCACACTCATCCCAATTTTCCTCTGCACATGATGGACAATAGAATGCCATTTTTCATGTGTGGATACTCCATGGACCTACATTAGAGCTTCTAAAATAGTGCAACTCACTTGATCCTATTAGTGTACAACAATCCTCATATGGTGCAATGTTAGTATTATCTATCAACCAAAAAAAATCTATGAACTGTAGAATCACCTTCCTTACCTAGACCCATTGTAGCATTACACCATTGGATGATTGATTTTTCATCTATCAATATTGCTCCATCTTTTTACCTTAGTTCTTCACGAGCTAAGGATCTTTTGATGCATGTGCCTACACAATCATGCTCTCCCTTTCTATGACCAGCCTCTATGAAATTTCACATATATTGAATTCTACACAACTTGTGCATCCTACTCAACCAATAGAACATTTGTGCATTCTTAAATTGAGATGCACAATTGTTTGACCAAATAATGTGTTGATGATATGGTATTCTTTTGTTAGCCAAATATCCATAAAATAGTTGAAAACAATCATGTAAAAACTCCATAGAATGTGATTGATCATCACTGATGTAAAAATGGTACTCCCTCAAAATCTTCTTGTCATCCTCTATAATTGTAGGTGAATGCATGAATGTTATGTGAACAAATATGAAAACCTATTTGAAGTATAATACTTATATTGCACCTCATTTTATGGTTGTGGTGTGTAGTTCTCTACAAAGTCTACAACCAAAACAATGGTATCCAATGGAAACGTATCCTTGCACAACTTGAATTGCAAATCCAACCATTGAGCTCTATGTGTATGCCTTGCATACTCATAAATAATCTTTTCACAAAAAATCTTCATGAACTCATACATTGGAATCTTTTCAATGACTAATTCACATCTTTTACCCTATTTCCCATCTTTTAGAGCACATGTCATTGTCTTAAATTTTTTGTAATCTACTATTTCATTTCCATTTGCATGTGTACTATCCATATGTTCACAAGCTGATAAAAGTTACAAAGAATCACAAAATAATCATATACCATCCAAGCATGATGTATTGTAAAATTTTTGGCCATCCCCTATTTCACATAAAATGTTAGATATGAATTCCTTTGAAGATCTTGGTGGTTCATCCATGTCACAATCCTACAAAAGAAACTTAGAATGCAAAAAC
Organism: Cupressus sempervirens; assembly: GCA_028749045.1. Taxonomy (NCBI): domain Eukaryota; kingdom Viridiplantae; phylum Streptophyta; class Pinopsida; order Cupressales; family Cupressaceae; genus Cupressus; species Cupressus sempervirens. Next base: position 133,813,495 of record CM053788.1, on the reverse strand, counting down.
ACATATATGCCTAAAAATATCAAAATGGTTAAAAAATTCAATATATATCCTACAACAAGAAGTTGTGTATGTGCGATTTATCTCCACATAAAAAGGTTTACACATCTCCAAAAATCTTTGACTTATTCAAATTTGAGGATACATACTAATAAATTTGCAAAAAATTGTGTTTGAGTTGAGTCCAAAAAATGGTTCACATGTGGGTTGCAATTTTTGCTACCAATCCTCCTTCTTACAACATCTCTTTGATTAGGGGAAACATGTGTATTATTTTTCTAAAAATCTTTGATTAATGATTTCAAAGCTTCACTAATTTCTTTATCCTTTCCCAGTAGTCTACCGCTAAATGTTCATAAATTATTTTTTGTTGGATCTTCCAATCTCTCATGCCTTAGCATGGCTCTCCTTAGAGTACCTCTACCAATTTTCAATATTTTTCTTGTCTTTCTCATGAGTCAATATTTCTTCATTTGGGTACTTACTATTGTTGATGTGAGTACTTGTCTTGTGATATTACTATCTTTGGTGCATGATTTAGAACCCACTTTGTCATAAGCACTCATTAGATTCTTTAAAATGCTTTTTTCATTTGAATCATCCATCATTCTTAGCCCAAGAATCTTCATGATAGCCCTAAATTTCAAATTCTTCATCATTTCGACAAATAATTGGCATTGACTTGTAATATTTAATTCTTCAAAGAATAATCTCCACATACAATTAACTTTTCTTTGACAAGTACATTTGTTAATTTTGTTAGGCATTAATTTCAAAATGTTAGTATCAATATCAATCAATTATTTTGGTCTTCTAAAACAAATTTTAGAAATTGTTATAATTTCTTCCATTCCCTCAACATTTTAAACATCAACATAAGGTTGAGTGTTTTGCGTACCTTGAATAGAAGATGATGTGCCTTGGCAATAAGATGCAAAAGATGGAATATCACCTACTTAATATGTTGATGTTGTTTACAAATTAGCATCTCTTCAACATGAGAGGGTGATATGACTTCAACATTGGAAGATGGTGTAGCTTCACAATTCAATTGTCTTCTTGAGTGTAACATTCTCATTCATTCTCTTTGTCTTTCCAATTCTTCCTCTTTGTTTCTTTGTATCGGTGGTTCTTGTTCCTCTTTGAAAGTCAATTCTTCATTATTGCTTTGCAATTTTATTTGTTCACGTAGTAGTTTCATTTTATCTCTTTTAATTGCCAAACCTGTCTCCCTCTTTTCCTTTGTTTGAGTTTTTGGTTTCTTCCTTGGCATGATGATGATTTCTATATATCAAATTATTGAAACATCTAAATTACTTACAATTTGTAAATTACAAATCATTCAAGTATATATAAAAATTGCAATTATTTCAGTGAGTACATAATATATATTAAACAGCTTGCCAAATTTCTAACCATTTCCAAATAACAATTCATTCAAACATATAAATTTTAATGAATTCACTATATATTAAACAACATGTCAAATTATAATCAAAATTTTCTCTATATATGAACAAATAATATTTAAAAAGGACTGCACTAACCTTTTCTATACAAAGAATATTTAAAAAGCCTTCAAATAGCATATCCAATGATTGAATTTGGTGTTTGCTAGCTTTAAAAAGTATTCAAACAGTGTTTGCTAACTTCCAATAGCTTGAAACCTACATTTTCTATCGAAACAACAGAATGCACAATAGACAAAAAGTAGAATATGGATAAGCAGGGACCCAAACTTGCTTTATGACCATTTTTTGGTGATTTCACATAGTGCGTATGCACTATAGTGTGTATGAACTATAAAGTACATACACCCTATGTGAAAATAAATCTCTTCCTAGCCCAGCATCCCCCATCCCCTACTCTCTCTTTCCTCTCCTATCCCCTACTCTCTCTCTCACTCTCCCTCTCCTACTCCCTCCCCCATCGTCTACTCTCTCTCACACTCTCTCCCATCCCCTACTCTCTCATTCTCTCTCCTCTCCCATCCCCTACTCTTTCTCTCTCTCTTACTCTCCCTTTCTCACTACCTACTCTCTCTCACTCTCTCTCCTTTCCCATCCCCTATATCTCTCTTGCTCTCCCTCTCCTGCTCCCTCTCCCACCGCCTACTCTCTCACACTCTCTCCTCTCCCATCCCCTACTCTCTCTCACTCTCTCTCTCCTCCCCCATCCCTCACTCTCCCTCTTCTACTCTATCTCCCACCACCTACTCTCTCTCTCTCTTGGGATACTCTCTCTCCCCCCTCTCCCACCCCCTACTCTCTCTCTCTCTCTCTCTCTCTCTCTCTCTCTCTCTCTCTCTCTCTCTCTCACTCACACACTCTCATCCTCCTCCTCCTCCTCCTCCTCTCTCTCTCTCTCTCTCTCCCACTCCCTCTCCCACCACCTACTCTCTCTCCCATCCCCTACTCACTCTCTCTCCCATCCCGTTCTCTCTCTCTCTCTACCACCGCCTACTCTCCCTCACACTCTCTCCCATCCCCTACTCTCTCTCTCTCTTACACACACTCCCATTCCCCCCTCTCTCCCCCTCTCCCACTCCCTCTCCCACCACCTACTCTCTCTCCCATTTGCTACTCTCTCTCTCTTAGGCTACTCTCTCTCCCCTCTCCCATCCCCTACTCTCTCTCTTTCACACATCCACACAATCCCATTCCCCCCTCTCTCTCCTCTCCCATCCCACTCTCTCTCTCTCTCCCCCTCTCCCACTCCCTCTCTCATCACCTACTATATCTCTCTCACTCTCCCTCTCTACTCTCTCTCTCTCCCATCCCCTACTCTCTCTCTTACATACACTCCCATGCCCACTCTCTCTCTCCCTCTCCCACTCCCTCTCCCATTGCCTAATCTCTCTCTCTCCCATCTCTCATCCCCTAATCTCTTTCTTACACACACACACACACCCATCCCCCTCTCTTTCTCTCTCCCCTCTCCCATCCCTTACTCTCTCTATTACTCGCTATCCCTCTTCCACTCCCTCTCTCACCACCTACTCTCTCTCACTCACTCACTCTCACTCTCTCCCTCTCTACTCTCTCTCTACCACCCCCTACTCTCTCCCATCCCCTACTCTCTCTCTCTCTTACACACATTTCCATCCCCCCTTTCTCTCCCTCTCCCACCGCCTACTCTTTCTCCCATCCCCTACTCTCTCTCTTGGGCTACTCTCTCTCTCTGCCCTCTCCCATCCCCTACTCTCTCTCCCTTTCACACATACACACACTCCCATTCCCCTTCTCTCTCTCCTCTCCCATACCCTACTCTCTCCCCTATCCCCTTCTCTCTCTCCTCTCCCATTCCCTACTCTCTCCCCTCTCCCATTCCCTACTCTCTCTCTCATTCACACACTCTCATCCTCCTCTCTCACTCTCCCTCTACCACTCCCTCTCCCACTTCCTACTCTCCTTCTCTCTCCTCTCTCTCTCTCTCTCTCTCCCATCTCCTACTCTCTCTTTTCCACCCCCTACTCTCTCACTCTCACACTCTCTCCCATACCCTACTCTCACTCTATCTCTCCCATAATGTACTTTCTCTGCCACCCCCTACTCTCTCTGCCACCCCCTACTCTCTCTCTCTCTCTCTCACACACACACACACACACACACACTCCCATCCCCCCCCTCTCTCTCTCTCTCCCTCTCCCACTTCCTCTCCCATCACCTACTCTCTCTAACTCTCTCTCCCATCCCCTACTCTCTCTCTTTCATAGACACACACTCCCATCCCCTATTGTCTAAATCTCTCACACACACTCCCATCCCCCCTCTCTCCCCCTCTTCAACTCCCTCTCCCACCGCCTAATCTCTCTCCCCCTCTCTACTCTCTTTCCCCCATCCCCTACTCTCTCTCTACCACCTCTATTCTATCTCACTCTCTCTCTCTCATGCCCTACTCTCTCTATTACACACACTCCCATTCCTCCTCTCTCTCTCCCTCTCCCACTCCCTTTCCCATTGCCTATTCTATCTCTCTCTTAGGCTACTCTCTCTTACTCCCCCCTCTCTCTTTCACATAGACACACACATTCCCATCCCTCCCTCTCCCCTCTCCCATGCCCTACTCTCTCTCTCTCTCTCTCTCTCTCTCTCTCTCTCTCTCTCTCTCTCTCCCTCACTCTCCCACTCTCTCTCCCACCACCTACTCTCTCTCTCCCCCATCCCCTACTCTAAATTTGTCTCTCCCATCCTATACTCTCTCTGCCACCCCTACTCTCTCTAACACTTCCTCTCTCCCATCCCCTACTCTCTCTCTCCCCTCTTCCATCCCCTAATTTCTCTCTTTGCCACCCCTACTCTCTCTCTCACACTCTCACACTCTCTCCCATGCCCTTATCTCTCTCACACACACTCCCATCCTCCCCCCTCTCTCTCTCTCCCTCTCCCTCTCTTGCTCCCTCTTCAACTACCTACTCTCTCTGCCATCCCCTACTCTCAATCTCTCTCTCCCATCCTATACTCTCTTTTCCACCCCTACTCTCTCTCAAACTCCCTCTCTCTCCCATCCCCTACTCTCAATCTCTCTCTCCTATCCCATACTCTCTTTGCCACCCCTACTCTCTCTCTCTCACACTTCCTCTCTCTCCCATCCCTTACTCTCTCTCCCCTCTCCCATCCCCTAGTTTCTCTCTCTCTTACACATACACACCCATCCCCCCCTCTCCTCTCTCTCACACTCTCACTCTACCTCTATCCTTTCCTCTCTACACACTATTTAGGTCTTAATAGTGTGTGCACACTAAAGTGTGCATGTGCTATTAATACTAAAATTTAAAAATATTTAAATAACGCATTCCTGCTATAGTGCACACACACTATTCAAAGCTTTGCATTCTATCAAGCTTAAGGCTTGGTTTTACCTTGGGGATCCAACCCAAAGGTTTTTCCTTAGGGATCCAATCCAAAGGTTTGTGACAAAAATTAACCCTACCCATGTTAGTACCTTAAGTTAGGGGGCCGATAGTGACTTCTAAGGTGCCTAGTTGACTTAGAAGACCTCAAAAGAATTGTATTCTTTATTGAATCCGAAAATGAGAGGAATATATAAGGGTATGGCTAAATTGGAAACTCACTTGGCCACTCTCTATCTTTAGAGACAACTAGGGTTTGGAGAAAGATGGATCTCTACTACAACTATCCATTGCCATTTTCTTGGATTGAGGTTGGTACCTTTGATCCACGGTGTTCATCATTTTGTATGTAGATTAGATGTGTTGTTCTTCATTTCATGGTGAATTTTTGGTATTTTATAGTGGTGTTTGTGGAAAAGGATCTTGATGTAGAGTTGTATGTGAGAAGTTCTGTGTGAATCCTTCCTTGAATCTTGCTTGTTTTCATGTTATGTGTTTGTGTAATGGGTGTGAAGCATCACTCACCCTTGGGAGGGAAGAGATGCTTGGGTGAAGGGGCTAGTTGGGCTCACACATGTAGTTGAGGAACTCTCACATGTGTGGAGATGATTGTAAATGTTCAATGTAATGTGTTCATCTTGCTTACTTGCATTTTCTAAAGGTATAAGGAGGTTTTTGGAAGGAAGATATTGTTCATCTTGCTTACTTATATTTTGGGAGGTATAAGGAGGTGTGTGGAAGAAAGATATTGTAAGCCTCGAAAGGGCATGTTGATAATGAGAATATCTATATATTGTGATTCATAGCTTGGAAATCCTCCTCATGGTGAGAGCCCACATTCACCCTATACTTGATTCAATTGTTGAATCTTTGTGTTAAGCCTTGGGATGGGATGTGTTGTAATGTATTTTGTTAAATGTTGTCATATTGTTGTAAATATGCATGGCATGTGAATGTGTAGTATGTAACCATTTATGCCTTATTTCCCTAAGCTCAGTGGGTGGCCTCCTTGAGGCATAGGTTGGGAGGTGAGCCTCCATGGTTACCATTTTATTTCCCCTTGCAAGAATTCACTTGAAGAGTTTGGAATCTTTATGTTCATAAAGTTTATCTGTTGCATAAGAGAAGACTCTTATTGATCATTATGATAGAAATGGAGAAATAATCTCCACCTATTATTTGAAGCAATTTTGTATTTGTAGAGAGTTTTTATTGCTCCCATTCATATGTTCATAGAGAGAGAGAGATTTGTAAAATTTATGTAGTAGATGGTCCTTCCACTGTATAAAGCCTATTATGATCATTCCACCACCTTTGTTTATACTTGATATTGTGTGGAAGGTAAATCTTGAAAGGAACATGAAGGAGAAGTTTAGTGTGTTGATGTTGTCTTTCCTATACTTAAATTTGGAATGTGTTGAAGGGAAGAAATTTATTTGTTATAACATACTATTAAGAAGGAATTGAACATTATCTCCTTGATTTCTTATTCTCCTCAATTATATGAGAAAAATTTAGTTGCTTGATGTTAGTATTGAAATTGAATTAGCTATAAGATATGCAATTGATATTAATGGATTCATAGCTAGCTTAAATTATGGATTTGAGTGGCATTGAAGTATTTTGAATATTAGATGTAATGAAATTTTAATTTCAAGATTTCTTTGTTTTTATTTTGCAATTAGATTTTGTAAGGAACATGATTGTTAGCTTTATGTTAAATTGTTGGTTAGAATAGAAATGATATTCAAACCTTCACCAAATAAATCTTAGAAACCATAAAGAATACATGATAAGGATATAGGAAAATAAGCTAATTTCAAAAAAAAGGGTGGCCTGTAGGTGCATAAAAATCTCTGGAAAATGTATGGGCAACAAAAAAATACCTCCTCCAAGATATAGTCAATAAAATATTAGAAACATAATAGAATAATCTTTTTTTTTTTTTTATAAATTGCAATATAATAGATAAGTGTCTCTATCATGGTGTAGAAATAAAATAAAGAATCTCAAGTGGCAAGCAAAAAAAAAAAAATGTTAAAGCTCTCCTTCCTTAGGAGGCAACCAAGAGCATTTAAGTCTTAACAGGGCTCATAATGTCTTTTCAAAAAAAATAATATATCAAGCAAGGATGGGACACATCCTCACCCACCTCTACCCGTTGACTTGTGGAAAAAGAAACATCTTTCTGAAGTCAAACAAAATAAATCATGAGTAAGTCCTAAATAGGACTCTTCCTTCCACTAGCTGCCCAACTAGGAAGGCTTAATTAATGAGGTGGGTGGGAGTCTTGTCAAACCACCCTTCCCTCTCACATACCACCACAAAAAATCCATTTTTGGGCAGCAAGGAAGAATAGGCAGCTTGGGAAGAGAGTTTTTGGAGTGTTTAAAATGTTTTAATCATTACCGTGATGACTTGTTTCCACCAAATGCTCCTAGGCACCTAAGACCTAAGGTTGGAAAAAGAGCATGTTTATTAGAGTCTCCAAAACACCCATGCCTAGTTAAGAAGAATGTACACGTGGGAAATGGAATTGGGATGGTCATCCTAAAAAAAAATAGGTGCATTTATATCATCTTAAAGTATTAGTAGACACATAGTCTAGGATGTAGGCATAGGTTAGAGTGTAGATTAGTAATATATTGGTATTGGTAGGATAGTGGTTATTGTATTAAGTTATATGGAATGTTGGGTTGGTGGATAAATATATTTTTAAATTTAGTTTATTGGAGCACATTTAAGATTATAGATTTAATTTATTTGTATTTTATAGTTAAAAGTGAGAGATGTCTTCTTGTTTCTTTGTTTAGTGAAAGATATGCATAATAAAGGAATGGTATAATGTAGTTATTTTTATTTATTTTATTTTTGACTAAATTGATTTAGAATTTTCAAGTTAGAAATATAAGGAAAATTAATTATATATATTAAATAATTTTGAGGTAATTCATATATGTATATTGATTTAAAGGAAATTTGATTATAGTATAAATTGACTAAAATACTTGAGGGAGTATTAGATATATATTTACAATATCTTTAGAGATTGTTGTTCAAGGAAAAAAATCAACCTTTAATTTTTTATGATAGATAATTGCTTGGTTAGTATTAATATTAATTATAATTAATGAAAATATGAGATGGTGAATGGTTAGACGATAATTTGATTTGAATGATCATGCACAATCTACCAAATTATAGTAATCTTAATTTTAATATTCAATGTCCATAATGCTAGCAATTGAGATGAAAGAAGCATATTAGTATAAAATATATAGGTGCTTTGAAATAATAATTAATATGATAATTAAATAGTAATGATAATAATTGTACTTATAAATGACTAACCCAACATTAGCAAAAGTGAATGTAATTGATTAAGTAACTTTTGATACAATACTCTACTCTTTTACCACCCCTATAGCTCAATTGTTTCCCTTTGCAACTAGGTGATCACCCCCTAAGGAGCTTCTAAATCAGATTCTAAAAAGTTAACCTCATGCCATTACATTCCAAGTTGTGTTTTACCTCATTGAAAAGCATGGCATGACATTCTGGTATTAGAGCTTTTGATTCAACACTAGGAGCCTAACCCATTACATCTAACCTATGAATTGCAACTTTGTGTATGATGCCTGTAGTCACCCACAACGATCGTCAGAGGGCCAGGAATCCTAGAGAAAACCCTATAGGCCAAGAAGGGGTAGGACAAGATGTGGGAGGACCCCCACTAGGGAAACCTCCAAATATTGACCAAGTTTTGAATGCTATTAATAATTTGATTGGAGTAATGTAGTAGAGGTTACCACCTATCTTCCTATAGCCAAGACAACAGGATGTAGAGGGGCATGGGGCCAATATCAGGGAAAGTATTAGAAGTCCTCCACCTAAACTCATAAAGGATTAGGGGGAAGCATCAATACATCAAGTCAAGCCACCCCCTACATTAGAGCAAGCACTAGTGAGAGCACCCTGAGATGTTGGGAATGAGACTAGCGACCTTCTATGACTTAAGCCACCCCTATTCACTGGTACCATAGATGGAACATGTGTAGAGGCATTGCTATATAGCTTAAAGAGGTGCTTTGGATTGCATACCCATGGGAGAAATCTAAAGGCACAATTGGCTATACACTTGCTATGAGATGATGCCTCCAATTGGTGGTAGTAGGAGGAGATTGTAGGGAGAGTCGACATAGAAACACTCATATAGGAGTCCTTTGCGGAATGTTTCATGGATAGATACTTATCAAAACACTTTAGATAGAGGCAGGTGGAGGAGTTTCATGATCTTTAGTAGATGGGTCTCATAGTGGTCCAGTATGAGAGTAGATTCTTAGAGTTCTCCCTTATGTCGAGTACATGAGAGATGAGAAGCTTCACATCCATCAATTAATTAAGGGCCTTAATTTATCTCTCTAGGGACTAGTATGGTTGGCCTTTGCTACCACTTTTAGAGAGGCAGTTAAGATAGTATTGGTTGTTGAAGACATTCATTCTAGACAAGAATCTTGGGATAAGTCCCATAACTAAAACACCTCCCAGTAGCTAGCTCAATAGAAGCCCTCTTGGAAGGGTAATCAGAGCCATTCAAAATGGCCCTCAAAGGGGCCATAGACATAGCAAAGGGGGTAGCAAGACACTAGGTAGAGGCCATTATAGGGTTACCAGGGCTCGAAGCCCAAATAGTGGTAGTCACAGGGCCCTAGACAAGATGAGAGGCCACAGAGCCACTATACATAGCCAACTAGAACTCAACAATCCTCTAGGGGAGGTTTTAGTGGGTCTAGTAGGACTAGGGGTATGCAGAAGCCTAGGCTATAGGGAGTACAAATTTAGACCCATGGATCATGTTATGATTGTGGTGGTATGGGTCATATTGTGAGGGAGTTCCCACAGGGTCCCACAATAGGTAGTGAACAAGAAGCCATCTTAGAGCCTACAATACATGATATGGGTAGGTCCCAATAGGGTATTTGTAGCAATTGATGATTGCCAGGCTAAGTATCAGGCTACAATGATTGAGGCTGCAGGTATGATTAGAGGTTTTGAGGTTATTGTACTATTTGAATCTAGAGCTATAGACTCTTTTATTTCTCCACTTGTAGTAGAGCATTGCAGGCTAGTGGTAGCTAGATAAGATGTTGACTGAGAGGTTGAGTTAGCTTTAGGGGCTAGGGTGTCAGTTGATTCCTTGATCCATGAGTGTCCAATTTAGATTGGAGATATGACCATCACTTTAGACTTGTGTAGTACTCCTTTGGGATCCTATGATGTAGTCCTTGGCATGGATTGGCTTAGCACCCACATCACCAAGGTGGATTGTAGATGGAAGAGGATTGAGTATGTAGATGATCATGGTACACCTAGAGTGATTTCAGGAATTCAGAGGCTATTATCCCTCCACATGATTTCTACCATGTAGCTTAAGCAGTGCATGCGGAAGGGGTGTCAATTTTTTTCCATCACAATCAGTGATTGAGAGGAGGATGTAGTGGATGAACCTTCTCTTGATGACTATCCGATATTACAAGAATTTGTAGATATTTTTCCATCAGAGTTTCTTGGTATGCCACCACCAAGGGTAGTTGATTTTCATATTGATCTCACACTAGGAGTTGAATCCATATCTAGAACACCTTATAGGATGATCACCCATGAGCTCAATGAGCTTAAGATTCAGCTAGAGGAACTTTTGGAGAAGGGTCATATCTAACCTAGTGTATCACCTTGGGGAGCACCGATGATTTTTGTAAAGAAGAAGGATGGATCACTCAAATTGAGCATTGATTACCAACAGTTGAATAAGGTGACTATCAGGAACCGATATTCATTACCCAGGATTGATGACTTGTTTAATTAGTTGTAGGGTGCCCAAGTATTCTCCAAAATGGACTTGAAGTCAGGGTACCATCAGTTGCACATCGTGGAAAGTGACATCCACAAGATTGCATTCTGCACAAGATATAGTCACTACGAGTTCACAGTGGTACTTTTTGGTGTCACAAATGCCCCAGCTATATTTATGAACCTCACTAATGGGGTATTTTGTACCTGCCTAGATAAGTTTGTAGTAGTGTTCCTAGATGATATTTTGGTCTATTCTTATGATGAGAAGGAACACAAAGAGCACCTACGGTAGGTATTGTAGTGGTTGAGGGAGAATCAACTTTATGGTAGCTTGTCAAAGTGTGACTTTTTCAAATGGGAAGTGCATTATTTGGGTCATGTGTTATTAGGGGATGGGATTTTAGTGGACCCATCCAAGATTCAAGCCATCATAGATTGGCTAGCACCTACCAATGTCACAGAGGTCAGAAGTTTCATGGGATTAGCAAGATACTATAGGCGATTTGTGGTAGGTTTCTCTAAGGTAGCTCACCCTATTACCTCTCTTTAGAGAAAAGGGAAGAAGTTTGAGTGGACCAAAAATTATGAGGAGGCCTTTTAGAAGCTCAAGAGGGCACTCACTAGTCCACTCATTTTAGTAGTACTTGACCCCTCAAATGATTTTGTAGTATGTACAGATGCTTCCTTGTATGGAATTGGAGTTGTTCTTATGCAAGAGGGTCAAGCCATAGCTTACAAGTCTAGGAAACTCAAGGGGCATGAGCTTAACTACCTTGCTCATGATCTCGAGCTTGTGGCAGTGGTCCATGCATTGGTACAATGGTGCTATTTCCTTTTAGGGTGATGATTTGAACTTCACTTAGATCACTAGAGCTTGTAGTATATTTTCACATAGCCAAATCTTAATGCTAGGCAAAGGAGATGGATGGAGTTCATATGCGAGTATGATTTTGATGTACATTACATTAAGGGTAAGGAGAAAATGGTGGTAGATGCCTTGAGTAGATGCTATCATGATCTAGCTTCCATGATTACTGGTACAAATTTGAGGGAGCGCATCATGTGTCACCTACTAGAGGATGAATTATATGCAAAATTTTGTCAGATAGTCCACTCTCAGAGGCCTCTTGAAAATAAATTTGTTGACTACTCATTAGATTCTAAGGGATTACTATGACATAAGGGGCACATCTATGTACCCTCCATAGGAGACTTACGAGAGTTTATCATTTTGGAGGCTCACCGAACACCCTATGTAGCACATCTAGGTGTTAAGAAAATTCATGTAGATTTGAGGTAGTTATATCATTGGCCAAGAATGAGAATGCAGATTGCCAACATCATTGCAAAATTGCTAGAGTTTTAGAGAGTTAAGGTCAAACACGGTCATCTAGGTGGACTTTTGCAGCCACATGTGATACCTGAGTGGAAGTGGGACACTATCTCCATGGATTTCATTGTTGGTTTTCTGATGTCTTCTCATTGTCATGATGCCATCATGGTGACAATTGACATTTTGACCAAAGTTGCTCAGTTTTTACCAATTTGTACCACTTTTACAGCACCTATAGTGGCATAGGTATTCTTGCAAGATATTGTTAGACTCCATGGCATTCCTCATAAGATAATATCTGATAGAGACTCCTTATTTACATTGTCCTTTTGGAGGGAGTTGTAGACATCACTTGGTACCAAGCTCAAATTTAGCACTGCTTATCATCCTCAAATAGATGGGAAAATAGAGAGAGTTAACCAGATCCTAGAGGATATGTTATGAATGTACATGATGGACCACTAGTCCAAGTGGGAAGAGTACCTTCATCTTGCAAACTTTGCCTACAACAACGGGCATCACACTTCTATAGGCATGCCACCTTATCAAGCCTTGTATGGTAGGCCTTGAAAGACACCCCTAAGTTGGGATAGGATAGAAGATAGGGTATCTACAGGGCCACAGTTAGTCAAGGATATGGAGCAACAAGTAATATTGATCAAACAATGCCTCAGAGAAGCCCAAGATAGAAAGAAGAAATATGTAGATGCTAAGAGGGTGGATAGAGAGTACATGGTTGGAGAGAAAGTGTTTTTGAGGGTGTGACCTCATAAGAGTCCAATTTATTTTAGAAAAGGCTATAAGTTAGCACCTCATTTTGTGGGTCCTTTTGAGATTTTGGAGTGAATAAGACCAATTGCTTATCATTTAGCCTTGCCACCTAGCCTATCGTGCATTCATGATGTATTTCATGTATCTATATTAAGGAAGTATGTATATGATGAGTCTCACATCATAGATTGGGATAATTTGTAGGTGGAGTCAGAAAGATAGATAACATTAGAGCCCATTCATATTTTGGCTCGATGGACCCTCACACTTCAAGGTAGAGAGCTGGACCAAGTTAGGGTCTAGTGGGATTGTTATGACAAGGTCATGACTTCATGGGAGGATACAACTCAAATGAAGGCACAATACCCATATCTTTTTAATGAACTCCAAGACAAAGTTCATGCTTAGGGGGGGAGGATGTGAGGCCTCTCCCCAACCCATCATAACATGGATATTTTATTTACATCTTGATATTCGAGACCTTGATATTCTGATAGTTATTTGAGACTTAGATGGATAGTGGGTTTGCTTTAACTACTGATTTTGTTACTTTAGTAGTGTTTCACATTGTTATATGCACTAAGAACTTGTTATTGTGTAAGAAATGTTTGAACTTATATGGATGTAGCTTTATGACATGATATTATTAGAATTTGATGCAATGCAAAATGTTAGTTTGATTATGATGATTTTTGATCTATAGATAAATATTAATCTAATTATGATGCTTTATGACATGCAAATGAATGGTTAGGATATGTAGATAGATGTTAATTTGATTAATGATGACTTATAACATGCAGATATTGATGTCTTAACATTTCAAATGGAATAATTGAAAAGGCTAGGAAAGGGAATCTAATTTAATTTATGTTAATATGGATATTATTATTATATGCACTTATGTTGTATATGTTATTTGACTCCTTGGACTACTGATATTCGAGTTGATGTGGAGGAAAAAGAAACCATGGAAATTTAATGAAAAAAAAAGGTATAGACACATGTTTAAATGACTTTTCCAAGGTGAATCTTTGTAAGATTTGTAAACCTCATTGTGATGTGTTTATTTTGAAATGTGTGATGTATGTGTGTAGTGTGCATTTCATGAGTAGGTTCTAAAACATGTCACGTGTGATGTATAGTGCATTGTGTGTGTTACTTGACACTTTTATTTGTTATGTGAAATAACATGTTCTTTGATGATGGATCATGTGGCCACCTTATTTCGAGTAAAATGCCTTAATTGAAAAATTTGATTATTGCCAAAATTAGTAAAGAGAACAAGGTCATCACCATGGGAAAATTTGAAATTAGATTAGCTAGCATTGGGAGTGCCATAAAGTAACTTTAAGGTGAGTTTGTGACAAAAATTAACCCTACCCATGTTAGTACCTTAAGTTAGGGGGCCAATAATGACCTCTAGGGTGCCTAGTTGACTTAGGAGACCTAAAAAGAATTGCATTCTTTATTGAATCCGAAAATGAGAGGGATATATAGGGGTATGGCTAAATTGGGAATTCACTTGGCAACTCTCTATCTTTAGAGACAACTATGGTTTGGAGAAAGAAGGAGCTCTACTACAACTATCCATTACCATTTTCTTGGAGTGAGGTTGGTACCTTTGATCCATGATGTTCATCATTTTGTATGTAGATTAGATGTGGTGTTCTTCATTTCATGGTGAATTTTTGGTGTATTGTAGTGGTGTTTGTGGAAAAGGATCTTGTTGTAGTTTTGTATGTGAGAGTGTGACTCCTTCCTTGAATCTTGCTTGTTTTCATGTTATGTGTTTGTGTAATGGGTGTGAAGCATCACTCACCCTTGGGAGGGAAGAGATGCTTGGGTGAAGGGGTTAGTTGGGCTCACACATGTAGTTGAGGAACTCTCCCATGTGTGGAGATGATTGTATATGTTCAATGGAATGTGTTCATCTTGCTTACTTGCATTTTGGGAGGTATAAGGAAGTGTGTGGAAGGAAGATATTGTTCATCTTGCTTACTTACATTTTGGGATGTATAAGGAGGTGTGTGGAAGGAAGATATTGTAAGCCTCAAAAGGGTATGTTGATAATGAGAATATGTGTATATTATGATTCATAGCTTGGAAATCCTCCTCATGGTGAGAGCCCACCTTCACCCTATACTTGATTCAATTGTTGAATCTTTGTGTTAAGCCTTGGGATGGGATGTGTTGTAATGTATTTTGTTAAATGTTGTCATATTTTTGTAAATATGCATGGCATGTGAATGTGTAGTATGTAACCATTTATGCCTTATTTCCCTAAGCTCAGTGGGTGGCCTCCTTGAGGCATAGGTTGGGAGGTGAGCCTCCATGGTTACCATTTTATTTCCCCTTGAAGGAATTCACTTGAAGAGTTTGGAAGCTTGATGTTCATAAAGTTTATCCTTTGCATAAGAGAAGACACTTATTGATTATTATGATAGAAATGGAGAAATAATCTCCACCTATAATGTGAAGCAATTTTGTATTTGTAGAGATTTATTATTGTTCCCATTGATATGTTCATAGAGAGAGAGATTTGTAAAATTTATGTATTAGATGGTCCTGCCACTGTATAAAGCTTGTTATGATCATTACACCACCTTTGTTTATATGTGATATTGTGTGGAAGGTAAATCTTGAAAGAAACATGAAGGAGAAGTTTATTGTGTTGATGTTGTCTTACCTATACTTGAATTTGGAATGTGTTGAAGGGAAGAAATTTATTTACTATAAGATACTATTAAGAAGGAATTGAACATTATCTCTTTGATTTCTTATTCTCCTCAATTATATGAGAAAAAATTAGTTGCTTGATGTTAGTATTGAAATAAAATTAGCTATAAGATATGCAATTGATAGTAATGGATTCATAGCTAGCTTAAATTATGGATTTGAGTGGCATTGAAGTATTTTAAATGTTAGAAGTAATGAAATTTTAATTTCAAGATTTCTTAGTTTTTATTTTGCAATTAGATTTTGTAAGGAACATGATAGTTTTCTTTATGTTAAATTGTTGGTTAGAATAGAAATGATATTCATAATGCAAGGATAAACCTTCACCAAATCAATCTTAGCAACCATAAAGAATACATGATAAGGATCTAGGCAAATAAGCTAAGTTAAAAAAAAAGGGGGGCCTGTAGGTGCATAAAACTCTTTGGAAAATGTATGGGCAACAAAAAAATACCTCCTCCAAGATACAGTCAATAAAATATTAGAAACATAATAGAATAATTATGTTTTTTCTAAATTTCAATATAATAGATAAGTGTCTCTATTATGGGTTAGAAATAAAACTGTTTGGAAAATGTATGGGCAACAAAAAAATACCTCCTCCAAGATACAGTCAATAAAATATTAGAAACATAATAGAATAATTATGTTTTTTCTAAATTTCAATATAATAGATAAGTGTCTCTATTATGGGTTAGAAATAAAATAAAAATGTTAAAGCTCTCCTTCCTTAGGAGGAGACCAGGAGCATTTAAGTCTTAACAAGGCTCATAATGTCTTTTCAAAAAAAGAAAAAAATACATACTAAGGAGTAGGAAAGGATGCGACACATCCTCACTCACTTGTACTTGTTGACTTGTGGAAAAAGAAACATCTTGCTGAAGTCAAACAAAATAAAACATGACTAAATCCTAAATAGGACTCTTCCTTTCACTAGCTTCCCAACTAGGAAGGCTTAATTAATGAGGTGGGTGGGAGTCTTGTCAAACCACCCTTCCCTCTCACATACCACCATACCAAATCCATTTGTGGGCAGAAAGGAAGAATAGGTAGCTTGGGAGGAGATTTTGTGGAGTGTTTAAAATGTTTTAATCATTACCATGATGACTTGTTCCCACCAAATGCTCCTATGTGCCTAAGACCTAAGCTTGGAAAAAGTTCATGTTTATTAGAGTCTCCAAAACACTCACGCCTAGTTAAGAAGAATGTACATGTGGGAAATGGAATTGGGCTGGTCATCCTAAAAAAAAAGAGGTGCATTTATATCATCTTGAAGTATTAGTAGACACATAGTCTAGGATGTAGGCATAAGTTAGAGTGCAGATTAGTAATAGATTGGTATGGGTAGGATAGTGGTTATTGTATTAAGTTATATGGAATGTTGGGTTGGTGGGTAATATATTTTTAAATTTAGTTTATTGGAGCACATTTAAGATTATAGATTTTTTTTTAATTTTTTTTTAATAGTTGTTAAAAGTTAGAGATATCATCTTAAAGTATTAGCAGACACATAGTCTAGGATGTAGGCATAGGTTAGAGTGTAGATTAGTAATAGATTGGTATTGGTAGGATAGTGGTTATTGTATTAAGTTATATGGAATGTTGGGTTGGTGGGTAAATATATTTTTAAATTTAGTTTATTGGAGCACATTTAAGATTATAGATTTTTTTTTTTTAATAGTGAAAAGCGAGAGATATCTTCTTGTTTCTTTTTTTAGTGAAAGATATGCATAATAAAGGAATGGTATAATGTAGTTATTTTTATTTATTTTATTTTTTATTAAATTGATTCAGAATTTTCAAGTTAGAAATATAAGGAAAACTAATTATAGATATTAAATAATTTTGGGGTAATTATATGTATATTGATTTAAAGGCAATTTGATTATAGTATAAATTGACTAAAATACTTGAAGGAGTATTAGATATATATTTACAATATCTTTAGAGATTGTTGTTCAGGGAAAACAATTAACCTTTAATTTGTTATGATAGATAATTGCTTGGTTAGTATTAATATTAATTCTAATTAATAAAATATGAGATGGTGCAAGGTTAGACGATAATTTGATTTGAATGATCATGCACAATCTACCAAATTATGGTAATCTTAATTTTAATGGTCAATGTCAATAATGTTAGCAATTGAGATAAAAGAACCATATTAGCATAAAAGATATAGGTGTTTCGAAATAATAATTAATATGATAATTAAATAGTAATGATAATAATTGTATTTATAAATGACTAACCCAACATTAGCAAAAAGGAATGTAATTGATTAAGTAACTTTTGATACAATACTCCACTCTTTTACCACCCCTATAGCTCAATTGTTTCCCTTGCAACTAGGTGATCACCCCCTAAGGAACTTGGAAATTAGATTCTAAAAAGTCAACCTCATGCCATTACATTCCAAGTTGTGTTTTACCTCGTTGAAAAGCATGGCATGACACAAATTAAAACTTCACAAAATGAAATACAATTTGAGCCTGATAGACCAAGACTATTGATTATAGAGGGGTCCATCTCACTTTTCTTTGCTTCTAGTAGACCCAATCGACATTTACCATTGCTATTGCTATTGTCATTTTCTAGGCATTTATATATATTTACATTCAAACCTTATTTTCTTCCTTTAGCCACTCAAATCTCCAACCAAATGTAAGGAAACACTTATTCATAAGACTTGAGAAAATGACACATCCATAGATTTATTTCCTAAGACCTAGATCTAATATCCTACCACATGCTAGAAGAATACTTGAGAAAATATCTAGATCCATACCTATGCCTAGCATTTCATAGAAGAATATGAGTGCTTCAAATAGAAATGTAGCTCATGATCATTTCAGTCCATGTTTTAATAGTTTCTTCAAACAATTTATCACACACCACCTGGGATTCGACTCCTTGGCTCCAATATTTTGGTGCCATGATCCTACAGTGCATATCATTTCCATTTTTCTATTTCCTTTTTATTCCCGCTTATGCTCCAAAGGTAACACTAAAGTAATTATTAACTATTTAATTAGTAAAAAACTATCTATTTTATTTCTATAATATTAAAATTTTAAGGTTACATTATTTAGTTTTAAAATTTAATTCACTAATTATCAATTAAGAAATTAAAATTATCATAAGTATGTATCTTCATAATTAATTAATATTTTATTTTATATATTACACTATAAAATTACATATATTGTGTTCTACTATAATATAATTTGATCACATTGATTTTCATTTTCTTTATTGTTGTATAATATTATTTGTATTTTCATTTGATTAATTAAAGAGTTTTTTAATGTAAATAAATAGTTTTAACATGATTACAGATCTTAATTCTAAAATTTTAATTTTTGACAAAGATAATGGATGGTTTTTTATTTTTATTTTTTTATATCAATAGACATATGGAGTTGAATGGTCTTCTATGAAGCTAAAGTGGGAAGTTGACGAAGGTTTGTGATTAGAGAAGGTCAACACCTTAAGGGAAGAACAATAAAGATAGATTATTTTTTGATGTTTCACTAAAATGTTAAAGATTTATGTGTAAAATATTTATTGATAGAGAGATATTTTTATAATATATCTACATTGCATTCATAAAAAAAATTGAAATCACCTGAAAGATAAATCAATAGCATGAGATATGTGTAAATTGATTTATTTAGTAGTTTGTTCACTTATTTTTGTTTGGGTGGCTAATATTTCAGTCACATTTTTAGTCATTTGTTTGGTAATTTATTTAGTCACTTTTATTTGGTTGATCTTGTGATTTTACCTAGTGATCAAATTAGTCACTTATGTAGTCACCTATAGTTGTAAATTACATAGAAATGGAACAATGTGATCACATGGTTAGATTTTTTAGTGGTGTGACTAAAATTTTTAGTCACATAGTCACATATTTGCTAAAATGTACTAGTGCAGGAAGAATACTTTACTTAATAATTTAAGTAGTGTTAGTATTTTAATAGGATTCTTTTACTATTATTAGTTAAGTCAATAGGCTTATTGTGGGATCTTTGCTCCCAATTTTTTTTTTTGGTGGAAATGTTGTAAGACTCTACAAAAGTGTTGTAAGACCTCTTGGTTTTATGATTTTTTTGTTGATGTACAAAAACTCATTATTAAAAATTGAAAGTTTATTTTAGTAGTATCAATCTTGTGGGAAAGTTTCTAATTTTTTTTCTTCTCCATAACTTTTTCATTTTTCCTCTATTTAAATTATACAATTTACTAATTAACCTTTGTTTTTCTCCCAATTCTGACATTGTGAAGGCTCTATTAGATGTTTTTTCTTATCACCAATTTATGTTATTTTCTCTTTTAGTACATGTCTGTTATTTTTGCTCATATATGTAGGGATTATGATGCCACAAGTTTATATAATGGTTTTAATTGCTTGACAAGTTTAACATAATAATAAATACTTAGTGAGCACTTACAAAATGCATGCATATGTATTATAGAGAAGTTGAGGAAATAAATGGAAATGATAATACATGCATGACAACAAAGGAGTGTAAACAAAACTAAAACATATTAGTTATAATTTTTCTTCAATTTCATGCAACTCTAGGTTTTTTTCAATTTCATGCTCAAATAATTTTTGATAGGCTAGATTTGATTTTCAAATTTATCCATCTCTCTACAAATATCATGTGCTCGCAATTCTGTGTTGTTTATGAAAGATCTTGGAGTTGCATTATTTTTATTATCAGATATGTTGACAATGATTCATGCTTTTTAAAAATGTTAAAAATAATAATAATCAATTTATATGTAAATTTTGATTTTAGATTCATGATTAAACTACTTATTGCTTTGTATCAAAATTAAAAAATTAAGTTATCTTAAATTAGAATTTCAAATGCAAAAATACAATAGAATGCAAAATTTCTAAAATAAAATAAAAAGATTGCATTTGTATCTAGATTTTATTATTTGATAGAAATGTTGTTTATAAGAAAAATATAGAAAGATTATTTTATATCAATTACAATTCAAAATGATATGCATGCAAAAACATAAAATAGAATAGAAATACTTACATTAATATAAAAATATAGAAAGTTTACATTAAGTCTAAATTTTTAGTTTTTTCAATTTAAATTTAAGTCCATTTAAGAAAATTGAAAATAGAATTTTATATGATTTTTAAATTTGAAATGATTTA
Organism: Cupressus sempervirens; assembly: GCA_028749045.1. Lineage (NCBI taxonomy): Eukaryota > Viridiplantae > Streptophyta > Pinopsida > Cupressales > Cupressaceae > Cupressus > Cupressus sempervirens. The sequence continues at coordinate 133,792,765 of CM053788.1, read as the reverse complement.
TAATCAAGAAGAAAAATTAAAATATATGTTTTGCATTTATACTAAACTATGGAACATATGCCCTTCCATCATGGCATGGGAAATTCAGAAGGAAAGGAATCAACATATTTTTCATAACGTAGAAATGAAGCCTGAAGAGTTAATATTAAAAATAGATGCTAGCATTGTTGAAACAACTAATTCGCATCTCAAGAAGGCTCCTTTTCTAATTGGGATGGGAAAATGAAGAAGAATTGGTCAAAATTGATTAACCCTCCTCTTCTTTACGTTAAGAAGAGCAAGGAGGTAAGAGAAAATTGTAAATGGACACTACCTCCAAAAGGATGGGCTAAATTCAATTTTTATGGTGCTGCCAAAGGTAACCTAGGTGCGATAGGTATTGATTGTATCATTAATGATGATACAGGTCAATGGGTAGCCAAAAAATCTATGTCGATGCAACCTACATCCAATAATCTAGTAGAATTAGAGGCTTTGGATCAAGGTCTGCAGTTGTGTCATAAGTTAGGATTATCCAAAGTTATCATAGAAGGTGACTCTCAGATTATTTTAAATGCAATTAGAAAACAAGTGACCCCCAATTGGGTCCTTAATTCTAAGTTAGAAGAAGTGCTTGTACTTCTTGATTAGTTTGTAGATAGTAGGATTTGTCATATTTTCTAAGAAGGTAATCAAAAGGTTGATTATTTAGCAAATTTGGGGGTTGATGGTGTTAATTCCTTAGTTATTTAAGATGTTTCTTCTTTATCCAGTTTATAGTTCTATTGATTTATTTTAATTTCCTTCTATATTTGTCCTATTTCTATCATAATTTCTATTTACATATACATATATACGTACACACACACACACACACACACACACACACACACACACACACACACACACACACACACACACACACACACACACACACACACACACACACACACACACACAAATACACACACACACACACACACACACACACACACACACACACACACACATACACATGTATATATAAATAGATATTTATTTATGTTCATATTTTTTTCTATTATTATAGTTTTGATGGCTCCTTTATCTATGGTTCTTACTCTTTTATTCTCTTTTTTGGTATTCTCGATTCACATTCACTTAATTTTCATCATTTCGGTGGGTGGCCATTTATTTGCCCCTATTTGTACTCATGTTTGTGGCTTTTTCCCCTTATTTTCATCATTATTTTACAGTGGGTGTCATCATTTGCCATCATCATGACAGAGTCTACTTCTAGGACCTTCGTATGCCTTTGTCTTCTTCTAGGGTGTCACCTTCCATCATTTTTAGCTGATTATTTCCTACTTTGAAGATGGATTCTGACATTAGTGTATACCATACCTCTAAAAATCGCACCATGGCTTTCCATGGCAATGCCAAACTGGAAAGATAGAGTAGAATTCTCAAATTGATGGATGACATGACCAGGATCGTTGTAAGCAGAGCCATTGGTGAAGGGGTTTTTGATTATAAGTTTTCATGGAGGATGAATAGTGTCATAATTGGCTCCTTCATTGGTTGCATGGAAAGAGCAAAGGTTGAGGTGTGGGCCATTGTTAGACTATGGTACAACATCTTTGATCTAGTGTGGAGGAAGGGTCTCAAGAAAGTAGTTTATAACATAGATGACAAACTTCATATCCCACTTCCAGAGAAATATATGGATCTTTTGCTAGGGTCACCTGAATTAGAGACAACCTACCATCACCCTTCTCTGGTTATTTGCAAAAATCTTTCCTTTTATAGGGAATGGCCCAAGATGGAGGCTAGTATTCAATTCCTTCTTCAGTGGAGAGGAATTTTTGTGGAAGAGATAAAAGCTTGGCTAACAAACTACCTCAACGCATTTAATTCCTACATTCAACCTCGAGTGGTCTTCAATAATCTTGATGCCCTAAAATTTTGGACTTAAAATTCAAAGAAAACTAGCAGGGCTAAATTTGACTTTGAATTCCCTCTGAATTTCTACATTGAGAATCCCAATGATATCCCAAGGTCATCATGGTGTACTGGAAGTAAGTGATAATTTGATGTTCCTATGAGTAGTTTTGCTCAAGTTTTGGTAGATAGGTAGACTCTATTATGTTTTAGGGTTTGATATATAGTCCTCTCCTCTATACTAAGGATTATTGTAATTATCAACTTGTTTATGATACTTTTATTTATGGTCATAGTAGTTATGTACTTTGGATCCTCAATATGAAACCTTATAGATTTTGATGCAGGGAGATTTGATCTCATCCTAATTTTGTATTCATCATATTTTGGTTATACAACTAATATCAAGTAGTTTGTTTTGTTTTATTGTCCCTTTGAATGGTCTAGTTTGGATGCCCTTATGGCTTATTCTATTATTAGATCCATACATTTATCATGCTTTGATTTTATGGGTTGGTGTCTGGAAAGTGGACTAGTGTTTTGGAAGTAAGGTGCTATCTCTAATGCTCTTAAGGGAAGTTTTGCTCTGTTTTGAAGATGGTTAGATGAAATCATGTATTAGGGATTTGTCAAATAGATTGTTGTTCTATGCTTTGGTTATTATAATCATCAATATGGTCATGATATTTTCTGTATGGTAGTAGCAATTATGATCTTTGGATCCTTGATATGAGAGTTTTATATATTTAAATGTATGGAGATATGGATTCATCCAAAATCCTATATATATCTTATTTTCGTTATAGCTAGTAACAAGAAATTTGGTTTTTTCTAGTGTTTTGTTGAGCGTTTCAGATTTGGATGCCCTCGAGTTTATGGTTCCTTAGTTATAATTAGAACTATATAATTATCTGCTGATTTTATGGGTTGGTATGCTCTAATTCTGGCAGGTTTTTTAGCATTAATGGATTTTTAGGGTTGTCTCTTATCCATCATAGTGGATGTGTACAATTTTTTATTTTATCTAGATTCTAAGACATGTATAGAGCTCGATGCTAGAAAGACGGATTGGTCTGTATGACCTTTTATTTTCTCAACTGAATGAGATAATTAAAATGTGCTATTTGCACCATAGGCTAGTTCTCTACCTCCATGTTTTGTATCATGACAAGTTTTGATATTTCAATGATAGAGAACCAACTTTTTGATTTTAGACAATAAGTACAGATTGATGAATGATGTTTAATAGTATTGAAATCATCCTTGGTGTCACCTTCTTTAATTGGTAGTATTGCTTATTTCTATATTTTAATGTATTGGTATAAGTGCTTTTAGTTTTGAATATAGGTATTGGAGAGGTCTTTGAGTTTATTATTATAAGCTTTGTTTCTGATGTATTCTCATGGATCTGATGCTATTTGAAAATTAGGTTAGTAGAATTCATAGTTTCCTTTGTTCTTGCTAACCCAAAGGTTGGTTAGTAGTGTCATGAGGCCCTATTTCTTGATGCCTTGTGCATCAATAGTGAGATCAGGGTGGTAGTTGAGTGCTCCTATGCCTCATGGTATCCTTTCAAAATAGGATAGAGTTAGATTTAGTCTAATGGATTAGGTTTGACTATTTCCTTTGGTTATCAAACAACCAAGCTTTAGCTAATGTTAAGTCTATTTTAAGTTTGGTATCTTTTCTGATTTCCATTATTAATTTGTCCTTTATTCCTATTTTTTTTTGTTTAGGTAGGCTTATATGTTTAATATATCTCAATAAGTTTAGGAGAGCTTATTAGACATCTCTTGATATAGTTTAAAGCTACGTTAATTTAATGAGTTTAGTATTTATAAGCTTAGATATAGATAGTTTCTTAGTTTACAAAATTCTTCTAATCTTATGATTAACCAATTTTTTATGGCAAGATTGTTGGACAAGGTTGTTCGTCCCTAACAACTATACAAGGACATAAAGAAAGTGATGGAATCCCTTTAAAAGATCTTGCAATGTATCAAGGAGTGTTATGCTCATATAATCTTATTTAAATTTGATCGTTGTAATGTAAAGTCTGAGATAATAATTTTGACTAGGGTATGCCCCTTTTATGCTGTAATAATAAAGGACCATGGTCATGGGCTAGACCGAAGGTTTTCTTTCCCCATTCTTTCCTACCAGTGCCTGTTTGAATGGTGGAATGCTATTGTATTGATTTATTTTATTAATAATCAATTATCATGGCCATTGACCATTTACTGATTTAAAAAAAACTATTAAGATAAAAATAAAATACATGAAAAATAATGTAGTTTAAATATCTAGATATAGAAATATTTCCTTTGTATTGAAATTTTATTTTTAAATTTATAGTTTAATTTTATCATTTAGTTTTCTTTTACATAAAAATAATTTAAAATTTAGAAAAGTTTGTTATTACTATCATCTACCATGTTGTTTATAGTAAAAATAAAGAAAGATTATTTTCATATCAATTATAATTTAAAATCATGCAAAGATATAAAATAGAATAAAAATGCTTCTTAAATTTTTAGAAAAAATATAGAAAACTTACATCTAAATCTAGATTTCAGATTTTTAATTTTCAATTTATGTTGATTCATTTTGAAAAATTAGAACTAGAATTTCGTATAATTTTAAAATTTTAAAATGATTTACAAGGAAGAAGAAAAATTAAAATATATATTAATTATACATATTTATTTCTATTTTTAAAAATTTAGTATTAAGATAAAATGGAATGATTCAATTTTTTTTAACATATCTTTAATATATATATATATATATATATATATATATAGTAAGAATTTATTTATATCCAAGTTTTAATTTTAAATTTATTGTTTAATTTTATAATTTAATTTTTTGTACACTAGCAGTTGCTCATTTTAGTAAGTGCAATGAGAAACCAATAGAGGTGTTCTATTTAGTGTAATGTGTTATTATATTGTAGAATATTCTTATTGTATCACTGCACTAATTGATTACATGGTGTGTAGACAATAAGTGTAAAACAATCTCCTATAGATCTTGGGAAGGTAGCATACAACTGATTGTTGATCATAAATTCATTCGTAGGTTGATTGATCATTTTTTTGGGGGGATTCACCTTATAAGGTTGATGCAAGGTGCAAACAAGGTTCTTAATTATGGAAAAGTTAATGAGAGAAGATATCATCGTAAAGCTATAGATCTTATAAGGTATAAGTGAACTAAATATTGCAATTAAGTTGCGAAAGAAGGATTTATGAATCTAACACCTCAATGCAAGATAAGATTCCAAAAATCATGAGGATGCCTCATGTGATATTTGTAGTGCTGTCCAAATCGTGATCCCTCAATCTCCAATTTTTTGTATGTTATAGTTGTATTTGTTTAGAGCTAAAAAATACCCCAATGATAGGATGCTTACTGCTGTTAAAACAATGAATGTAGTATGTCCCTCACACTTATTGTTTTATAAACATAAAGTAAAACCTTGGTTCCCTTTATTTTGTATGTAGAAGAAGCAAGAAAATAAAATTTGAATGGTTGAATGTTAATTTTCTTAATAGCTTGTGTTATGGATATGGCATAATAGAAACAACAACTTGGCATGATATGAAATGGTTGGTAGCCACAAATATTTATTGTCCAACCAATCGAGTATTAAATAATTAAGTGAATTCAAAATGAAATAAATGTTAGAGAATTGGGTAGTTAAGACTTCTCTAAATAAAATGAGACACAAATTAGGCAGTTCCACCAATTTGGCTACATTAGTGCGAAATGTGAGCACAATATCTTTATTGAACAACAAAAACATATATATAGTTTTTCATCATGAACCTTAGAAATTGGAATGTTTGCAAAAATACATTTATTTTTGAAATGTATAGAGTAACAAGATAGTAAAATCTACATACTTATTTTGCAGGGTAGTAATACATTATGTATGGAGAATTATCAATTTTTATTTAATCTATGGTAAATTAAGTGCATTGATTTTTTGTGAGTTAGAACAAGGAGAATGTATTTGATCCAATTTGAGTAACCTACAAAGAAATGGGTAAATTTGTTAATATGTATGTTTTTTTTAGTAGAGAAGAACATGAACCCATGATTGTGTTGTATTTGTAGTAAATGAGTAATATAATTTACATAGAAAAGAATGTAATACTCTTTCTAAAATTGGTAGATTACTTTCAATAAAACACATTGAAATCTTAATATTTTGAAGTTGTGAGTACTTACCCATGAAGACGTGCATGCATGTTTGAGAAACATTAAGCCCTAGTGAGGTATGGAATTAACCAATATAATTTGCCTAAATTTTTTTGATAAACTTAGTAAGTAATATTGAAGTGGATTTTGTTCTTATATTGATTTTTTGAGTGTACAATCAAATTATTATTTAATGAGAAAATCAAGGATAGACTATGTGGTTACCTATTTCACTTTAATATTGGTTTGCATGGGTAGTGAGTTTGGTGATAGTAGTTGTAGACATGCTTCTTCTTTTTTCATGGTAGCTGTGTAAGTATTACTTTCCATCTTGCAGTACCTTTCGAAAGGAAAAGGTGGATCAATTCTAAGGTTGTTAAATTTTTTTACCCTTGATGTTGCTGAAAATGTTAACCCTTGCCTTTCTCTTCTTCCAATGTCTATTGTTGCTTTATTTAGTGTAACTTGCAATCTTTGTTCTGGGAGTAAGCATTTGTGAGTTTACCCAATAACTTCTATATATTTTGACATAAAGCCGCTTTCAAATAAAGAAAACTAACTACACATAAATTCATGATTCTCCAATGGGAATTTCAATCCCAACTACCAACTTTGAACTTTGAATTTTAATAATAACTAATACCTTGCATGTAATTGGTTACAACACATAGGGCTGATAAAAGAAAAAGAAACATGGAAATTAAATATTAAAACATCTAATATTTGAAATTCATTATTTGAATTGTTTTACCAAATAGTTTTGATGCATCAAATATATAAAAGCTTACAAAACCATTGATTTCCAATTGTCAATAACCCTAACCAAAAATAAAGACTAATATATGAGTAACCAAATGTTATAACCAAGAAATAGTAGCAAACCATGTAGTCGCCATTATGAGTCATCTTAGACCAAAGGCACATCCCATACAAGAATCAATTTTAGTCAAATAGTAAGGAAATCGATTCCCAAGTTCTGCAAAAAAAACATTGGCATCCAAAATTGTTGTAAATACTTCAAAAAAATGTTGCCCTGTATTTGACTTTAATCAACATGCAAGATGATTTATATAATCAACATTTGACTTATTTAAGCTTTGTTTTCCAAAAATGTAGTCATTCAAGGATCAATACCTAGAGATTGTGGAAATCCAAGGTCTTCAAAAAATTTCTACTTTTAATCATTTCATGGATTATGATATGAAATGGTGATGTTTGGTAGAAAAATATAAGACATGTTTTTATTAAGAAACTTATCTATTAGCATAGGCTACAAAAATCCAACTTCAACTTGTTTTTCCTGTTAAGCCTTATGAGAATAATGATCCATAACATTTATTTTTTAAAGAATTTATAATCTTGTTTTTATCCAGAAATTTGCGTCTATAAATACTTTCCTGTAAGACATGTTCTTAGTCCACCAAAAAATATATTTTCCTAAATAAAAAAAACTTACATAAAATACCAACTTGCTATCACTAGATTAAAAATCACAAGATTCGTTCCTATACTAGGCATATTATCATCATACATGCAGTCAATTTGATGTTGATGAACTATATATTGATTCAAACACAAAATGCACTAAACTCTTTGATGGTTAGTAACATCTCAATTCAATTGACAAATGCAGATGTTTACTAAATGATAAATTACATTCTTGATTGAATTTTAAAAATGAAATCAATTACTTGAAAATGTAATCAGTGTAGAAATGTATTTGATCCATGATTGGCTATAACTAAATGCATATGAATAATATCTTATAACTAAGAGGAAATTGGGGCCTCATTGTCAACGTATTTTATCAACACACACACACACACACACACACACACACACACACACACACACACACACACACACACACACACACACACACACACACACACACAATATGGTGGACAATAAATGTAGATATATGAAACTGTATGACATGTACATGGAAAAAGGACTTAAAAGACTGGTTGAATATACCTCTTGGTGTTATTATTGCAAAAAAACCCCTCTTGAACATATTTGTAAAAGATGATGCATATGTAGAGCATGCAAATTGTTTAACAAAATGCCTTTGAGAGTAGTAGGTTGAAGAGATGGAATAGAAATTGTTTGTTGAAAGCTCACTCACAAAATGAGTCTGTAAAATCAAGGCTTTTAGTTTTTTCAGAGAATTCTAGTACAATAAATAGGTGTAAAGATTTGCCATAAGTTAGATGAACGTCGATTTGAAAAATGATGACTGCCAATAGGAAAACACATTTTTTTTGTGAGTTTTTATAAGCATCAATCAACCAGTGGAGGAAATAGTTGTGATAAATTTAGGGTATAGAAAATTTGTGAGGGCTTTCCTATCCTATCAAGGATAAGGTCTGGACAATTTTAGCAAACAGACGATTTCAGAAAGGGGAAGACCATGGTGAACACATTAAAATTTTTAGAGATTAAAATTATATATATAATAGATAGAATCCCTAGATATAGAATAACTCAACAAAATTACTCATTAATTTGAAAACAGACTTACCAAATAGTGTAACGACATAATGTGTGGAAACCTTCAATTGATATCCACTACCACCATCGCCAAATGAAAATCCCAAACAACTATGACAATATAAAAAGGCCCAAAATAACTACTGAAAAGGAAAAAGCAACACAACTACCAAAAAGGAAAAAGGAACATGGAGCCTACATGAGGAGGATAGAAAATTAAAGTAAACAAATAAAATGACAAGAATATAAACATTTTTGGCATCTAAATTTTTAAGGCAAATTATAGAAAAATTCACTCCGAGGCTAAAATTCATGGTGAGGCTGATAATTTGCCAACGAAAATTTGGAAAAACTGGGAGTAAAGCTCCCACATATAGGTCTATTGACTTAAATAAAATAGATTTAAAATTTAGAAATATTTGTCATATACACAAATTAATTTCTACCTCTTGTAATTTTCATAATTATAACAATTGTTTATTCATTTAAAATAAATTAATTTATTATAATGAAAACATAATACATAATATAATCATCTATTTACCTATATTATAATAATGTATTCTAGGGTCATTATATTTTTACAACTCTTAGAGCTATCCATTATGTAAATCCTAACTATAACCATAATCCCAATTCTAGCCTTAATCATTTTCCTAGACCCTTAAGGAAGCAGCTAAGGAGTCAATGATTTCACTATTTAGTAGTGATTATTAAATAAATTAAAAATAATATGAGAATTAGTTTTTATTTTATTATTTAATTATCAAATATTAAAAAAAGGGCAAAAATGGTTGAAATAGTCAGATTCATAGCCACTTTTGACCCTTAACTCTAGGCTAAACCCTAATCCAAACTTTAATCGTAATGTAACTACAATATGACCTTAATTATGGCCTAAAACTTAAGCATAATGTGAATCTTAACTTAATTCAATTTTGTGTATGGATTGAAAATTGTATTCACCTACTAATAATATAAATCCATCTATCTTCATAAATTAACCATTGACCTAACATTAAACTTTATTAAATCATAAGAAGAAATTAAACCCTTACCCTAAAAAAATTGAGTTTTCAATACCTTCCAAAATCTTCTTCAATAAATTAAACTTTGAACTTAACTCTAAGATTTATACAAAACCAAATTGAATCCTAATCTATTTAAAATCTAAACAAGTTAACCCTAATCCTACACCATATAATTAATTTAAAGAATTTTTTGTGTACCATGGCCCTAATCCTAAATGATATTAAAAATTTAAGATATATTTGAATTCTAATCCTTACTCCAATCTTATCCAACATGAATCCTAACCTCAAACTTAATTCTATCCCTAATTAAAGATTATGTTAAATTGAAAATCTAATCTAATTATAATCTTAAAATTAACCATAATACTTCTCCTTTTCCTTTCAATCAATTACATAAATAATTCCTATTGACTAATCGTTGCACGTACATAAACGTGTAGCTTCTAGTTATTAAGTTGATAGCCTTTTTGTGGGAGCTTTGCTCCCAGAAATTATATTTTTTGACATAAAAGTTGTAAGACCTTTTTCCAATAGTTTCTTTTTCGCGAAGGGAAATACTTGAGCTTGTCTTCTCTCTTTTTTGAATGAAAATTAGCAAAATTTTATTTTGAGATAGCAAGTTACCTTTCTTTTTTATATTTATATTTATTTTATGTTTTTCATTTGGTTGAAAAATAGAAAAAACTGAAACTTTCAAATCAAATATCATAATTTTAAGTAATTAGAAAATAAAATTTTATAATAAAAAATATAAATGCAACCATATAGATATCAAATCACATATATTATCTTATCATTTTGACAAATTCTCTAGAATGTTTAAGAATTTAGGAGCTAGATTGATCATCAAGCAATAAAGATATATAGGGATTCTTGTAAGCCATTTTTCCCTTTATTTTTTATTGTTTTCTTCTTGTATCTCATACAAACTTGCATATATCAAAGCCAAAGGGTGAATGAATAAAGAGATTGCATAAAGGAAATCGCATTTGGTAGATCATTTTTGGAAGTGAATGAAGTGTAATAGTGTTGTTTGTAAATCTCTATAGACTATGAAAGTACTGATAGCTGGTCCTTGATTAGATTGTGGACATTCTTTAATAATTTCTCCATTTTAATTGTTGTTGCTATTGTGGACAATTTTTTCCTACAATATGTTATGTATCTATATGCTTTGATTGTTAATTTAAATTTTTTATTAGATTTTGGTTATTCTCCATTACTATGTTCAAAGATTTTTGTAGTAATATATTATGTGCGTGTATGCATTTGATTGCTAATTTTAAATTTTTATTAGATTTTGGTAGTTTAATTCTAATTGTTAAAAAAATTGATTTCATTTTATGATGCTAAAATATTTTGATATTAAATGACAATGATCAAAGAGATGAATATTCTTGAATTTTAATTGATTTAGTTCATACAACAATTTGAATTGGAAGTTTCTAATTTCAATTTAGATATAATGGCTGATTTTTCAGATGTAGACTTAAAAAGTGCCAATCAAATAGAATCGTCATTTTAAGATTAGAATTTAAAGTTGTTGTCAAATAAATAAAACATGCTTTAATATCTTATGTTATGGATTGAATACTTTTTAAATTGATTTTTTTACAAGTATATATTTTAATCTTTCCATTAGTCATATGGAAATTTTAATTTTTACATATGATTTCAAATTATTCATTATTATTTTTTTCCTTGATGGAGGGCTTAGATCTGTGAGGCAACCTAGCGAGGCATGAAGCCTGTGAGCTACCAACTAGTAAAGGCCACCGCATAGAATTTTTAGGAACTTGATACGAGCCCACTTATGCTTGAAACCTCTTTGGCTTAGAGCCAAGGACTAAGGGGCATCCATGTTATCAAAATCACTCGAGGCATGATCCTAGCCTCATCCCTTATGATGTTGGAGCCTTGCACTCAACAAGACTTGATCCTTGGTGGGCTCTTTGTAAGCCATTCAACTTCACCAGTAGACCAAGGGCCCATTAACATTATTCATTATTTTGTAACAAAGATTTAAATTATTTTAGAGTTGAACTTTTTGGTACTTTTAGATTATTTAATTTAATTTTTTGATCTTCTATAAAAGTAACAAATAATATTAATTTTAAATATTATTTTTAATATCTATATAAAATTATATTAACATTTCATGACCTCTTTAAGTTTATTTAATTATATTTGATTTTTTTTTAATGTTTCACCCTTTTAAAGAAGTTGGATTTTAAGCTCAAAGTTATACATTTTAGTAAATTTTTAAGAATTTAAGGTAGTATATGTTTTTATAAAATTTTTTTAATATAATTTAAATTTTATTAATTTAATTATAAAACATATGCAATCATTTACAATTTTGAGTATTATACTTTTGCATTTCTATTTTTTATATTTTTCTATATTATAATTGGTAGTTGTTAAAAGATATTTATTTACAAATTTAGATTTAGAAAGTGGAAAGTAAAACAAGAGTTTGAAAGTAAAAATAAGAGAAAATAAAACTAAATTATAAGTTAAAAAGAGGAACGAAAAATAAAGTTGGTTAAATTTGATTTTCATATCTTCTCCATTTAAGTTTATATTTGGTGGTCTTTTTTAATTATTCAAATTAATATTACTATCATATTATCATATTAAATTTAAGAATATCTAAAATATTTTAATTTTATCATTTTACAATATTATATTGCTTTATATTTTAATATGTTGTCTATGGTTATTTTTCTTGTATGTTATTTTATTGCTATTATTAAAAAAAATACAAGAATTTATTAAATGGTTATTTTGATATATTATTTTATTAATATTGAATCTATATAATTTAAAGATTGCCTATATATCTATTCATTTTGTGTTTGTGAATTATCATAAATACACTAGAACTTAAATCATTTTTTTATAGATGATCTCGATTTAAGTGTAAAAGGTGTCATCTTAGAGTTATATGGAAAATTAATCAAAAATTATTAAAAAAAATTGACGCTTCCTTTAATATTATGGTTTAAACTGTTTATTGTTGTTGCAATTTTTGTGATTGGTAGACTTGTTGTTGGTTAGTTGCAAAATTAATATCTATTTTGATATGGCTAAAGATTTAATGATAAGTTTAAAGATCTTGGTTAAATATTAAATGATAAATATAGAAGTTTTCTAAAGATTGAATGCTAAATTTAAAGAAGTCATGAACATAATATAATCTTACTTTTTCATTTTGTAACATATTTTGTAAATTTAAAGAATAAATTAAATTGATAGGCTTATTGTGGGAGCTTTGCTCCTGGTTTTTATTTAATGTTGATCATGTGACAATTCATCAATCTATGATGCAAGGTCTTGTAATTCTCAAGTTTGTTATCTTCAAGTATTCCTAAGCTACAAAAAAAGGAACTTCATTGACACGGGAAACATTACTTTCCTATATATAAAATATAATCAACATGATATAATCATTATTTCTTAAGTTAGTATTATACATCTAGAACTTCTTTTCTCAACTCTATTTCTCAAAGTTGCATATCGTGCATATTAATAATATACTAGTCTTGAATTACACAATAATTAGTCTTGTTTGATGCCTCCATGTGCAACTTTTTAAAGATGATTCTGCAACCACCATGCCTTAAAAGTAGGAATTGATTAAGTTGTTTTAATAAATAGATTAATGGTTTTGTAACTGACAAAATTTTAATTTATGGCCTTCGTCATTAAACAAATATCCTCAAATAAAAACAAAAATGCCACCACGTTTCTTCTTAGTTATCAATTTTCTTTGATACACGTGCATTGTTGTAGATAGCTAAGTTATTTTCATCTTACAAGGTTCTACTCCTATTGGATAATCGTTGCACACAAATTAACATGCAACTGCTAGTTCTTAGCAATATGATGGTTAATTGATGATGATATTTTAGGATCAGGATTATAACTATAGTTAAGATTAGGATAGTAATTAGAGTTATGATTATAATTATGGGTAGAATTGGCATTATATAAAGGTACAACTAGAGTTAGGATAAGAATTAAGATTAGGATTAATAGTTTAAAATTAAGATTATGATTCACCCTCCAAATATATTTAAGTTCAAATTAGAATTAAAACCATAATTATAATTATAATTATAATTCTTATCATGAATAAAAAGATAAAAAATAAATAAAAGAAACATAATATTTATTTACAAATTATATTGTATAATATTTCATTTTCTCCCTTTTTTTCCATTATGTTTCCATCCAATTAACTTTACAAACATATTTGTAGCATTCAATTTAAATATCATTTATCAAATAATCAATAATAATTTTAAATGAACAAAGTATGAATATCTTTATACAAATGTTTCCCTCATGTACAATGTTTTTCTTCTTATCAAATTAACATTACAAACATATTTGTAACATTCAATTTAAATATCATTTATCAAATAATCGATAGTAATAATGTTGGTTTTCTTTACTGGTTCTTTCCCAATTGAGCTCTTGAACCAGTTTTAAATATTATATATATATATATATATATATATATATATAGCTTGTCCACTTTGTCAAAAAAATAAATAAATTTATGAACAACGTATTTTCTAATACAAACATCTTTTAAATATTGATAAAATTATAGTTTACACCCCCAAACATCCTATGAATTGACAAATCACAAAGGCTGAACAACTTTATAAATTGAAAAGTGCATGGAGGAAAGCATTATCAAATTCACAAAGGCTGAATAACTTTATAAATTGAAAAGTGCAAAGTGGAAAAGCATCCATTCAAACAAGCTACAGTTGATTGAACGCTTTCTTCTGCGTAACACTGCTGTGTCTGGGCTTCTTCCTTGTGTCGTATATGCAGACTCAAATCATATTTCTTGCCTGTTGTCCAGTCAAATGTAAGTGATGTCTTATCTTCATTCAGCAATCATATTTCTGCATAGGAGACAATGATCTTCCGTTCTGTATGAATATCTTTATACAAACGTTTCCCTCCTGTGAAATATGAACTTTCTCTTCTTATCTTTGCTTTTTCAGTTTTGAGTAGTTTTGTCAACGAACAGAGATGTATGTTTTGTACCACAAATCCCATGAAATGCAGGAATCTCAACGTAGTATCAAATTTCAATAATGTGAAGTCAATATCAAATGCTGCTCACGAGGCAACAATTGGCAGATGATTTAACTAGGCGAGTCGTTTACCATGACTCCAGTAATCAGGATCGGATCCTTCCATGAGTCTCTTTCGGTTATGGTTTATGTTTCAATTATCACTTATTGAATTTGATACTTTAGTGATTGAATAGCTGTTTATTTAAAAGAAAAAATAGTAGTTAGTATAATTTTGTTTCTGGATTCGATTGTTTAAGTTTTTTAGCATCGATGTTTGAGATCACACTTCATGATTGTTTTAGTTAGTGGTTAGATCAATTGTATTTGAATTAGTGACTTTTCTGAATGGAGACAAGTCAATTGTACCGTACAACTTTATTCTTATCAATAATGGAGAGGCACTTGCCCATGAGAATTGTGCCAATTGTATACACTTTTTGGTTGTCAAAGCTATGGAGTATAGGGACAATAGGGAATACGTTTTGTTTGGAATGACACTTTGAAATGACCACTTTTTGACCCTTCTACATAATGGAACCAATCTTGTCTTTAGAACTAGAAACCAAAACAATAGCTATAAGCACTTAAATATTATACTAAATTGACAAAAAATAGCATCATCTAAATGTAATATACCATCTAGAAGTCAAGGATGTATAAAATTGGTTATAATGACTAATAATACTCTTTCTTAACCACTAAATTTTTAAAATTGCCTTCTATAAATGAACTATGAATTCTTACAAAAACAAGAGGAACTTTAAAAGTTATCTTTCCTAAAGGTTCCATGGAGATAAGCTTATAATCATTCAAATTTTTATATCCTTTAAGAAAACTTCTCTATTGAAACATGTTATCAAAATAATTCTTAATGCTTTATAATTTTGTTTTAGAGAGAAGATGTAGGAGTGGGGTATATTCTAATAGTTTCAAATTTTAATATCCTTTAAGAAAACTTCTCTATTGATCAAAATAATTCTTAATTCTTTATAATTCAGTTTTAGAGAGAAGATGCCGGAGTGAGATATATTATAATAGTTTTGGTACCACTTAGTGATTTAATGTTTAGTATTTTATTGGTATACAATTAACAATTGTGACTTTATAAGTCTTAGAGACAAGGTACCTATAGTCATTATGCTACTTTCATCCATCCTAAGCTCCTAAACCAATAGTAACCGTACATCAAATTTTGATTATTTCT
This sequence comes from Cupressus sempervirens, assembly GCA_028749045.1. NCBI lineage: Eukaryota > Viridiplantae > Streptophyta > Pinopsida > Cupressales > Cupressaceae > Cupressus > Cupressus sempervirens. Next base: position 133,776,827 of record CM053788.1, on the reverse strand, counting down.
ATTTATTTTTATTTCTAATATGCAACTAAAGTGGTTAGGGTTGCTCTTTTGCTACACACTTTGAGCACTACAAAATTTGCACAATTAATTCAATACTTATACTCATTAATCCAAATGTATTAGTATAAATGAAATTGCATAGTTGCACAATTTTAGTTGGGTAAAAAAGTTATTAAACATAATATGGCTCCTTTTGTTTGTGTTGTAGGAGTCTTTTTTAACACCCCACTTAAAAAATAACACTTATATAACATCCTATTGAATATATACTTAAGCTTAAGTACTTCCGAACACCACACTAGTCAAATAATCTTTTACAAATAATTAAAAAGTAAATAAAATAATAGAGACACAAAAGTGAAATCTCAACTACTAAATCTTAATTTTATTTATTCTCCATAAAAAAATACAACTATAAAAATACAAATAGACTTAATTCAATATATCTTCATTGATTTTTTTTTTAATAATTATTATAGATTATGAAGATGAAAAATGCCATAATATACAAAATTAGAATTTTATGTGAACCTATAAGATGATACTATTCTCTATAGAAAATAAGCCATCCCTATATCTTTCCAATACAAGATTTTTGACTTGTTAGATTTACTACTTTGACCGTGTGTGAAACACGCCCTAGACTGAACTCCTACGTCTGAGAGAATAGAATACCTATATTTGACGAGATTGGACATTACATCCGGATTATCAGGAACGTACGTAAAACGCTGCCATTACCATGTACAAACGATCCTGTCCCCCAAAAAAACCCCATTCTTGCTTGGCGTTCTATTTTTCAACTCTGGAATCCAAATTGTGCACTACTTTTTAGTAAAGACGAAAGAATGAGGTTTCCTAAATACTCAACAGATAATGCTTGTACATTCTGCATAGTTATCACATCCAATTCAGGATGGTTCAATCTTTGGTACATAAGCGCGGTTATAAGATCGAGGTTGTAGTTCCCGTCATTGTTTCCACGCTTTAAAAAGTTCAGAATGGCTACCATGCATCTCATTACTTGAACCAAGCAAAGCTTCTGATAAAAACTTTATGGTACCTTTGTTTTAGACTTTGGATTATATATAGAGAGAGAGAGAAATGACTGTTTGCAGTGGGTACTACTAACCATCAATCAGAGCTATGTTAGCTATCTTAGGTGGACTCTGCTACAATCAGACCTTGTTACTTTGGGATTCTACTCCTGCATGCTTGCTTAAGGTTAGTATGTGTCATATTTTCAATAAAACTATATTTCTTTAAATGATAATCTAAATTTTGGAGGAGATTGTAATGATTAAATGAGCTTGAGTAGCATTGAGATGAGTGACATTTTATTAAAGTTTCATGTTTCACTTCTATATGTTTCACCTAAATATAACCATGATTAGTGAATCATTCATTCTCATGAAAAATGGGCTCTTATGAACCACAACTCATGAGACACGGGTCAACATCTCTACATGCTTCAACAAAATACAATGAGTGCTTAGTGCATCATTCATTTCTATGAGAAATGAGTTCTTGTTAATTTACAACTCATGAAACATGGGTCAAATATTTTGACATGGAAACAACACAATTGAATTCTAATAGCAATATCATAATTTGACTTGTGTTAAATTATATCCTACTTATCAATAACAATCTAAAGTTATTTAAATTAATAAATTAAGATGTATATCATAGATAATAAGAATTATTGATAATTTAGAATAGTTATTTTAATTAGAAATTATTAAGAGTTATTAATCATAATAAGAATTATTGATGATTTGGAATTGTTATTTTAAGAAAGTAAATATGATAGATATGAGTATTCCACTTTATGATCTAAGAATGATTGTAAATATTTTTCAATATTATATATTTTTGTATTAGATGGATTTTTTAGGATACTATGCTAATCCTATAAAAAACTTCCCAATAGAGATTATCCCTCTGCCTCCCCTTAGGCCCCCTCCCCTCATATATCCTACTATCTATGGTAGTAACTATAAGAATCAATAAGTACATATTACTAATATGAAATTTTCATAAATATATATTACTAACAAAAAAGTATTCTCATTACATAACTATGATATACAAGGTTGTCAAATACTAAGAACTTAATAAATGATAATGAATTTATAGGTTGTAGAGGCAATTATGACATATACATAGTGGTCATAAGAAAAGTATACAATAAATATATCTAAAAGATTGATCACTTAGCAAGCTAGTTCTTCTAAGATTGGATTTTGAACCTAATATGAAAATATAAAAATACATTTTTATATGGAATAATAAAGTTCACAAAAACCTATAAACATAAAAAATTCATTCCAAACCACTCAAGATCACACAACCCCTCTCAATGAATTACTTAAAATATCAAATATATATTTGAACTAAATAATAAAACAAACCAAGATATGACAATCGTTATATTCCAAAAGATCTCAACACTCTACTACACTTGATTAGTATATATTGTAAATTGTATGAGAGACCCAATTTAATTACTATACATGTATCATATACACACAAAAAATGTTTTCACATAGTATCAAATTTTCTACTAACAAACACATTCTCATGGTACAAAAACATGAAATTCCATACTTGATACACTCTTCTCTTAGCACAACACATAAAATCAATAAATTGAAAATATACAAAGCCAAAAGTTAAAAAAATACATTAACAAACAATATTTTCATACATAAAATAAAAACCTCTAATCAAAAGAGACATAGAAAACAAGCATACCACATAAGATAAGATCACAATAAATATTGATTCTTATACATGAAATTGGTTAGTATATTTCACATATCTATAATAAAATCCCATAGCCTCTAGAGCATAATTCCTAAGGGTAAACCTCAACCCCCCAAATAACCACTAAAAGAAAATGCAAAAAAAAAAACCTCTTACAAAGAAATCATAATAATGATACAAGTTTAGTTTTACAAAATAATTAATTTACATTATAAAGTCGAGTTTGCCTCTAAGAACTTCTATTAAAATGACATGCACAAATACCTATGGTATATAAGTGTAAATAATTTCTCATACATACTGAATCACCATGTGTTTAATAAGGTTAACAATGTGTTGGTGTTTTTTAAACTACTGAACAATAAAAGCTCAATACCAAGATAATAATACTCACAAATCTAGGGACTAGCTAATTCCCATTAACAATAATGTATGCATAATATTTGGATCCAACTTCAACAAAACCAAGAGTAGTTTTCTACTCTCTAGGCTTTGCAGAACCAAGGTGGGTATACCTAGGGGATGATTCAAATGAATGTTGTTGTATGAGAATCCTTTTAGTTTCATTCTGATTCTCATCTCCTATCTCTACCATATACATAGTTTATCCATTTCTTGACATTTTTAGATGATATACATCCCTTATAAGCAGAATTTGGTCACAATTCTCCGTAGGTTTACAAATATTTCTGAAAATAGTAGGTATCTAGGATTTAGAAATTAGATGTAAACGAGTGCTGACCCTCTTTAAAACTCTTCAAATGGTAAAATAAAATTGATTTTGATTTTAGAATTGATGCTTATTCATGATCTTTCTATCTACAGACTGGATTAATTGGATCAATGCTTTATCCATTGGGATTCAGAGTCTACTTCAATTTATAAATCTAATTGATTGCATTACAACCAATGCTATCAAAAATTCTTATTGGAATTCATTCTTATAGACATCCTTTGTATTACCTTAGCAACCCTATCAAATCCACTAGAGCATTTACTTAATTCATTGAATCAATAGCAATAATGAATTGACATACAATCTAAGTGAATTGCATTCAATTGGACAAGCTTTGCTCACACAACATCAGAATGACCAAGTAATAACAATGGAGACAAAATTCAGCAAGAACAGATATGGGGACAATTCAACTTTGTATTAATCTTCTTTGATAATTGTATACAATTGTAATAGAACTCAGAATGACTCTAGAAAAAATATTAGACCCCTGTAACATCAATATATTCCCAAGTATTTGTAGAGAAAATACATCATAAGTTTTGCACTAATAAATTGGACCAAACCATATTCAGCATAGGCCAAAATTAACAATGAAATCAGACCCTTCTCTAGCCTTGGAATGTCACTTAAATAGAGTGAGATGCAACGAGCTTTAGGCATAGAGAATAGACAACTGTCCTTTTGACAAAAGATATTTACATTTTGCAAATAGTCACAAAAGGACAAAAACTTTGTGTAATAGAAAATTTTTACATTAAAATATTCTTTTTAGGTGGGCTACTTTTTTGTTATACATCAAAATTGTGAAATCAATGATTTGTTCCCATGTTATTCTGATTCTTCAGAGTACATGGCTATTAGGCTTGAGAGTGATGTGTCATGTTTTGTTACCTGTAAGCTCACCTCAACTCAGGGGTTCTCATTGTCTTCATCATGGACTGTTAAAGTAATAGTTACCTCTGCATCTTCCTCTACCCCATCATTTTTTGCCATCTATTCTACAGACATAAATTTCTCTTTCCACTTGTTGAAAGCAGTGTCATCAGCCCAATCAAAGTTTAGGATTTCCTTCTGCACTTTTATTACAAAATTTCTAGCTGCTTCTATTTCAACAAGGTCCTTCCTGATAACATTGTAAAATAATTGCACTTTGACCAACTCTTCATTGGTCATTGCCCATAGGAGATGACCCTTTTTATTTACAACATTATTCATTCTTTAGCACAATATTTCATCTAATTCCTTTTTCCATTCTTCCTTTTCTTTTATTTTATCAACCTTTTAAAGAGCACTAGGGAAATGATCAAGCTTTTCAACTATGTACTTGGAGAAGAAAATTGTTATTCTCTTCTGAATAGAAACTTGTTTATTATCAAAATCCTCCAGCCTATTAAGTAGATCAAAAATCTTTTCTATTCGGTGACATGGTAACTGGATGACAAATATGCACATAATAGTAATGTCATTATTTCTTTCACTCCACTTCTATATAATGGGTCTCAATTTATTCTCTTCTCCTTTTATTTCATCCCATATAGCTATAATTCTTGCCAACTGATCATAAAATGTTGGCCACTCAATTCTATCTACCAAGTATATAACACCTTGCCTAAGTTTTTCTTCATATTGATTATTCAATTCTATATGCTTTTCCCTTAATTTGTTTCTTTCCTCTTCAAATTCTATTGCAGTATAGAACTCAAGTCTCTGTGGGGTGTCTAGTATTTCAACAATAGGAGTTGACTTAAATGGCTCAACTGGTGGCTGAGGATACACAATTCTTGGTTTGCTGGATTCTCCCGTCTTTCTCTTCCCAAGCTGATTATCCATTTGAGATATCTGATTTTCCAAAAATTGTATCTGTTTTCCCATTTCCTCATAACCCTTCGGTACTTCTTCAAATTTGGCATTGAGTTCTAAGAATCTATCTTGTTTGTTTCCAAACATTGTATCCCCAAACTCTAGTTTTTCTTTAGCCATTCTAGTGATTTGTTGACTACTCACTTCATTAGCCCTATATATTGTGAGAGTACCAGTATGTTCTGCACTAGAAATTTCTTGTATTCTAGTCTTATCTCTTTTTTTAATCAACCAAATTACTAGGGCTTGATGATCATTATTGAATTTGATTCCCCTATGTGCTTGTAATATTTCTTCCTTTGTCTTATACTGCACATTTTTCTCCTTTCTAATTGAATCAAAAATCATAGCATTAGCTATGTCCCACTCACGAAAAATTAGAACTCTTGAGTCCCTAACTAATTGCCTCTTGGCCTTAGGTGTTAACTAGGCAAAATCACTCAAAAATTTGGATTTTACCTCTTCCTCAATATCAAAATCTGGTTTGTTGGGCTATTCTACCTTTATTTTCTTACATATTTTAAAAAAAATTTCCTATATTCCTTCTCCACAAAAACTATGCAAAAGCCCTAGATTTAACAAAATTCTCATCATCTATGAATTTCTATAAGTCTTGAGCAATGATTGGGTCTATTTCCTTACCTTGATAGTCAACAATTGTGAGGTCCAAAGAGGGCACATGAGGCTCTTGAGGCACTCCTCTTTCCATGTCTACAGAAGTAACAATTACATCCACTTCCCCACCCATTTATCTTATTTTCCCTCTCAAAGATGCTTCATCTTCTATTCTGATTGGAGTTTGGGTTGGGGAATACTCTTCTACATGAGAAGAGGATCCTTGTTCTAGTTTCTACCTTTTTGGAGCACTAGTTGCAGGTGGGCTCTCTGGCCTTGGCCTTCCATGAGGGGGAACCTGTTGTATATTTTGAACTACAATGTATCCTACCCTCTTTTGCAATGTGTACTGACCTGGAGCAACTATCATCATGCTGTTTATTCATCTCTCCACCTCTACGACTTTATCAAGATAATCTTTAACATATGTAGCCTTCTTCTCATTCATAGTTTGCATTATGGCAGTAAAATTATTCATTAATACATGCATTCTAGTCCCCAATATTTTTTGTCTTTTAAAGGATTATAATTAGGGGAAAATGCATTAATGAATTCTAGAACTTTACTAAATACTATCCATTTCTCTTTCCTAACCACCTATTCCTGTAAGGAGAAGATATTCCTAATAATATCTCTAGCGAAGTATACTTGTTGTATAATACTTTTGGCTTTTTTTCTCTCCCTCAAAAGATCATAGAATCCCTTTGGATCAATATATTTTGCATGGGATTCTGCCATATTGTATTTATTCAAAAATAAATTGAGGTGTCTCCATCACTTCCTTATAAAAACAAAATCATGTGCCACAGTGACAACCGGGAAGAAAGTACCTTTATTTTTACCAATCATGTATGTTTCTTCAATAGTTTTGATCTGCCACATCAATTATGCTATACCTATCTTCAAGGGCACATGGAAAGGTAGAACATGAGGTTTTCCAAAAAAACCATACACACTGTAAAAACATTATAAGGAATTATATCGCCCCAATTGTGACTAACCAAGAGTCCTTTTGCATGGTCTTTAGGTCTGATCAACTCTAATAGTGATTGTGGCATTCTAGGGCTACCCCCTCTCAAAAGAAATCTAAGCCTAGATGCAAAATATCTATCAAATCTTACATAGTTGGCGTTCTTGGCCTCCCAAGTCATATCAACACTCCATAACTAGATTGGTGACTTTTCACCATCCTTTATTAATTCCAACTCCATTCCTTTAAAGAAAAAGGTAACTCCGTTAAAAAGACATATGTGCATGAGGAGGGAGTACTAGCAAAAGGTTCTATTTACCTTTCCTTGTGATATTCCTACCAATCCATTATGAATTTCTCCTGCAAGGAAAGTGGAAAAATCTAGAATATTGCTCATTCCAAATTGTAATGTTTGAGCCATAATAAGAACAATAGAGCCCTAGATGTATTCCCCTTTATCTATGCCAAAATTTTTGCAAAGGGTGAAGTACAAAGCTTGAGCCCTAGGGTTGAAGTATTTCCTCATCAGTGGCTCTTTGGTGGTGGGTGTGACCAAGGGTAGTGTACCAATTCTAGAAAAATTTTGTTGCAAAGGCCCTACTCTTAGAAACACTCTTTGTGCATCATACCTTGCTTGAAAGTAATCCATGCCAATAGGCTGGTGTACAACATGGTTAGGGTTCAGGTTAAAAAATTCACTAATCAATTTAGGAGAAACCCTAAAGAGATTGTCACTAGCATAATTCTTTACAAACCTAGTAATATGATCATACTTTTTAGCTAAGTCAGCTAGTAGATCACTATCAAAGAAAACCCTGGGGACTACTAATTTTCCAATATCAAATTCACAGACATTGCTCATAGGGGTATCTAGGTTTCTCTTAGCAAACCACTTTTTGAATAATTCTAATCCTCCCACAAAAACTTGGGCATCTCTCAAGTAATTGGCTTTATCATAGAAACCCTCAGCTACCACCAACCTAGGGTTCTTTGGAATAAAATCCCTGCCTGCTATTATTTCATGTACAAATGGGGGAATTGTTCAAGAAAATCCTCATGGATAGACTGCTTGAGATAATTAGTATGACCAAAGAATTCCTTTCACAGAGGCATCTTTTTCAAAAAAATTAATTTCACACAACACTAATTTCTTGATTTTCAAAGATTACAGATCACTTACCCACTAAATTGTCCCTCTTTTCTGTAAAATTTTGTTGTAATTTGCTGAAAAGCTAGAAATTATATGCCCTAGCTCTAAAAACCCTTACACTCTGATAACCTTTTGTGATTGTATGATTCAATAATGGTGAATTCGTGAATTATACTAGGGTATTACAATCACATGAATGAGCTTTGAATTACATTAACTTCTTTAGCTGTTACCTTCATATCATGCTCAAGTTTTAATTTTATCTGTTGATCTCACAACATCAAACGACTCTATTTCAAAAAAAAAAACTACTTTATAGCTTTAAAAAATCCAGCCATGTGTCAAATAGGTGCTTCCCCGTATTACTTAAAGTTCTTGCATCTTGGAAATGCGAGTAAGTGCCAATCGTGGATCTTCCTTTAGATCTAGGGTTATGAAAGTTCAAATATCTTTGCAACAAAATCTTTAATAGTGAAGTCCAACTAGCATCACAACTCATCACCTTTTTCCAGCCTGGTACAAGTGGGTGCATCTCTATCGCAATTGGTCCTACCTTGCCATGCATTAGATTGGTGCTTCCCCATATTACTTAAAATTCTTGCAACTTCATAATGTGAGCAAGTGCTAACCTTTGATCTTGCTCAGATCAATGATCACAAAAGTTTATATTTCCATAACATCCAATCAACTTTTTCTACCAATAGAAAATCTCCTCTTAAAACAATACATTTTGGCAAGTGCCATACCAATGACTTCCTTATTACCTTTTGAAAGTTGGGTCCATAATGTCATCATTTTCTACATGTCATGAAGGAGCTTCCCTACATTACTTAAATGTCGATCATCTTCACAATGTGGGTAAGTGCTAGCCATTGATCTTTGAAAGATCAACCGCGGAACAATCTGAATCTTTTGAAAGCATGAAACACCAGTAATGACTTTAGCATGGATAAGTGTTGTTAAGGTGATTCCCTACTTTATCTAAAACTAGTACAATTTCATCAAGTGAGAAAGTGTTGTCTGTTGATCGATCCAAGATCAATGGTGGAGCAAAAAGATATTGTGGGGCACCACATTAGAAAACTTAGTCAATGAAAGTATAACACTTGTAGTACAAAAATGGAACAACTATCAGCATCGATGATTTATTTCATAAAATATAGTGCTGACATCACTATGGACACATGTCCACAAGGTGCTTCCCCTCATTGCTTAAAGTTCTTACATCTTGATAATGCGAGTAAGTGCCAACTGTGGATCTTCCTTTAGATCTACGGTGGGTAAGAAACACAGTTGAGATCTTCTTGTAGTACTTCACCTGTCATCACTATGGATAGATGTCAACATAGTACTTCCCCTCTTTATTTAAAAATTGTGTAACTCCATAATGTGAGTAAGCACTATTCGTTGATCTTACCTAGATTGATGATAGACAAAAATCACCCCCTTAAGCTCAAAAGACTTCACACTAATGCATATGAAACACAACCATGGTCAAGGTAGACTTAGAAAATAAGAGGTTTAAACATGAAAAATAAAAATAAAGTCATCTTTTATGGAAAAGAAAACTTAGGGTAAAATGTATCCCTATGCTATTTTGAAAATTCTAACCCTTTTGAAAACTAGGGCACAAAATGACGATTTTAACTTATCATTTAGGAATTTGAACTAGGGTTTTGATTAAGGATTACCAAATCAACAAAAGGTCCCTAGTTTTTTATGGGGCTGTCATAAGGCACATACAAAATATTAGGCCAACAGTGGCTCTATCTAGGGATATTGAATACACTAGATTCAAAATGAGGGTTCAAAATTTCTGGGAGAAGTAGACGACACACACCAGAGATTCCTCAAAAATTGACAACTCTGAGAGGGAAATAGCAATAGGGACAAAAATATGCACAAGAGACTATACAAGGATCAAAGGATATACAAATGTATAGAAAACCTAAAACTACTATTAATGGATAAGACAAGTATTTCAGCAAAAATACCTCTTCAAGAATTGTCAATGAACTGGCAACTCAAGAATATTTCCTGATAAATCCTTCAACAAATAAGAATCCTTTCCCCATGAAGCTTCAATTAGATAGGGACCCAACCATATAGGGTCAAATTTGCCATGTTTTCCCTTTTCTTTAGTTCTTGCATTCCACATTAGGACCAAATCTTGAAATTCAAACTTCTTACTCACTGTTCTTCTATCATATAATGTCTTGAACTATAGTTACAACTTTTGGTTCCTAAGAGATTCTTCTCTCCTGGTTTCTACTAGTCCTACAAGCTCATCCAAATTTTCTTGCATATCATTAGTAACATCTTCATCATACAAATGAATGTAATTATAGAGCCCTACCAAGTTATTCTAAGGCATCCTTGCCTAAATTCCATACACAATATCAAAGGGTGTTATGACAATGACTTTCTTCACAGTCACCCTATTAGCCCATATTGCCGATTGCAACTTTGAATCCTGGGCTTTCTTATTATCATCCATTGTCCTTTTTATTATTTTCAACAAACTCTTATTTGTGGACTCAGCTTGTCCATTCCCTTGCGGATGATAAGGGCAAGAAGTTGATCTTGTAATTCCATATTTGTCACAAAATTTTATGAATTCTTTAGACCTGAAACATATTGCATTGTTTGTTACAATTCTTTGAGGACAACCAAACCTTGATATAATGTTATTTAACAAAAATTTGTTAACAACCTTACTAGTTGCATTTCTTATAGGGATTGCCTCCACCCACTTTGTAAAGTAATTAGTAGCAACTAATATCTAGGAATAGTCATTATTAGGATTGGGAGAAATCTCACCTATAAAATCCATTCCCCATTGTTGGAATGGTGCTTGGACTTCCACTAGTTTCATAGGAGTATTTCTTGAAAATTTTAACTTACCTGCAAATCTTTGGCAGGCATCACATTTTCTAATCATTACCTAAGCATCCTTAAAAAGAGATGGCCACCAAAATCTAGCTCTCATCACCTTGTGTGTAGTGGTCTTGGCCATGTAATGTCCTCCAAAGACTCCAAAATGCATTTCCTTTAATATTTCTCTTGATCTTTCCTGATCAACACATTTTAGTAGCACTCCCTCAAAGTTCCTCCACCATAAATCATTCTAGAAAATAATATATCTAATTGCTTATAGCTTATTACTTCTTTTTTTATTCTCATTCAAATGAGGAGGGGCTTCCATATGTTGTAGATAATGAATGACATTGGTGTACCATTCATAATGGTCCATGTCACACTAACTTGACTTCAAGTCATTTGTCACCAAGTTTATTTGATTAGCATCCAAATTGGACTGAGTCATAAGCTTGGCTAATCCTTGGCCTCTCACCAATTTTTTTACCTATATTTCAATGTTAAACTCTTGGATCCTATTGATCCACCTACCTCTTCTGCCTGATACTTTTTGTTGAGAAAATATGTCTCTTACAACAACACTGGGTACAAATGCAATGACAATGACACCTATTAAGTAGCCTTTGAAAGCCTTAACAACCTTAACCAAAGCATAAGCTTGCTTCTCATTTATCTCATACTTTAGTTCAGCAGGTTGCAATGATTTACTAAAGAAGGCAATAGGTTGTTCATACCTTTCCTCATTCCTCTGTAACAAAACTACAACTACAGTATGGAAAGATGCAAAAGAAAATATGTGCATAAGTTTTCTGTAGTCAGGAGTCCTAAGGACTGGAGCATTTTTATGGTAGTCTTAATGTCCTAAAATTCTTGTGAAGGTTCACCATCCTAGTTGATAGTAGCTCCTTTCTTTAGCATTTTTGAAATAGGTCTGCTAATCTCAACAAAGTTAGTAACAAACCTCCTCAGAAAATTAACTTCCCCAAAGAAAGATTGTATTCCCTTCAAATTCTTTGGTATAGAAACCTTATCAATGGCTACCACTCTCTTAGGATCTATCTTTACACCATCTTTTGATACTACGTATTCTAGTAACCTACCTTCTGTCAACCCAAATGTACATTTCTTTGGGTTTAATGACACTCCATATTCCAAGGCTCTAATAAAAATCTTCTCCAAATGTCTACAATGGTCTTCATCCCTTTTGGAATAAGATGTAAGGTCATCTTGGTATATAACCATAAACTTATTGATGTACTCATGGAAAGCTACATCCATAGCCCTTTGAAAAGTGGCATTAGCATTAATCAATCCAAATGGAATTCTCACATATATATAAGTTCCCCATGGAGTTGTAAATGTTGTCTTAAATAGCTCTTCTTCTTTCACCAACACTTGGTTATACCTTGAGAACCCATCCATCATGGACATAAGTTTAGAACTAGTCACTTGTTGCAACATAGCTGCCATGTTTGGCAACTCGTAATTATCTTTAAGAGAAGCAATGTTTAGATTTTTGAAATCCACACACAGTCTGATGTCTCCATTCTTTTTCTTGATAGGTGCTAGATTTGAGACCCAAGTGGAATGTCTAATAGGTTTAATTATCCCTCTATCCCTTAGTTTCATCAATTCCTCTTGCATTTTGGAGGCTACAGTGGGATTGACTAGTCTCTACTTCCGTCTGAAAGGTTTTACATTATCCTTTAATGGTATGACATGTTGAGAAAAATCTTCTCTATAAGCCTTTAGGTCATCATACAACCATGTAAAAGCATGTCTATATTTTCTTAGTAGGTCAATCAAAGGCTTTTTAATTTTACCTGACAAATTTTGACCAATATAAACTTTCTTGGGGGCCTCATTAGTTCCAAGGTTTATTTCTTCTAGCTCTTGAGGTTTATAATCTGTAGCCCTAGGTCTTATCGAATCTTGGTTGTCAAACTTGTTCTCTAAAATAACCAGTCCTTTAGGTACTTTATTAGTCTTTAATTGTATGACCTCTTAACCAAAAAATTGTTTCCTTACCATCTATAGATTCAACCAAATCACTACAGTCCAATTCTTGACCATGGTATTTATCTTCATTCAATAAGAAATTTACAATGTCTTTTTCATCTTCAAATACTTGCCAATGTTCAATATTGTCAGGTATTAATGGTTTATTCTAGACCTCAATCTATGAAATTCCTACAAATGATATATCCTATGCTTTAATTGCTACATTTGCTAATAGGTCTGCCATCTCATTCTGAGCTCTCTCTCTCTCTCTCTCTCTCTCTCTCTCTCTCTCTCTCTCTCTCTCTCTCTCTCTCTCTCTCTCTCTATGAAATACCAAATGCATCAAAGAATTCTATCTAATCCTAGAAAAAATTTCTATACTATTTCAATCTTTTATTTTTAGAGGCATATGTTTCCCTTATCCATGAGATAACCAATTCAAAATCAACTACAGCATGCAACTTTTTAATTCCATGATGGGTAGCAACTTTCAATCCTAACAACAGAGCTTCATATTCAACTATATTGTTGGTGCATGAAAAATTTAGGGTGAAGGAGTCTCTAAAAGTATTCTTTTCAGGAGAAACAAAAACCACCCCTACCCCTAAACCTTCCCTAGAGCTGGCCTCATCAAAATGCATGGTCCATAATACTGGTGAATCCATACAACACTCAACTTCATGCTTAATGACAACATGCAAGTTCTCAACTTCCTAGATAATTAACTTTGCTCTGATTGCATTCACACCCATGTCTAAGAAACAAGTAGAATCTTTGTCAATTTATTCCCCAAAATATGACTAACCCTTGGCTCTCTGTCTACTTTAATAGCCTTATTTCCTATGTGAAAAGTTGCATAGGTTAGGTCACATTGTAGGCTACCTCTCATAGCAACACTCCATTTTCTAGAGAGAAACATTCCATAATATGGAGGAATATCAACTACAAGGACTAACATAGTCAATTCTACCTCAGGGTATGCAACTAGCTTAAATGGTAAAGCATTGATAATACCTATAACTAGAACTTCTCTAGCATCCATGCCTCTACATCTGCCTTCCTTAGTGTCCACTTTCAACCCTAGGGCTTCCATTACTTTGAAGGGCATGATGGTGTTAGAGGCTCCTAAATCTATTATGCAATTTTTTTATGGTTTTTCCCTTTATAATCAAATTGAGAAAGAAAGGGTCAATATCTTCTATATATGCTACTAGTGAATCATCCAAGAACATTTGGAGAATTTGAGACATAATACCACTATCTTCTACTACCAATGGGGTTTTTTGAATGACATTTTGTTCTACAATATTATCATTATTTCGTATCCCTCCCAACCATGAAAAAGCTTTTCTTTTATGCTTTTCAATCCTAAATAGTTCAGATAAAGGTACCTTTACTATTATTTGGGACAAGATAGATATCATATCAATAGGTTCAGATATAGTGGGTTTCACAAGATTACCTAGAGTTGAAACCTTTTGAATAGCAGGCACTATTATTTGCTTGATAATATTAGATCCTAATTTCTTTTCTTGCACAATTGCTTTTGTTGTCTCATTTGTTTGAAATTGAACCTTCTTCTTGGGTTCCCACTTCTTGGTTTTGATGTCTTTAACTTTAACTGTCTCTACATTAGCCTTCTTGTTTTCATCTTTCATCTTGTGTGTAACATCCTTTATGAATATACCAGAAGGCTTCCCAACATCATTATTAACTATTCAGTTTCTCAAATTGTAATTGCTATGCACTTGGGAAATCATCTCTGTAGTGATCCTATCAATCTTCTCTTTAGAGGGCATTCTCAAATTTACATGGCCAACTTCAAAAGATGTAACACATACCTTATTTTCATCACAACCTTCATCATCTGAGAACACTTGTTGATAATGTAACTGATAGGAAACTCTCTTATTTGCAAGATCACTTTCAATTTCTTCCAAATCAAAATCCATACAATTGTCACACATGTTGACCATATTACAACTTACATCATCATGGCTTTTTTCTTCTTCCTCCTCATTTTTTGCATTTTGACCTAAAGCAAATGATTGAGCAACTACACAATACTATGAAGAGTGAGGTGATGGACATATGATGCACCATGGCACATCATCATTCATATTAATAGAGCTTCTTTGCATATGATCTAGTGTACTCTTATCTTTTACATTTTGGGCTTGGTTAGGAATTGGTTTACCTTTCTTCCATTGAGTGGTATAAGGATAGTTTTGTATTCTAGGTTGTTTGTTGAAATTGCTGTTTTTCACTGGGGCTTTCTCAACAACATTAGGCTTATGTGTATTGAGAGTAGTTGGGTTCATCTTTTCAACAAGTCCAATACCTGACCTATTGTAGGTTCTTCAAGCTTCTCACCTGTAGGAGTTTTATCAACTTCCTTCTTAGTGTTATTCTTGGGTTTGAACAACTTTGGATCATCTCTCCTACCAAGCTTGCCAAATGGTCCATGTAATCAACCTCTTTCTTCAGAAAAGTGCTCCTCCACTAGTGTTTTTTCTATCATCAATGTTACCTCCCCAATCTGCATCAGTGTAGGCTCTTAGTTCAAAATTTTCACTCCTCTTGTAGTACAAGCCAAAGTCATCAATTCCTTTTAGGTATCTCAATATTGTATTTACTGCCATTAAATGATTTTCTCTTAGATTTGCAAAAAATCTAGCCACTATTCCAACAACTAATGCAATGTCTGGTCTACTATGTATAACATATTGTAGCTTTTCGATCATTGATCTATACAATGTTTGATTTACTTCAGTTGACACATCATTCTTGGATAGCTTATGCCTAGTTGCCATTGGTGTGCTAACTGGTTTTGACTGTTCTAACCTAAATGTTTTGAGTATTTCCTTGATGTATTTGGATTGGTTTACAAATATGCCATGATTCAATTGATGTACTTGTAATCCAACAAAAAATTTGATTTCTCCAAAAATTGGCATCTCAAATTCATGTTTCATTTGATCAGCAAAATCTTTGCAAAGAACATATTTTCCTCCAAATATTATATCATCAACAAATATTTTTGATATCAAAATGTCTTTACCTTTTTTTAGCTTTGATATACAAGTTGTTGTTGTCATCTATTCTCTCAAATCCTATCTTCACAATATATTTGTGCAATCTCTCATACCGTGCTCTTGGTGCTTGCTTTAATCCATAAAGTGCCTTGTGCAGTTTGCAAACCATGTCCTTGTTCTTCTCATTTACAAATCCCTCTAGTTGTTCTATGTAGACTTCCTCTTCCAATATACCATTTAGAAAAGTAGACTTCACATCCATCTAGTAGACTTTGAAACCTTTGTAAGTAGCATATGCAAGTAATGTTATTACTCCTTCCATTCTTGCAACAAGGGAAAATGTTTCCCCATAATCCAGTCTTTCTTCCTGTGCATAGCCTTTGTAAACTAGCTTGGCTTTGTTTCTTGTTATCTCACCATTCTTGTCAAGTTTGTTTCTAAACACCCATTTTGTACCAATCATATTCTTTTGTTCTTCTCATTCTAATCTATCTCCTCTTCCATGGCTTTATAACATTCATCATCTTGTAGTGCATCTTTCACTATTTTAGGTTCAACCTTGCTCAATAGACATGATTCATTCTTGAGTCCATTCCTTGTCATTGATCTGGCATCCTTGTCACCAATGATTTGATCTATAGGGCGATGTCTTCTCACATACTTGGCTAACCTCAGTTTTGTCCTTCTTTCCATGTTGGATCCTTCAACTTCAGAATCATTTTGTTCTTCTTTAGCTAACACTTCATCATTTCTTTCATGTATACTATTTTGAAAACTAGAATGTACATTTTTTACATTCTGTAGCTCAGCTTCTAAATGTAGCTAGGCATTCATAGGTTGAGACTTGATAGATATTGAAATTTGTTGCTGATTTCCAACTTGATTTGCAACATTGTCTTCAATAGTCATTCCTTCATAGAAGTATACAAAGGATCTATAATCCTCTAATTGCTTGAACTCATCAACTTGAACTTTTGCATGCTCATCAAAATTTATATTTGCACTCTACATAATCTTGTTAGTATTAATGTTTAGACACTTATATGCTTTTCTTCTAGTACAGTATCCAAGGAATATGCCTTCATCACTTTTTACATCAAACTTGCCATTTTTAGTATATTTAAGAATATAAAATTTACAACCAAATACTTTGAAATGTTCAACATTAGGTGAGTGACCATACCACAATTCAAAAGGTGTTTCATTTGTTGTTTTCTTGACTTGAACTCTATTAAGTGTGTAGACTGTAGTACTTACAGCTTCCCTCCAGTACTTTAGTGCAACACTTTTCTCCATCATTAAGGTTCTAGCACAATCAATCACTGACCTATTTCTTCTTTCAACAATATCATTCTATAGTGGAGTTCTTGGTGCTGATGTTTGTCTTTTGATACCTTTGTCATTGTAGAATATTTCAAATTCTTTTGATGTGAACTCACCTCCTTTGTCTAACCTTAGGCATTTTAGGTTCTTTCCTATTTCCTTCTCAAATCTAGCCAAATACCACTTAAACATTTGAAATGCATCATATTTTTGTTTAAAAATATAGTATTCATCATCCTAGAATAATCATCTACAAATAGCATTATGTATCTATCTCCTAGGTAGCTTTGCACTTCTATTGGTCCACATAAGTCTGTATGGACTAACTCTAGTACTTATTTGGAAGTGTATGTTTTTCTTTTGAAGTTAGAGTTAGTCATCTTCCCTAGTTGACATTGTTTGCACATTTTGTTTTCAAATTTTTTTAATTTGGGTAACCCTCCGGCTTTGTTCTTCTTGCTAATGCTAATCAAATTATCAAAGTTAACATGACACAATCTTTTATGCCACAACCACACATCATCAAGTCTAAAAACAAGACATATTGAATCTTCCATATCTAGGTAAAATAGATTACTCCTAGTTTGTTCAACTTTTCGTATTAGATTTCCATCAATGTCATAGATCTTGACAATTTTGTTTCCAAATTCAACTTTGCAACCTACATTACCTAAGTGTGATACACTCAACAAGTTGTATTTCAATCCTTCAACATAGTATGCATTATCACATGAAATTTTCTCTGTGAGTTTAATAGACCATTTTTCTTTGATTTGACATGGAGCATCATTACCAAATCTAACACTCTTTCCATCATATTGAGTAAAGGTAATGAACTTACTTTTATCTCATGTCATGTGATGTGAGCATCCACTATCTATGACCCACTTGTAATTCTTGTTTACATAGGTAACCACTGTTCTTGCTTCATCTTCATCTTTATCTAATTCATCCTTCATGGCCACATACACTACTTCATCATCATTCTCATCGAAATCTTCTTCAACAATGCAATATCTTTTGCCTTTCTCCTTGTAGTCTTTTCTATCATCTTCTCTTTTGTTCCTGTACTTCTTTCCCTCTTTGTAGTTCTTCTTCTATGTACATCTTGCAGCAATATGACCTACTTCATTGCAATTGAAACATATAATAGGGAGCTTACTTTTGAATTTACCTTTGCCTCTATGGAATCTCCTAGCCAGTAGTGCTTTTAACTGTTCCACATCTTCCTCATCTACGTTGCTATCAATAGATGCATGTTTTCCTTTTCTTCTCTTCTTACTTGATGTCTCTTCCTTAGTATCTTTTATTGTCATCTTGGCCTTGAAAGTAGATTCAAGGTTCTCAAGTTTGTAGTTATCAAAATTGGATAGCTCAAATGTAGTAAGTCTTCCTACTATTCCTTCAAAGGTTAGTGTGTTTCCTTGTACATACCTCAACTCTTGGATGGCTGAAACTCTAATAGCATACATAGGGAGCATAGTTCTTAAGTATTTGCTGATGATAATTTCTTCTTCCAATTGGCCACTTAGACTTCTTATTGCACTTACCACTTCTTTCATTCTTGCAACATATTGGGCAACCTTTTCACCTTCCTCCATTTTCATGTCATCAAACTTTCCTCTTAGGCTTTCTCTCTTTGCTCTCTGGACATTTCGATCTCCTCCATAGATATTTGATAATGCTTTCCACATTTTGAATCTAGTATCACAATCTTTGATATCATCATATTTTTCATAATTGAGTGTAGAAACAATCTCCAACATTGCTTGATTGTGCTCCTTCTTTTTATTCAAATCATCTGCAGTAAGAAGTCCTACTAGATTTACATGTTCAGTTCCAATTGAGTTTTGTGCATAGTCACCTATTGATCCAAGATGCAATTTTATCAGGCTTTTCCATGTAGCAAAGTTGTCTTTTTTGAGCTTGGGAACTTCTCTCTTGGACATCTTGATCTTCCTGCTTCTAGTACCTTAAAACTAAATCAGCAGATGGCTCTAATACCAATTGTTATAAATGCTTTAGAATAACTAGGGATAGGGGGGGGCGGGGGGAGGGGGGGAGGGTGCAGGGGCAAATTAGTTATTCAAGGTTCAAATGCCTTATTCAAACTTTTCACTAAGTATAGTGAGCCCATTCAATCATTTATTCATCCAAGCTTTAACTTTTCTAACCGGCAAGTTAATGTAAATCAACTTGCAAGCATAACACATAACACAGTGATTTATGTGAAAACCCAATATGGGAAAAACTAGTAGTAACATGCTACTTAATTCTCACTCATCTGAAGTGATGCCATGTGAAAGGGATTCCCTATTAAAGGCTTACAACACACTATCAAATGTGACCTTGTTAGAGGATTTAACCACCCTATTAGAAGTGGGCTTGGTTAGAGAACTTTAGAACATCCACTTGGAATGCCACCCTGTTAAAGGATTTACAAATGGCTATTAAACCAACCTAAGTCCATAGGATTTTCAGATCTAATACAATTGCTAGGTATGCCTGGTCTTCTATCACTGCAACTCTAACAACTTGCCCTCTTTTCAAGCTTAGTCTCCTTTCTTAATGTACCAGTACAATCATCTCTTCATGACCACTTATAGAAGTAGAGCCTCTATGCTCTTCCTTCTCCTAGATGTCTCCTCCTTGACACCCTTCTAACCACTTCGTAGATTTGGCTCTTTAGTAGCAACATTATCAACAATATTTTCTTCTTGGTGTACGACTCCTTAAATAGAAGTCTTGGAGTCCTTTTCTTTCTTGATTCTTCCATTATTTAATTTCAATTTATATGGATTAGGTAGGATTCATTGCATCTAACCCATACTTTGTTTCCTCTAGAAACTTCTTGAATAATCCTTTAGAATTCACCCAAAAATGGTTTACATAGATTTTTGTGCCACCAGCTCATCATCCTTATCTTTTGACTCATTCAAAAAATTCAAGGTAACCACTTTGTCAACTTAGATTTGGAAAATCTTCATCATTTGAAATAATGCAGCAGCTCGATACTATTGTAATACTAATGCTCGACACATATTGTGTTACTTAGCATCAACTATGTTTTTCCTGATGCTCGACACCTGAAGATCACTCGAAATCAACTAGGATTTTCTAATGCTCGACGCTTGATCTTCACTTGGCACACACTAGAATTTTCCTATTACTCAGCTCCAACTAAGGATTCACTCAGCTTCAACTAACTTGTTCAACACCCTCTAATGATCTTAGTTTAAGCTTTGCAGTCAACCTTGTTACATCTTCTTCCTCCAATGTTTCTAAGTGTGACCAACCTCTATATCTTTAAGTAAGCTATCAATACATTATTTGACCATTGTCTTAACTAATCCTTGCACTTCATTACAACATCATAACTCAACCTTTCCCTTAGGTGCTCTTGTTACATCTTGTTGATCAAATCCTCTTCATCAATCAACTAAGTGAGAGTACTTGGATCTTATAATCAAATTCCATTCCTACAAATAGTAGGTTTGACATCAATGACAAAACAATGATTGAAAACATTCTTTTAACAACAAACTTCCTTCCTTGATCTTCAACAAATGAGCTTTTCCAATCAGATTTCCAACTCAAATGACATTTATCCATATTTTTTATGTAGATGGGCTTCTTCTGTATTTGTCTATATTTTTCTAATCTGATCCTTTCTTTGATATGATAAAGCTTTGCTATCCTTTAGTGCTTGAATAGGTCACTTACTCTATTCTGAGAATAAAAGAACACTTTGCCTCTTCTATAATTCTTGTACATTCATACTTGGATTGCATGAATATCCAATTCTCTTACACTCTTCATCATACCATCAAACTATATCAAAATAGGTCAAGTTCTACCCTTTTTAAAGATTCCATAAAGAGTTTTTTGGATGCTTCCATGTTTTGCCTCTTCATCCAGTTCTTCCATCATAGAACATAGGGATCTACAATCCACATCATAAAATGCATAAAACTCTTTGTAAAAAAATCAACAAGTATTAAATAACACATCCATGTTCTCTTGAAATAGTTTACCTCAAAGTTTACATCATTCCTGACTCAAATGTAAATTCTATGTTGCTTAACACATATTGTTTTTGATACTTGACACTCATTGTTTATGTTGCTATTACTCAATTTCTACTATGTTTGATACCTTCTATATAACTCAGGTTCAACTTACTTAAACTACTTGGTTAACATTACACTTGAATTACATAAAAAATACTTGGAGACCGCATACTTTCTTAGCTCCTATATAGCTTTGTATACACAAGTTTATGTACATGAATCGACCTATATAGGGTAGCTCAGTCATAGTGATGAGCGTTTGACTCTACCTAGTAAATGACTAAGTATTTGACACTAATAGACAATAATAGTTAAAGAGATCAATAGATGAAACTATCAAGATAGAAATTTTTGAGCTCTGATGTTGTAATTCTTTGTATTGGCTCCAACCAGGAAGGCCTTACATCTTGGCATGTATATTCTATCATGCAAGTTTTCTAATTAATTATCTTCATGAATAAAGTTGTTTATTTTCTATTCGATACATGTTCCCTTCCATGTGTACTCTTGGCAAGGTGTTAGGAGACTAGAATTGGTTCCTTCCTCTTACCTACCTTGCGTCAACCCACCATGTACTCTACTTAGTATAAGTCTCACCTAGTATTCTTGAAAGATGTTAGGAACATTTGTTGCATGATGTAGTGTGGTATTCAGTAGGTCCTATCATTCCCTTTTCTATCTTTTTTCAATAATAATGTATTGAATAACTCATAAATTTTCTCTACTCCTAGCTCTACAATTTTGCACTTCAAATATACACTCACATCTTCTATGAGAACCACGTCAATAGGCAATGAAGAAGTGTTGCTATCTGGTTCCCTATGTCACCCCTCCATAAGGTAACTGCATACTCTGGATCATTAAACTCCTTGTTTCTAATCAGTCCAAACTTGTGAATTTTATTTGCCATGGTACCATTTTTTCTTTTCTACAACTAATTCTATTTTCTTTCTTCTAACTCTAAACTTTTGGGTTAGGGATTTCTCTATAGGTAAACTAGCATACAATAGCTAAGCTAAGTTACCAAAATGCTTACTTACCTATCAATTAGTAATTAACATCAATGATCCATGCAACAATGACCATAATCTTTACATTCTCTTATCTCATCATAGGTTCCTTATACTTTGTTCATATATTTCTATCAATTTTGAATAGGGAACCAATGTATGATATTTTATTTAGCACACAACCCCTTCTAAGCAAGGGTTATCTTGGTTTTTCTTAGAAGTATCACCCTCAATCAATGAGCTTCCAACTTCTTCAGACTTGGCCACTTTTCTCTCATCGGCCTTTTCTTCCCATACTTTGTTGAAGTATCTTCTGACTTCCTCTTTGTCCACAATCTTTCTTTTTCCTCTATTTTCCAATTTTTATAGTTGGGGTCCTTTTCTTGATCTATAGTTTCTAGCAAGATGACCTATCTTGCTAAAATAGTAACAAGTCATGCTTATTCCTCATCATGGTCCTAAGTAGTTCCTTCAACTAGTTCTCATCTTGTAGTTGTCTTTCATATATCCTCTATTATCATAGTTTGAACATACAGGTGTGTTGAACTTGTTCTTCTAGCCAAAACTAGAGGTTTTATGAGAATGTTGGTTTAATTGTTCTCTTGATCTACAAAACTTAGCCTTGTGTCTGTACTTTCTATAGAAGTATTTTAGCCATTAAATATTTTCTTGTGTGAATACGATCTACACTCTTGAGAAGATAGATCATACTAGCAGCATATGTTGCAATACCTATAGAAGGTATTTGTGTTGTGGGCGCAACCTTTCTATGCCAACATACATTTGTGGTGTGACCTACTTTAGCACAAAAGTGACAGGTTGGTTTCATATCATTACCTTTATAATATATTTCCCATAGTCTTTTTTGTGTCTGGTTCTTTCTTTTAGATGAGTCACCTCTTTTAGTCTTGTTGTCACCCTCATAGCCAAGACTAGTTGTGCTCTTAGTCTTCCTCTGAGATTTAAGTTGCTTGTCTATCTTCTTAGAGCCATCGTTAAACCTTTTCAGCTTCACATTTCTTTGATTGGTGCTCTTTAGTTCCTTAGTCAAATTTTTTATCTTCTCATCCCTTTTTCTAGCATTCTACTCAACCACCCTCTTAGCTTCCAGTGCTTCCCTAAGTGTATTTTCAGTTTTCTCTAACATCTCTGCAATGTCTCCTTTCTTTTTCTTTGCTTTGCTTTTTATTTTATGCTTCTTCTAGTTCTTTCTACAAATATGACAAACTTTCTTAGCCTCTCATCTTCCATCATGAGGTTAGAGATTATTTCCTCTAAACCATCTTTGGCACTATGCTCTCCTATTTTCTCAATTATCTCCTGGATCTCATTGAGTTTCTTTCTTTTAGCCAATGATTTTCTTAACTTTTCCTTTAAATCATTAGTAGTATCAAGAGCTTCCTCATTCCTCTTTTTATACTTCATAACTGTTACTTACCTTCCCTCAAGCTATAAAGATTGTAGCTATTAGGTACTAATCTCTGATATGGGGGTGGGTGGGTGGGTTGGGGGGGGGGGGGGGGGGGGGGGGGGGCGTGGTGAATCAACACCATCTCCATATTGATTATTCTACTAACTATTTTAAATACAATGGAAAAAAACCACTTGAACACCAACACAACTAAAATTGTAGCAAAGTAAAAGCATATAAACTCACACACAAAAGAAATCATCAAGCAACACACTAATTTATATGTGAAACCCCATGATGAAAGGATGAAAACCATAGTGGGGATAACATAATAACTAGCCTTTTACTACAGATAAAATGTTTCCTAATTAAAAGCTACAAATTATTCCTTCTAAGAACACATTTGGTTAAGAATGGCTACAACCTATTAGGATTAAAATCAGCCTATTTAGGATACCATGTTAAAGGATTTTAGTACTCTTTCTGAGAGGCACTTGGTTAGAGGATTTATCATATGCTTACTACTGAAGCATGCTTAGTTAAGAGCTTACCAAATTATTACAATGGGTACAAAGAAATCAAATGTGATCTAATATATATAACACACCTTATTTGATAGATCTGTAGTATATGCCTTTAGAAGACAACTTGATCTCATGTTTCCACTTGGGGGAATGATAAAGGATAAAAATATAAGCCAAAAACCATTTAGAATGATAAAGGATAATGATATTGCTAACCCAAAAGAAGAAATGGAGTTTAGACCTAGCGATCATAGGCCAAACCAATAACAACCACTTGCATAAACTCAAAACAACAATGAAACTCCTCCCCAACTCTAAAAGAGAAAGAGCCACGTCAATAGGGACAACATGGAGGACCACAACTAAAAAAATTCTATTCTACATCCAATTCGAGACCACTAGGCCTAGGCCTAGTAAAAGAGAAAACCACAAGGTCCCACTCCACATCTCAATGGATCAACATGTTAGAATATATAGTCCATTGATATAACTGAGAGTGGGGTGGTGAATTAGTTATACAACTATTTTCACAATCCCTATATTTAAACAATCTTAACTATATGAGTAATATTAATTGAAACCACAATGAGATACTCATACATAGTTAACACCAAATATGTTAACTAGGGAAACCCTTGATCAAAGGGAAAACCCAAGTGGGGATGGTGCGCACAAGATGATGTACTAATATAAATATTCCTTGTTAAAGGATAGACTCTATTAGGAATCTGTTACAACATTCAGTACATATGAATCCCTATCAGGAGACTTTGAATCCCTTTTAGGAGATTCCAACCCTATTAGGAGTTGTGCCAACCTTGTTAGGAGTTGTGGAAGACAATTGGACCCATTGCCCAAACAACTTCCAGGTTAAGATCAAAGAACCCACTATCCAAATGATCTCT
Organism: Cupressus sempervirens; assembly: GCA_028749045.1. Taxonomy (NCBI): domain Eukaryota; kingdom Viridiplantae; phylum Streptophyta; class Pinopsida; order Cupressales; family Cupressaceae; genus Cupressus; species Cupressus sempervirens. The sequence continues at coordinate 133,751,568 of CM053788.1, read as the reverse complement.
GTATTATTCCTTGTAGAATAATACAACTAAAATGTACTTCCTTCCTCTTTCTCTTTCCTATCAACCCGACTTCTACTTCTTCATATCTTGTAATTGGATCTCATATTGTGCATCCAATGATCCCTTGGATTTCTTACATGCGTTTAGTAAGAATTCTTCTCCTTCTTGCACTATACACTGATACTTTGCATCCCACTTGGTCCTCTAATCCAATTTCACATATCAAGAAAGGAAAAAACCTTTCCTTTCTGTTGAATCTTCATAATAAGTCCTTGAGTCAGCCTTAAGGCTTTCCCAATTAATTAAAATAAGAAAAGTAATTAAATCATAATTACAATAGCACTGTCGGCTCATAGTCTATACAAAACTGCACATGTGTGACTCCAGGTCTTGTGCACTTTTTGACATCATCGCCTAACTATCTTCTGTCCTTGGTTGACTGCGCATCACCTCATTATATCTTGGCTAAAAGATATAATGAAAACATTAGAAACTACCAAATAGATGCTCTGTTTCTCTATTGTTCTTAGTAAATCAATAGTAACTTTTGTACAATGCTGATTCAGACTTATTCCTCAACAAAATCATCTGGACAACCTTAGGAACATGTCCTCTACCGTGAATCATCTAACTCTTGCTCAACTTCTATGCATCATAAGATTATTGACTATTATTCTTCTAGCCTCTACAAAATTACTACTATGTTGACATCAATGACAAATACAGTCATGAGTGCAACATATCAATACTCTTCAATGCTTATGATACTCCCCCAATGTAGTATCATTAGCAATCATGCTAACAATCTCCCCTTTTGGCATTTATGGAAACATAGATGAAAAAATCTAAGTTCCAAGAATACCAAATTGTACTCTACTACTGTTGCATTTTGCTGCTACTCATCTTCTTTAGGATTGGCAACAACTATTCACAGTGAACAACTTACAATATTTGTTGACTGTATATCTCCCCCACAAAGATATCATTTTCTACACTAACATATTCTTCTACACACTATCATTACGATCTGTGCACTTACATGAATCTTCCTAAATCTCCCTAAAGAGATTACACTCCCCCATTGACAACTCAACAGGTGCCTCTTTCATATTTTCTCTCCCCATTTCCTAGGAGATTTTTTTCATGAACACATTCTCTCCTCCATTGACATCAATGTCAAAGGTATCAATACAAGTACACAATACCAATTGCTATAATATGCTTCTTCCAACTCTTTCAATCAGCTCAAGTGTCCAAAGACACTATTTATACAAAATACCAAAATACCAAGAGTTCTAAAAGACTTAGTACATACTAGATACTCCCCCATATAGGAAGCATTAACATTCAATCTAGTCTAACCATATTATTCTATACCACTAGACTGATGCACTCCTTGCATCATCTATTCTAAAATAGGTAGGGGCATAAACCCTAACATACCTCTTAGGTACTCAAAAGTATCTTTAGGAAAAGGTTTGGTAAAGATATCTACAATCTAATCTTTAGTAATTACATACTTCAACCTTATCTCTTTTTCAACTGTCTTTTCTCTCAAAACGTGATATTTAATGGATATGTGCTCTGTCTTAGAATGCAATACTAGATTCTGAGACATACTATATTTGTGTTTTCACAATAAATGATAATAAGATCTGCAAACACAATCCCGCTATCCTTCAACATTTTTTTCATCCACATAACTTGATTACAATTATTTTCTGTTGCAACATACTTTGCTTCAGTTGTACTCTAAGATATATAGTCCTATTTTTTTCTCTTGAACCAAGAAACAATCTTCCTCCAAGAAAGAATGCTCCACCACTAGTGCTCTTTCTATCATCCATACTACTTGCCCAATCTACATCAGTATATGTGTATAAGGTGAAATCATTTGATCTTTCATACCAAATTCCATACTCAGATGTACCCTTCAAATATATGAATGCCCCTTTCACTGCTGCATAATGGTACTCTTTAGGACCATCTTGAAATATTTCTATGATCCCAATTGCATTTTCTATATTTGATCTAGTGTGAGTCAGATATTGTAATCCTCTAATCATAAATCTATACTAGTTTTTCTCAACTATAAATGTTTCATCATTACTGAGTAATTTTTGACTAGTTATCATGGGTGTACCAATAGGTTTACAACTTTATAAACCAAATATTTTCAACAAGTCTTTCAGATACTTGGTTTGTGAAATAAATATCCTATGTGTACTCTATGTAATCTGCAAACCTAGGAAAAACTTCATTTCTCCTATCATGCTCATTTCAAATTCATTTTTCATCTCTTCAAAAAATTTATCACTTTCTTTATCATTTCCTCCCAACATTATGTCATCCACAAATATTACAATGATAAACAAACCACCATCAATTTTCTTTAAGTACAAATTATCATAAATACCTATCCAACCTTGCATACTAGGCTCTAGGTGCTTGCTTCAAAGCATACAATTATTTCTTTAATTTTCATACAAAATCTTTATCTTCTATTAAAGGGAATCCATCAGGTTTCTCAATATAGACTTCTTCAAGTTTTCCATTAAGAAAAGTTGACTTGACATCCATTGGATAAACCTTGAAACTCTTTCTTACTACATAAGCCAAGATCATCGTTGCCACTTCCATTCTTGCCATAGGTTCATATGTTTCCTCATAATCTATGGGTGAAAGTACAAAATTGTGTCACCTTTTAGGCTGACTAATTAAAATGACTAAATTTGAGTATTTCTTTATAAAAATCTTTTTTTTTTCAAACATATGATCTTATTAAATTTATTCTAGGTAAGTTATATATGGTCTCACACTTTTCCAATTGGAAATGTCTATTAAATGCATGTTTTATAGTAGATAGTATCAAATTACCAAAGAAATTAAATTATTTCATAAAATTGATGTTTCAATAACTATTACAATTTTTTATGATATTTTTTTTAATAACATACAAATCCCATTTTATAGAGCTCATAGTCAAGAATATTCTCATATAGAGTTCATAGTGTTTTAATTAGATATAATATATTGTAATTAAAAAATTCTACAAGTACATATTTTGACACTCGAGAAGATGTTGATTTTGAGAAAGAGAAAAATAGTAAATCATATTAGAAAAATTTAAAAATTATATGACATTCTAGAGGAGAGATTCCTCTTGAAGAATCTATAATATTTGTTTTGGTTGGAATTGATTTATTTTCAAAAATGTGGTAGGAGATGAAAACTATCGATTTGAATAAGTTAAAATATGAATAGTTATAAAAGAGAAAATATAGGTCTAAAGTAAATTTTTGTTTTTGATTGTTCTAGCTACATATATGATATATAGAATAATTTGATATCAAAAGGAAATAAGTTTATTTCCTTGTAGTTTTGTAGTGGGAACCAGACCCCTAATTTTCATCATTTTTTAGCAATTAAAAATTTATCTTTAAAAAATAGGAAAATCTATCATTACCTTTTGCAAATAACTATTAAAAATTATAATCCTAAACTTCATCCATATCTACACATTTCATTAGTGTACTTCATTTTCAAATTCTAAATAATAATTCAAGATTTATGTGATTGAAGTTGAATAGTTATACTTTTGTTAGCCTTTTCCTTTGTAAAAGGGTGACATAGGTTTGTACTTTTACCCCTATGCCTTCTTTCTATGAGTAACATTTGCAAACAAGTCTGGCCTTGTTTCTCACAACTTCTCCTTGGTCATTCATCTTATTTTTGAATACCCACTTGGTTCCTATAACATTTTTGTCATTAGGTCCTAATTCTCGTGTCTCATTGTTCACAATCTGATCTAATTCATCTTTTGTTGCTTGTATACAACGATCATCCTTACATGCCTCTTCTGCACTCTTAGGTTCCACTTGAGAAATTAGACATAATTCCTCATTCACTCTATTCCTTGTCATCACACCTTTATCCTTGCTCCCAATTATCTGCTCTGGAGAGTGATTCTTTATCATGTTTCTACTGGAGGTGGGAGTTGATATTTCAACTCTTATCTCTTCTCCAGGTTCATATCTCTATTCTTCTCTATGCTTAATAGATACATCATTCTGCAAGTCATTTTTAGTCTTAAAAAGAACTTTGGAATTTTGTCTAACAATTCCAAAATTATTCTCTTCTTCATCATAATTATAATCTACCATCTTCTCTTTAGTACAAAACTTTTCATCAATTCTTACATTTGCGCACTCAACTATTGTCTTAGTTCTATAGTTGAAACATCTATATGTGTTACTTTTCAATGAGTAACCAAGAAATATACCTTCATTGCTGCTAGGATCAAACTTATCAATATCATCATCTCTCTTTAAATGTAACACTTACTTCCAAATTTTCTAAAATACTTGACTGATGGTGAGTGACCAAATCATAACTCATAGGGTGTCTTGCACATACCTTTTCTGACCTATACTCTATTCAAAGTATATAGTGTAGTGTTAACTACTTCTCTCCAAAATGTCTTTGAGATATCATTCTCAAATAACACCACTCTTTCTACTTTTTCTATTGAATTATTCCTTCTTTCAACAATGCCATTCTATAAAGGTGTTCTAGGTGAAGATAACTATCTTTTGATTCCATTCTCTTCACAGATCATGTTGAACTCTTTAGAGGTGAACTCTCCTCCTCTATCTAATCTCAAACATTTAACCTTGACACCAAATTTATTTTGAACTATATTCTTAAATATCTTAAATTTTTCAAAAGCTTCAGACTTCTCTTTAAGAAATGGTACCCACATCATCCTAGTAAAATCATCAACAAAATTCATGAAGTACCTTTCACCATAGAATCCTTTGGTTCTTGTAGGACCACTCAGATCTGTGTGAACAATCTCCAATTTCTCTATAGTAGAGAACTTCTTGCTAGGAAAAGAAACTTTCCTCTAGTTAGTCAAAATCAATTCCTTGCAGATAACATTATTAGGCTTAATAATGTTAGGCAAATCTCTTATTGCAAATGTACTGCTAACGTTTACAATATTATCAAAGTTTATATGATAGAACCTTCTATGCCATAACCAACTGTTGTAAACCTTTGTAACCAAATATGTTATATTAGTAGGATTCAACTGAATGATTCTTCTCTATGAACTGCAACAGATATCCCTTGTCTACCAATTGTCCAACACTTAACAAATTATGTTTCAAACCATCAACAAAATAAACATCATTAGTGTTAGTTTTACCATCAAGAGTAATAGATTCAATCCCCATGATGTGATAGGCTACATTGTTACCAACTCTAACAATACCTCCATCATGATTTCTAAACTTAACAATTTTGTTCATATCACCAGTCATGTGATGTGAACATCCACTATTAATTATCCAATCTAATTTCTTCTCAACTTGGGTAACCATAATTCTCTCTTCTCTAATTTCTCTATCAAGATCATTTTCATAGCCACAAATCCTAATTCATCATCACTTTCACTCTAATCTCTTTCATTAGATTCTTTGTCCTCATTACTATATAAATAATTTCTATCCTTATCTCTTCTACAATTAAATTTTCCTCTAAACTTTTTCTATCTTTTAGGATATTTAGATGCATAATGACCATATTCATCACAAGTCCAACACTTAAATATTTTCTCACCATCTTTCTCTTTCTTACCAAAAGGGCTATACCTTCTTTAATCTTTTTATCTCCTTCAGAACTACTACTACTAGCAGAGTCTCCTCTTGCTCTTGTACTTCTTAACAGATTAGGTTGAATGTTCAAAGCACTGAAGGCTATCTCAAATCTTACTAGTTCTCCAGACTCTCTCATTTCTACTTCTATAGGTTCTAATCTTCCAAGCAATGTTTCCTTTGTGAAATCTTTGGTGTAGGGTATTACTAGCTAAATCATTTGACTTGTTTGCTTGAATGGTGGTGTTAAACTTTTCAAGATCTTCCATATAACCTCATCATATTCTTTAGTTCCACCAAGAGACCAAATTCCTACAATTTTTTTTGATATTCTTCCTATATAACTTCTCACAAATTCATCTTCCATCATCTTAGCATCTTAAAATGCACAAATCCAATTTTGCAATCTCATTCCTTTTGCATGATCAAGACCTTCAAATGTAACTTCTAATATTTTCTAGATTTCATGAGAAGTTTAAAATGTCTTTACCTGATTTTATTTGTTCTTTGGAAGAGTTGATAGTAGGGCTTCTTTGGCTCTCATGTTACACATGAAAAAATCTCTTTGTCCCTCATTGCATTCCTCTAGCTTTGATTCTTCAAACATTGTCTTCTTAGCTTTCATCAAAAGCCAATACCCATGCATAATAGATGGGTCTTCATATATTCCTTCCAACTATCATAGTTGGACCCATTGAATTTTGGACTATCCTTCTTGAACATATTCACCATTGATCTCCCAAAGCTATTAAGCCTTATCTTCAAGGACCTGATGCTCTAATACCAATGGTTAGAATATATAGTCCAGTGATGTAACTAAGAGTAGGGGTAGGGGGTGAATCAGTTATATAACTATTTTCACAATCCCTATCTTTAAAAATTTTTAACCTTATGAGTAATGTTAACTAAAACTATAATAAGATACTCATACATAATTAACACCAAATATGTTAACTAGGGAAGCCCTTGATCAGAGGGAAAACCCCAATGTGGATGGTACCCACAAGATGATGTACTATTATAAGTATTCCTTGTTAGATGATAGACCCTATTAGGAATCTATTACAACATTCAATACATATGAGTCACTGTTAAGAGACTTTGAATCCATGTTAGGAGTTGTGGAAGACAACTAGACCCACTACCCAAACAAATTCAAGGTTAATATTAAAGAACCCAATATCTAAATGATGTCTATATTATTCCTTTCAAAATAATAGAACTAAAATGTACTTCCTTCTTCTATTATGTCCTATCAACCATACTTCTTCTTCTGCCAAATCTCATATTTGTTGGATACAATTGTTCAATTGTGTGTTATTTTTGATGTTACACAAATGTCATATTAGTTATTAGACAGAGTCTATTGAGCTCAGTTGGTTAGTAGAGAAAATTAAAGTGTAATGAGCATTCTTGAAAATATTCTATGGAAATAGTTTCTACTGAGCTAACTCGGGCATCAAAGGATTCTGTGGAAGAAGTCAATTTCTACTAAGTTCACTCGGTCTCCAAAGGATTTTGCAGAGTCCACATTATTCACTGAGTTTTAATTGGTTAACACTAGAAATCATTTCTAGAGCAATGTTTAATGAGTAGGGTTGACCAATGAAGGATTTCATTGTTTTGGAAAATAAAATTTAATTGTTTAATGTAATAATTGAAGCCAACTAATGTAATGATTATTGGTAATTTAAACCTATAAATGAGCTGACTTGACAATTTGTAAGGTATAAATAAAAGGTCAAGTTGTGAATTCTAAAGTATGGATGAATGAATGAGAAAGCATGCAAGTGAGTTGATTATGTGAAGAGGAAACTATGAGTGAATTTTGAAGAAGGATCAAATATTCTTGATGAGTAGCAAAGTTGTATTCGATCAGAGAGGATCTAGTGAAGTAGAACAAATATTTGTATCAGCAAAGTTCAGTTGCATCTCATTCAGGTCACTTCATTGTTACTTTCTCACCATTGTAGCAATGATTTCTAAATTTCTTAACAGAGTTGGTCTAACAACCATCTTATAAATCCTCTAACAAGGTGGACAGTTCTATTGAATTGTTCCAAAGTCCTCTAGCAAGGCCACTCCTAATAGGGTGATTAGATTCTCTAACAGGGTCACACCAAACGGTGTGTTTTGTAACCTTTAATAGGGTTGGCTCCTAACAAAGTTCACTTTAGAAGAGTGAAAATCAGTAGCTAGTTACTTGGTGGTTTTTCCTATATTGGGTTTCCATGTTAAATCTAGTGTCTCTTGTGTTCATGTTATTTCTTAATTCATGCATGTTAAATCTCTATGAATACTTAAAGTTCTATTAAAGACAACATATAGTACATCTATCGAGTTACAACATTTTTCTGTGTGGCTACTAAGTGACAATAGTAACTAAGTTTTTAAGGCAACTAAGGGATTTGTGGATTTATTTTTGTAGTAAATCATTCACTCCCCCCCCCCCCCCTCTCAGTTACTCCATCTATATTTTCAACAATTGGTATTAGAGCATTGGTGCTTGTAGGAAGGATTTCAAGGATCTAAGCTAAAGATCAGGATGTCTTACAAAAGGGAAATTCCAAGGCTTAACAAGGACAACTTTTTAGCATGGAAATGTCTCATGAGACTCCATCTAGCTTCCATTGGAGATACAGGATTAAGAATATGTAACTCCTTCTAGTACATTATCTACTAATGGTATTGTTGAGAAGAAGACTCAGAACACCATGATGATAGATATTGCATCTGCTCTAAGCTATGAAGAATTTGATGATATGAAGGATTGTAAAACTACCTTTGAAATGTGGAACAAGCTGAAAGATATCTATGGAGGTGATGATAATGTGAGAAGAGCCAAAGCATAAAGTCTAAGAGGACAATTTGATCAAATGAGGATGAGAAAGGATGAAAACATTGCTAAATATGTTGAAAGAGTCAAAGAAAGTGTCACTACAATCAAAGCTTCTGGAGAAGATATCAAGGATGAAATAGTTGTAAGTAAAGTTCTTACAAAATTGCTTCCCATTTATGCAATTAGAGTTTCTACAATTCAAGAAAGAAGATTCAAAGCAAATCATAATATAAATTTAGAGGCCATAGTAGGAAGATTAACTGCATTTGAGCTAGATAACTATGACAACTATGTTCTAGCTTCTAAGAACATTGAATCAGCATTTGAAGCCAAGCTTTCACTCAAAGAAAAAGGCAAGAAGATAAAGGATTCTTAGTCAAAAAGTGAAGAAGAATCAAAAAAAATTTCTAACAGTGATCTTGAGCTGGTTGAATCTCTATTGGCAAGGAAATATACTAGAGGCAAAGGAAGATACAAAAGTAAAGTTCCTTTAATCTATTTTTCATGCGAGGAAATTGCTCATATTGTTGCTAAGTGCCCAAACAAGAAAAAAAAGGATGAGAAGAAATGTCACAAGTGCAATGGCAAGAAAGACTTCAAATCATTCAAGGACAAAGGTAAGAAAATATGTTTCATGGCTAAGGATTCTAAGGATTCTGACAATAGTGAAGATGATATTTTTTACATTGCTGTGAAAGATGAATCTGATAATGATGAGGAAGATAAGATGAAACTTATCTCTTATTTAAGAAAAAATGATAAATGGATCATAAAAAATGCTTGCTCTCATCATATGACTGGTGATAAAACTAAGTTTGAACATTTTGAAGACTATGATGGTGGTAGTGTGAGGTTTGGAAATAATGAACCTTGTTGCATAAAAGGAAGAGGAAGAATCTCACTAACCAAAGAGCTTTTATGTGATAATGTCTATTGGGTTGAAGGACTAAAACACAATCTGTTGAGTGTGACACAACTACTCAATAATGGATTCAAAGTGGAATTCATACATGGAAAAGCAAGACTGCTAGATGATAAAGGAAAGCTGATTGGATCAAGAATATAGACTAAAGGTAACTTGTTCTATCTTGAACTTGGTGAATGTTCATGTTTTATTGCTCAAGTTGAAGAAAGTTGGTTATGGCACAGAAGGTTATGTCATGTGAATTTTGATAACCTGGTGAAAATAATAAAATTGAGGAAAGTAAGAGGCATTCCTAGTATAAAGAAACTTGAGGTTGGTCTATGCAAGAATTATCAGATTGGTAAGATGGGAAAGACTAGCTTTAAAAGTAAGAATTATCAGTCTAAAGAACTTTTGGAAATTGTGCATACTAATTTGTGTGGACCTATTAGAATTGAGAGCTATACTAGAGAAAATTTCTTCATTCTTTTTGTTGATGATTACTCTAGAATGATGATTGTCATGCATTTGAGAGAAATTAGAAGCATTTGAGAAGTTCAAATTGTATTTGGATAGAGTAGAAAAGGAAATAGGGAAAAGACTGAAATGCTTGAGGTCAGACAGAGGTGGTGAATTCATCTCCCATGAATTCAATAACTTTTGCATTGAAAGAGGAATCAAAAGGTAGGTATCAGCCCCTGGAACTCTTGAGAAGAATGGAATAGTTGAAAGGAGAAATAGATCTATCATGGACTATGTAAGAACCTTAATTATTGAAAAAAAAATTGCTATCAAATATTGGAAGGAAGCTATCAGCACTGTAGTTCATACCTTGAACTGAGTATAGCTAAAGAAGGAATCATTCAAAACTCCCTATGAGTTATGGTATGGCTATAAATCCAATATAAGTTACCTAAAAGTATTTGGAAGTAAATGTTACATTTTGAAAGAATCTAGGAAAGGAAAATTTGATGTGAAGGGTGATTATGGCATATTTTTGGGATATTCTTGCAAGAGTAAGGCATATAGATGTTTGAATTTGTCTACTCACAAAGTCATAGAAAGTGCACATGTGAAAGTTGATGAGTTTGTAGAAAGGATTGAAGAAGAAAGCAAAAAGGAACTAGAAGATTATAGGAGTTTTTTTTTCATTGAACCTGATACAATGCTAGACATATCTGTCAATTAGGAAACTTCTACTCCCAAGTCTTCAATCACCGAGTTGCAAGAAGTTCAAATCGAGTTGAAGGAACCTGAGTCACATTCAAATGCTACCAAGCCAATGCCTACCAAGTCTAAAGGACCCAAGCAACACTCAGATCAACCAGAGCCAGAAACTAAAATTCAAAATGAAGACAGTAGAACTTAGTCAAAAGGCAAGAAACCTATATTGGCCAAGTATGTCATAAGACATCATGCACCAAATCAAATCATTGGAGAAAAATCTGAAGGTACTATGACATGAAGTAAGCTAAAAGGTACTTGTTTACTTGCTGATTTTGAACTTAGAAATGTCAAAGATGCATTAGAAAATGAAAGTTAGATTGAGGCTATGAATGAAGAGATAGAGAAAATTGAGAAGAACAAAACATGAACTTTTTTACCTATGTCTAAAGATAAAAATGTGATTGGAACTAAGTGGGTATTCAAAAATAAGTTGAATGAAGATGGTAAGGTATCAATAAAAAAAGTTAGATTGGTATGTAAAGGTTACTCTCAAGAAGAAGGAATTGACTATGGAGAGACCTTTACTCCTATTGCAAGACTGGAAGGTGTCAGGACCTTACATGCATATGCTGCATACAAATATTTAAGCTTTATCAAATGGATGTCAAATCTACATTTCTCAATGGTATTCTAGATGAAGAAGTCTACATTGAGCAGCTTGAAGGTTTTGTTGATCCAAACAAGAAAGACATGGTCTGCAAATTACACAAAGCATTTTATGGTCTAAAACAAGCCCCTAGAACATGGTATGAAAGATTGCATAACAATCTTATTCATATTTGTTTTTAGAGAAATAATGATAATAGTAGCTTGTATATCAAGGAAGGACTAGATAACAAGATTTTTTTGGCAAAAATATTTGTGGATGATACATTGTTTATAGGAAATGATGATCTATGCAAAGAATTTTTAGAGAAAATGAATAAGGAATTTGAGATGTCAATTTTTGGTGAATTCAAATTCTTTGTTGGTCTTCAAATTCAGTAGAGCAATAATGGTATCTACATCACTCAGTCTAAATATATCAAGGAGATACTCAAAAATTTTGGTATGGAAGATTGTAAACTAGTTGGGACTCCTATGTGTACTAGACTAAAGCTTACCAAGGATGATGAATCAAAAGAGGTAGATCAAACCTTATATAGATCAATGATTGGAAAGTTCTAGTATGTAGTACATACAAGGCCTAGTATTGCTCTTGTAGTTAGTACTATAGAAAGATTTTCAACAAAATCAGGAGAAAATCACATGATGGCAATCAAAAAGATCATGAGATACTTGAAAGGCATTGAAGATTATGGATTGTGGTACAAATTTGGAGGTAATCTAGATTTGAAAGTATTTATTGATGTGGATTGGGTAGGAAACATTAATGAAAAAAGGAGTACAACTGGATGAGCATTCTTTCTTGGAAAAAGGTTGGTTTCTTGGACAAGTAAAAAAAAAAATTTTACATCCCAATCTATAGCAGAAGCAGAGTATGTTGCAGCAGTAGTAAATTGTTCTAATATTGTTTCATTCAAGCAATTATTAGAAGGCATGAAGGTAGAGATTAAACAACTTGTGGTTATGTTTTGTGACAATACAAGTGCAATCAACATATCTAAAAATTTAGGGATGCATTCAAAAACCAAGCACATCGCAATAAAGTATCACTTTGTCAGAGAATTGGTGTAGGATAAGGAGATTAGATTGGAATATGTCCATACAAAGGAACAAATTATTACTGACATATTCACCAAGCCATTACCTAAGGATGCATTCTTGTATCTAAGAGGTAAGTTAGGGGTCATTCCCCTATCTAAAGCTCACTAAAATGAAGTTTTAGTGATGCATCAACAGGAACCAAGTTGAATATCTTTTAGTTGATGCAACATAGTCATGGAAACATTGCATATGAATTAGTACTCAAGGTACATTGTTACTCATTTGGTATGTGTTGTCAAAGAGGGAGAGTATACTATCATATCTTTTTGAAATTTGAATTTGTTTATGGAGAGTTTTCTATTTGAAAAGAAGCTATGTAATTCCTTCACAGAGGGAGATTACTATATTAGAAGAGTTTGTGGAATAAAATCTAAGAGGGAGAAATGTTCTTTCATAAAAGACTTGTTCTCAAATTTCATTTACTATGACATGTTGTGTTTCCATCAATGCCAAAGAGGGAGATTGTTGGATACAATTATTCAATTGTGTATTGTCTTTGATGTTACACAAATGTCATATCAATTATTAGATAGAGTCTACTGAGCTCAGTTGTTCAACAAAGTAAATTACAGAGTCTACCGAGTGTTCTTGAAAATACTTTGTGGAAATAATTTCTACTGAGCTCACTCGGGCATCGAAGGATTCTGTGGCAGAAGTCAGTTTCTACCGATCTCACAAGGACTCCAAAGGATTTTGTAGAGTTAAAAGTGTTCATCGAGCTTCAGTTGTTTAACACTGGAAATCATTTCTTGAGTAGTGTTTACCGAGCAAGGTTGGCCAATGAAGGACTTCATTATTTTGGGAAATAAAGTTTAATTGTTTCATGTAATAATTGTAGTGAACTGATGTAATGATTATTAGTAATTGTAACTTATAAATGAGCCGATTTGACAATTTGTAAGGTATAAATAAAAGGTCAAGTTGTGAATTCTAAAGTATGGATGAATGAATGAGAAAGCATGCAACTAAGTTGATTGTGTGAAGAGGAAATTGTGAGAAAATTTTGAAGTAGGATTAGATATCCTTGAGGAGCAGCAAAGTTGTGTTTGATCAGAGATGATCTAGTGAAGTAGAACATAGATCTATATTAGCAAAGTTCACTTGCATCTCACTCAAGTCACTTCATTGTTACTTTCTCACCATTGTAGTAGTGATTTCTAAATCTCTTAACAGAGTTGGTCTAATAGCCATCTTGTAAATCCTCTAACAAGGTGGATAGTTCTATTGAATTGTTCTAAAGTCCTCTAGCAAGACCACTCCTAGTAGGTTGATTAAATCCTCTAATAGGGTCACACCTAATAGTGTGTTTTGTAACCTTTAACAGGGTTGGCTCCTAATAGGGTTCACTTCAAAAGAGTGAAAATCAGTAGCTAGTTACTTGGTGGTTTTTCCCATATTGAGTTTCCATGTTAAATTTGGTGTTTCTTGTGTTCATGTTATTTCTTTATGCATGCATGTTAAATCTTTGTGAATGCTTAAAGTTTTGTTAAAGATAACATGCAATACATCTACTGAGTTACAACATTTTTCTATGTGGCTATTGAGTGATAGTAGTAACTAAGTTTTTAAGACATCTAAGGGATCTATGGATTTTTTTTTGTAGTAATTGATTCACCCCCCCTCTTAGTTACCCCATCTATATTTCCAACAATATTGCACATCCAATGATCCCTTGGATTGCTTACACACATTTAGTAAGCATTCTGCTCCTTGCATGGTGCACTGATACTTTGTATCCCACTTTGTCTTCTAATCCAAGTTTGCATATCAATCAAGGAAAAAACTTTCCTTTATACCAAATCTTCATAATAATTCCTTGAGTTGGTCCTACAACTTTTCCAATTAATTTAAATAAGATAAATAATTAAATCGCAATTACAATAGTACTGTCAGCTCACAGTCTATACAAAAATTCACACATGTGACTCCAAGTCTTGCACATTTTCTAACATCATCACTTGATTGTCTTTTGTCTCTAGCTAATTGTGCATCACCTCATTATATCTTAGCTAAAAGATATAATTCAAACATTAGAAATTACCAAATAAATACTCTATTTTTGTGTTTCTCTTAGTAACTCAACTGTAACTTCTGTACAACTTCAATTCAGACTTATTCCTCTTAACCACATCATAAAGAAAACCTCAGGAACATGTCCTCTGCTGCACATCATCTAACTCTTCCTCATCTTTTGCACATCATAAGACTACTAACTATTATTCTTCTAGTCTTTACAAAATTACTGCTATGTTGACATCAATGAAAAATACAGTCATGAATGCAACATATCAATACTCTCCAATTCTTAGGATACTCCCCCAATATAGTATCATCAATATTCATGCTAACACAACAAGCTTCCTCAATCAAATAAGTCTCCACGTCAAAAGGAAGAACTACATCACCATCTCATATTTTAATTCTATTTTTTTAAATGTATATTGGAGTTCTAATGAATATTGTAAGTGGAAACATCGTAAAAACATGAAATTTATATGCTCGACCCTAGAAATCATTGAAAACTAATAAAAAGCCAAACTTATTTTACTATAAAGTTTGTAGAATGGATTCTAGTTTCTAAAAAGCTAACTTTTTGCAAAATTTGATGAACAAGCCAAAATCTAAGACCAAAATACTACACCTTGGTTTTTGATAAACATGTGATATAAATTGAAAATATATTAGAGATTAAAGGATTAACATGATCAAAATTCACAATAAATTATATAGTTAGATAACTAATAGAGATGTCTACAATATCATATTATCTTATCTTGTCATTATTGAGCCATGAGTAAACCTGATAGAGAGAAGACAAAAAAAAGATGTGATTTTTCTATATCCTTGTTGGAAAATACATCTCTAACCTATTTCAAGCTTCCAAGCCTTTGGGTTGGATCACCAAGGACAATCAAAACTATGGGCTTGGAACTTCTTATACATTTAAAATAATTTATGTAGAATAGCACACACACACATTATTGTGTGTACATTATATTTAAATGAAAATATTGGTTTGGGGTGTATTTGATAGAAAATCAAAATGTAATGCATTATATCCCATGGACATGCTAAATAATAATTTGCAAAAACACTTAAGGGAGGGAGAGAAAAAGATTGATAAGGTGGGGGAGGATTGTGCAGGGTGGGTGGGGGGTAGTTTTGAGAGGGACATATTAAGAACCATTAGGAAACCTTAGGACCACTTTACACATATTATTATATTGAATACATGTAGCTACAAACACATGTTGATAAAAAAATAGCTTGTGCAATGAAGTACTATATCATGTAGTTTCATAATAGTTTTTTTCTTAACAAAGTTGATAACTAGATTCTCCATAGTCACTATAAGGGCCTGAGTCAATGTAACACATTGAAATGTCTCTTTTTGAACACCCTCCTTTATAACAAAAGAGATAGTGAAATGTGGAAATATTAGTTTAGCTAGAGTCCTAGTGAAATTTAAGTAGCTGTAAGAATCCTATTTTGATCTTTTAGGATACATTAGAACCTATTAGGACACCTTAGGACCCATTCCAACCTCGTAAGTCACCTTAGGAATCCTTACCACACATTAGTATATTGAATTCATGTAGCTGCAATCCCATGTTCATCAAGAAAATACCATATTCCACAGGATACGATATCAAGAAATTCCCTTAATACTTTCATTCTTAAAATAATTAGTAGATTCTCCATGTGGTTAATATAAGGGTACAAGTCAACAAGCTAATAGATTATAAGGCTTCCACCTCAACACATTCCTTTGAAATATAATGGATAGTCATGTAAACACTCTAGTCTAGCTAGAGGCCTAGTGTGATGTTTAAGGGGTATAGCCAATGAGATAATATATTCTAAGGTCTTCATCTCAACACCCTCCTTCACAATAGAAGGGATAGTGACATGTTCCATATTTAGTCTACTTAGAGTTCTAGCGTGATGTATAAGGGTTTGGTTCAATGAGATAATATATTCTAAGGTCTTTTCCTCGATACCATTCTTCACAATAAAAGGGATAGTGTGATGTATAAGAATTTAAGTTAATGAGCTAATAGATTCTGAGGTCTCCACCTCAAGACCCTTCTTTATAATATAAGGGATAGTGAATTATATAGACTCAAGATTAGGTGGAGGTCTAAAGTGATTCATAAGGGATAAAGTCAACAAGCTAATGAATTCCAAGGTCTCCACCCAAAAACCCTCCTTTAAAATACAATAGCATATGAAAATTATGTTCTATACAAAAGCCTACCATGATGCATAAGGGCATGAGTCAAAACTATAATAGATTCTAAGGTGTTAACCTTAGCAACCTCCTTCAAAAAAAAGGGATAGTGACATGTGTGCAATTTGGTCTAGCTAAAAGCCTAGTGTGATGCATAAGGGTTTGAGTCAATGAGATAATAGTTTTTGAGGTCTCAAACTCAATAGCCTGAACAATATAAGGGATATTTTCATGTGAAAACTCTATCATAGCTTAGTGTGTCATACAAGGATCTAACTTATCGAGCCAATATATTCTAAGGTCTCTACCTCAATACTCATAACCCTTTGTCACAATAAAAGAGATAGAAACAATTAAAAAATATGGTAGTCAACAAGATAATTTATTCTAAGGTCTTCACCTTGACACCCTCCTTTAAAATAGAAAGGATAGTGACATGTGCAGACTCTAGCCTAGCTAGAGGCCTAATGTGATGTATAAGGGTTTGAGTTGAATGAATGATATATTCTAAGGTCTCCACCTAAACACATTCCTTCATACTATAAGGGATAGTGATGTGCAAACTATGGTCTAGCTAGAGGTCTTCATGAAAAGGGTATGAAATGAGGACCTTCCTAGTATATTTGAATTTAGTATCATGAAAGGAAAATGGATAATGTAACCTTAATTCCTAATTACCTTCCCTTGAAAGATTTATTTAGAAAAAAAATTGTAAAGGTATTTTGGATTCTATAGCTTATAACAAAATTTGCTAAGGTAGTTTCAAAAGGTTTATTATCAAAATATCCAAACCTTGTTATAGGTTTATGTGAGATTTTAATTATTGTATGAATCCTAGGATTTGATATTGATCTATAGTCAATGAAATTATATATCATAATAAACTCCTACAACCACTATGTATGGGTTAATTATTTATTGGCTAAATGAAAAGTGCACACAAGCCAAATTTCACTATTTTCTTTTGTTTACCTTGCTCCTAAGATAGTTTGTCTACATTAAATTTTCTTAGTTCTACCCTCTAGTTGAACCAACTAATGGTTTTCTCACTAATTGATAATATATGAGAGATAATAGATTGGATTGATTTGGCAAGGGATGATCTATGATATTTTGTTGCTACTGAATCTTTTATTCTTTATGATTAATGCCTAAATTTTTATTTTTTATTTTCTATTTGACCTAATATGTTTTCTTTTGTTCCTAGGGAATGTTGAGGCATTGAAGGAGGAATGTTTTGATAAATTTTGTAAAGAGTGTCTTGATTGAAGAGAAATGGGAATCATAGTGAATATAAAGTTATTTTTGATCCAATGGGTGTATATTCTCCATTATCAAATATAATTCCTTATATAGAGTTGAGATCAAAGAGAGTCTATTGGTTTGAAAAAATGCCCCAATTTAGTAGACAAATAAGATATTGTCTAAGGAGATACTAGCCTATTAAGACTTTTTATGATCTTACTTGTAATCAATTACAAATTTTTGAACAACCTATCAGATACTAATGTATTCATGTAAGTGTATACTAATTTTTTTCTTTACAAGTAATTTTTGAGCTATAATTAAATTAAGATAATTTTTTCAAAATCCCCCCCCCCCTCTCTCTATCTATATGTGTGTGTGCATGCATGCATGTGTACATGTGTAACTTGGTAGATGCATATGAAAGAGTAGGCTCTACCTGTCTCCATATAAGCTATTGTCTTATCAAATAGTAGAAGGGTTCCAAAGTGACAAACCCAAATGTAGACAAAACGCTACTTTAAGATATTGTATGACTTTGGTGATTTCCTATGGTGAATTTTCACTTATAAAAGGAGAGATGGATGTTTTTAGAAGTACAACTCTGGTATTATCCCTAGTGAAATAGTGAATTTACATCATCTATTGATCCTAATGATTATGTGAAGATTAAATGAATTCTTGACATGCTTTCACTTTGCAACGTTGATGAAGAGAATTTTTTAGTTTTTAGCTAGTTCCTTTTGATGCAGAGGAAGTAACGTTGATAAAAAATAATGATCTCTTTCCCTCCTAGAAAAAAAATGAAACTTGGTAGCATATATGGTCACCTTCTCACACTTCTTATCAATCAACTATTGTGAAGGCAACTACAATGCCACTTCCATCTCATCCAAATTTGTAGACACTTCTTTCTCACTATTTTTCTCTTAAGGACCTTAAAAAAGGATAGTAAAGTAGTTTCCCAAATCCAAAAACACAAATAAACAAAAAACTACATTAAACTATTGTAAAACCAAGAAATGAATCATCTATAAAGATGGAAAATATATTAGACAAACATTGGGATAAGGCATATATGAAAGCGCGGATTTTTTTTTCCCTATAGTGGATTTACACTTATAAAAGACATGGAGGTGAAGAATTTTAAGGGTACAAATTTGGTATTAGCCTTACTAAAATTATGTATGGAAATTAACTACTAATCCCAATGATAATATGAAGACTAAATTCATTCTTGACATGCTTTCACTTTACAATGTGAATGAAGAAAAGTTGTGAGGTCTCAATTGTTTTTTGAATTATGGGAAACAATGATGAATCATAGAACACAATCTCTTTTCCTCCAAGATACAAGGATTCACTTGGTGAAATAGGTAGTCACCTTTTCACTCTCCTTGTCAAATTACTATCTTGAAGGAAGTCAAAAAACTTCATCCAACTTCTGTAGATCTTTAACATTTTCAATGAGTATTCTTCATCAAGAGGTTTAAGGAAATATTCTTCAAAGTGAATTATGAGCTTATAATTTTCTATCTTCAATAAAAATTCATACCATATGTAATATCTTTAAACTTGTAATCTATACATGGAATATAATTTTTTTGCACATTATTAAAAATTTCTCCTAGAATACAAGTATAAATTATCTGTAGTAAGGTTGTAAGCTTGTGTTTTGGGCTATTATGATTTCATATTAAAAATAAAACACGTACACTATGGTGCATACATGCTATAGTGTGTAAACTCTATAGCATCTATGTTTTATGTTGGGGTTTAGATTTGGAAAATTCAAGCATAGTACATGTGAGATATAGAACACACATACTTTTTGGGGACGAACAAGGTATTTGGAAATGTTTTGGTCCCCCATTTTTGTGCACTGGCCCTAGTACGTGCAAGAAAATATTTTTAAAAAATGAATTATCTGGATGATTTGGATGTCATCTAGAGGTTCGATTGGAGGGTTTTGGGATGAGAAATATCTTTTCTAATTAGTTGATTAACAAGATAAGATAAATGTATTTCTAGATGGCTAATGGATGCCATGTCATCTTTATATTTTGAAGATAAATTATGATGGTTCCTCTAAAGTAATCTTGGGCCTGCTCTGATTGGAGGAGTAGACAAAGATAACTGTAGGGTTTTCTACTTATTTTACTTGTATAAAGGTCACCATACTAACTTTTGGAAGCTCTTTGTCTCCTTTATTCTTTGTAGAGATGTTTCATTCTTTGTTTAAAAATATCATCTTTGAATTTTTTCACATTAGTGATTGATAAGATAAATAAATGATAGATGAAGGGAAAGAGTTGACGATTAACCTTGGTGATCAACTAGATTGTGAGACTTGGAAAAGCTTTAGATTATGTTTCCTTTCATCACATTTATTAATATTGGAATAAGGAAGAGAATTATTTGGTGAATATGCATTTTAGTATATTCAAGGACACACAATATTAGGGAATGGGGTCACGTATCTATATTACTCTCTAATTTTGGAAGATGCAGTTATAGAGGGCATGGGGGATTATTTACGAATTTATGGACAATCTTAATTGACTAGCTATTTTCTCTTTTCTATTTGACCTATTGTCAAGATTGTTGTCTCTTTCTACTCTATAATATGCTTCTTTGATTATCAAAATTTCACTCCACTTAAAAAAAAAACTCATCCAGATCTAATTCTCTCATCTACATGGGTTATATCTCACCTTCTTTGTCATCCCCACTAAGATTCATATATTTAGTCAAATTAGTATGTCATATAAAATAAATACCTAACACCAAATATGACAGATAGACAATTATGTTACAATTCAATCAAAATAGTGTATGAATTCACTTGGAGTCAAACCATAAGTGTTGTATGTTCACACTATAGACACCAAATGTCGTGGGAAGTGATATATTGAACAAACCTCAAAACATATTAGCTTTCCCAAAAAGAAAATACAACTTTAAGATAGCACCCTTTAAAATTATTGAATTGATTTCATACTTCCCTACAACAATGATCCATATATAATCAGCTCTAATTCGTATTTACCAAAATGACCAACTTTTGAGACTATAGATTTCAATACAAGTAATTCTCCATTTGAAAACATAGTTTGAAGACAAAAAAAAAAAAAAAAAGATCATCTCTACAAATAAAATTATATTCTGAATCAAAATTCATTTATATTATAAAAAATATTTCTACTATTGAAAAGTAAAATCTATGACCACAAAGAGTTATATTATAGACCATAGCCAACTCAGATATTTATTTGTTTAAATTTTGAAAAGATTTATATTAGAAGAGTTTGAATAAATTGAAAACTTATATATCAGTATCCCCGAATACAAATATCAATTGATCATCAAACACACAGATTATCCGTTAATTTGTTTCAATTTTAATAAGTTCTCTTTTCTTTTAGAATTGCCAGCATTGTCATAAGAAAACCTTTCCAACGGTTAGAAATTTTTAATTGATTCTATATTTGAATGCTCAGACGTTCACGTTCACTTCTTATGACTCATCAGGAATAATGAACCGATATATATATATGAATACATTACAATTATCATACTATCTTTTTTATTGTATTTTTAGCTAAGACTTCATTGAATGTACGAGAGTCAATTGCCGTGTTATTGACCAACTCAAATCTAAACTATAGAAATGCACGAGTACAAGATACTAATTTGATTTGCAGATTCCCATAAATATATTCTCATTAGAGAAGCAACCATCAGCCAAAGTACAGGAATAATCATTCAAAATGGCTCTCAATTTGGAAGTATTAAAACTTGTAGACAGAGTTATTATAACACCCACATGACTGTAGAGTTTAATAATCAGCAATGATATTCTCTACGAGATTATGTAATATGGTATGCTTAATTTTGTTTATAATGACTTGTTCAAGCCCTTAAACATACAAAACTTCGCTTGAGCTGGACAATTGCAAATCTTTTGATTGTATGATATATCCAGTATATTTTAGATTTATATATAATGGAAAAAACTATTGGGTATGCGTTTATGCCTGTCATCCACATATATGCTTCGCTTATTTATTCCTTGTAACTCAACATCTACAACTAACACGTAGATGCATTTTGCCAAATTCTGGGAAGATTTTCTTAAGACAATGTTCTGAATTGTTAAATTTGAAACAAAAGTATGGTTAATCTGAATCTCAGTCGAATTTCAAATGTAATCTATTGTTTTATTTAATAACTATATCTATGATTGTGACCATCTTGCATCTTGCTTTTGAGCTATCTCCTTGATTACAGGAGCAACGCTATACTTTTGCATTGCTTCTCTTTCTTATTAATGTATTAAGAACTTAATTATAAATCTAAAAGTAATATGAAAGTTAACAAGTGGTGCGTAATGGTTAGTACTTGTCTTCTTGTTATATTAGGTATAGTAATAATTTTTAATAATTTATTTTATTAGTGTAAAGATGATGAAAAAGAAAAGGTAGAATTAAATTTTAAGAACACCATTTTAATGTCAAAAATTTCGAAAGCTAATAAAAAGACACAACATGAAGTGAATGAACATAATTATTATTACTAATATAAATTTTAGATCAAAATTAAAAATTAGATCTTAAAATAATAACGATCACATAGAAAATTAATATTGCAGTGATTTTTAAATTCATGCATGGCTTCTCTCAAATTTCACTTTCTACTTGGTGATGGAAATTGGACTTCTATGTTACTTTGGTAAGCCTTGGAAGTTGTAGCATTGGCTATATGGTTTCCTTATTTTCTCGATGAGATTCTCTGCCCATGTCTATGTTATCTTTGCTTCTTGTTTTTGGCCACATTAGCTCTAATACAAAATAGTGAATGCAATCAACCTTCATAATGTGGTGTCATTGATATAGAATAACTCATTTGAAACATAAGCGAATGTATGGATTTTATTTTTGGTTGCTCTTCTATTCTCTTGCTTGCTGAATAAAAACTTTTGAGCCTCTCATGTGGGAGGTCTTGGGTTCGAATTTTCTTACCACATAAAAATAATTAATTACAATAAATAATAATAATTGATCTAGGCTTCGGCCATTTACCGATCCAAAACAAATAAAAAAAATTGAAGTGATTTAAAAACACTTTTATTAATTAGAAAATGGAATTAGTTTTTTATAAATTTTTTAATGATATGAAAATAATTTCTTGATATTAAATAATATTTGTTAGAACAAATTTATATAATTTTCATATAGATATATATTTTTTCACTAGACAACCTTGTGCTCCTTGATCAATTGAAAATGTTCCCACATTTAAGAATTTAGGTATGAAAACAAAATTGTACAATTAATCTAGGAAATGAAAATAGATAAATTCTATAATTTCATGTAATTTCATTATTATATTTCATAAATGTTCGACCATGTGTCAGAAAATCCTTGTATAAGACCTCAATTGTTTAAGCCAATGAGATAGCTCAAAATTAGTTTTCTTAACTTATAGATGTAAGAAATGTGCATCTTATCTGTTAAAAAATTAGTAATATACTAACATTTAAAAATACTTCATTTTGATTAGTGAAAATCGTAATATATAATCACTAGTAATAGAAAAGTGATTACAATAGTACTATGCTTATGTCAAGTACTAATAAATAAACAAGTTATCAAGATCCAATATGGATTAACTACATTACTACTATCATTTTATTTTATTGTTGAGAGATTTCTCAAACTACGTAACTAGTGTACTCAAACAATTCAGACCATAAGATTATGATACCATGGATAATAGTAAATGAAAAACAAGTAGTATGTAAATGTTAAAACATTAGAGCAGATATATAGTTATATAAAACTAAATTTTATAATTATTTCAAAACATAATAAACAATTTCATAATTAAATGTAAAACTATTGATTTTTATTAGAGAGAAGACAATCTTGTAGGTACATAACTTACATATATATGTTTTTGTAATGGTTAAAATTGTATACTTATGTTTTAACTATAATAAGTTGGCTTTGAAAAATTCATAAATATTTTATAAATAAGTTTCTAAGGTTCTAAAATCTAAATACAATAATATATTAATAAAGTGATAACTAACTTATTTAACTATCTACTTTTTTTGGTTATTCCTAGGCTCATAAGGGTGCTCTATCTAAGTAGTTTAATTTTTAGGTTCATGGGAGCATACTCAAAATTGAATGTGAGTCCTTTTGTTGGCTTTATCTTTGTTTGTCTTGTACATGGTTTCTTGGTGTTTTAATCTTTTTCATCTATTGTGTCTAGGTTGTTGTCCAATATTGGATTACTTGGTAGCTATTGTTCATGGGTTCTAAAACCCAAAAAAATAGCATGTAAAGGGTTTTGGATCCCTTCAAAATTTCTTTCAACTAATTAAAAAGAGAGAGATAGTTGATCAACAACAAAACAAAAGAAACCCCTAAGCTAGGCGACTTCAGTTTTTGAGGGAACTTGATACACTAAATAAAATTAGATAAGATCATAATGTTGAACCTTGATCATGTCATCAACACATAGCTAAATTGAGTATGTGAATAAAAAAACCATATCCAAAGACTTTACTTCTTTCTTTGGAAATACTTCAAGACACATCATTTTAAACCAAATTACCAAATTGAGGGGAAATAGAATGGTAATAATCCTTCATAATAGATTAAGAGTTTCCAAATAAAGAGAATTGAATCTACTAACAAACCAATAGAAATAGTGTTTCCATCATCAAATGCCATAGATGCATCACACAACATATAAGGAGAATCCATAACCAAACCACTAGAGGAGACTCTAAATGAATTGAAACTATCAAAGGATCCAAATCAATAAAAGATGCAATTTTCATAGGAATAGTGTTCATCAAGGGTTGAATGCACCAAGTCGTGGATGCAAAAAGATGACACACAACTAAAATTTCAAAATATCTAAAAGCACGCACACACACTTTGGCTTAGGCTCCACAAGCCCAAGCCAAAGCACATGTGTACTTTTTAAAAACTCTATAAATGGGCTACAAACCCATGATCCATTCTATTTTTTCTTATTTCTTTGTACTAGTTTCTTCTTTCCTCTCAATAGCATGCACACAGTTTGTGGAATTTGAAGAATTTTCTCGCTATCCTCCTAAAAATGCCTCCTCATCGCCTAAGATCAAGATCAGGATCATCAAGTATGTTTTCTACTCTTCCTTTTGTATTGCTTTTTATGTTTTTGCATTATTTTGTATATTTTTCTAGTTTTACTTCAAATTTGTTTGTTTATTTAAAAATGAAATTAGTTTCTTATTAGGAAATGTGAATAATCAACCACCAAAGCTTCAAATTGAACAACAAAATCAAAATAAAAACCCTAGGTACAATATCAAAATCAAAACCCTCCATAAGAAGAGCAAGAAATACCTCCTCCTAGCACCCAAGACAATATAGTGAATGGCATAAAAAGAGGGAAAAATGAATTAGAAGAAATCATTGGTAGGTTGAAAGCTTGCAGGAAAACTAGTCTTATGAGAGCACAATTGGCATCCTCCCTTAAGTCCATTATAAGTTATGTAGCTTCTATTAGTGGTTAGTTGGATATTTTGTGTGTTAAGAGAGAAGAACAAAGAAGATATTATGCAAAAAAATTATCCTATAAAGATGTAAGAAAAAAGGACATAGAAAAATGTAGCATATATACATTGTTTAAAAATCCTAGAGAACAAGACACTATTAAACATACAACTAAAAGGTTCCCCATCCATTGGTGCATACATGATGATATCAGAAATAACTTTTGGGATAGATGGTGGATGGTCTTTAATGCCCCTCCTTGCAATAATCACAAGGTTCCAATGTATTTTTTAAAGAAATTGTATTGTGAATTTTTCCTTGGGGAAATCCCCAATGATTTTGATATGTTAGATTCTCAAGGAAAGATGGGGAGTCATCATTTCAGAGGTTGGAGGCATGTCGCGACCTTAATGTAGTTAGGGCACCTATTGTCAAGCCACAAGATGAGCATGTGATTATTCCTTCACTCGTGAAGGAACATGTAGAGACTATTACTCTAGGGACTATTAATGCTTTGACGCAAACCTTCATTCATTGTGCTAGTCCATTAGTTGAGGAAGAGCCTTCTTTGTGTCACGATCACATATGCATATCATGTGGATCCTTATGCACATTTGGCAGTCATGTTGGAGACACTATGGATAATGGGCTAGTCACTGATGAGTTCCTAAGTGACACATTTGACATTGATACATAGGTAAATTACAATTATAATAAACTAATTTGATCACATTTTGTATGTATAGTGAGTGAATAATTAATTAACATGTTTTGACATTGTTCAAAAATTAAGGTAAGAGTGTTGATGACCTTAGTATAGATTCCCCAACCCCATGATATGTCCCATCAATGATTCGAGAGGTATGTATCGATTTAATCATTTTAATTAATAAATATATTTATTAAGTAATCATATGAAAGATTGACAATTTGTTTTTATCCATGTGCATTAGTTCTCTACTAGACCATCAACATTCACAAGGGACTCTAAGCTTAGGCATGATACAAGCTTCGTAGAGGTACATTTGTTTCATGTAAATTTAATTCATTTGATTATATTTGTTTCATGTTTCATGTAAATTGTATTATATGATTTGTGGCTATTGATGTCAGAGACTCCTCCTCATCTTTGCTAGTCCATTAATCATGGAGTCACTACCACGATGGCTAGTTCAAAGCCATTGACCAAGGTATGAAAGAGTATTTTATAGTTTTAGTTGTTATTTATAATAGTTAGTATTGAAATTTCAAATGTTATTTACAAGTATGATTGAGTGATTATATTGATTGAATTGTTGTAGGGCCTTGTTACTCCTGATCATCTACGAGCCTTTGAGGTGGATGTACATAGTGACTATTTGATGGCAATAAGAAAATAATTAATTTTGTGTGTACATATATTTGATTTTAATGTATAATAATTATTTATTCATATATACTTTATTTTTATTAGCTCTAGTTAGAGAGGAGCCTAAACAAGAGGATAAGTGAGCATGTGAGGAAGACCCCATCATCTCCATCATTGCCCTCCACACAATGACCAAAAACCTCTAGGGATTTTTTGCCTTCTCCTTGTGGGAAGGAGAACATATAAGGATATACACACATTTATAGGCATTAGTTGAATATATCTTGGATTTTATGTTAGTGGACATATTCAACATACATTTGATGTATATATGACATTTTATATTTGTTGCATGAAATTATTTGTTATCATAATATATTATATGTTTGTTCATGTATGGAATTATTGGTTATCATAATATATATCTCATTTTCCTTGTTTACATGTTAAGTATTTCATGTATTTCATTTTAAAGTAATTTGCATCCAAAAGGATGCAGAGTGCTCACACCAAAAGCTAGTTGATTCCCAAAAAGAACACTTCTAAGGAAAACTACCTTTCCCACCTTCCTAGGTGTCCTCAAAGACTCTTTTCAACTTGGTTACAACACTGAAAAAACATCTACCCAACTTCACAAAACTACTTGATCAATTTCCCTATTCAAGACTTGGGAAGCAATAAGGGAAAAATGAGAAAATTTGAGAAATGAATCCTAATCAACTTCTTTCTTTAAATTAATACCTTAGCAACTTCAAGGAACACCTAATTATGAGGTTTCCACAACTGGTTTACTCTCCTAACATGCATTTTGCAAAATTGCTCTCAATGGGCCTAATTTCCCTTATAGTCATTTTTGTGGTTTTGGGACATAAATTTGTTTTTCTCCACTGAACCTAGAAAAAAAAAAGGTATTTGGATACCCTTTTTGAAGTTACACAAAACCCCAAAGCTTCAACTCCCCAACCTACTCTAGCATTCCTAAAGCCACACAAGCCTCACATGCCTAATTGGCCAAATCAAGCTTGAAACACTTGGAATGTGCAAGAAAATGTTATTAGGATTTGGTTTCTATTATAGAGGGTCTTATTACACCTTTCCCAACATGGAATGACTATTTTCCAAGTTTCATAACCCAATTTCAAGCCCTATCCACAAAATCAACATTTTAAGGACTAAAAACACCATATTTTCACACTAGGGCATGTTCATTAACCAATTAGATCATATGAGAAAATTATGAAACTTAGGAATCTTAATCTACCTACCCTATCCTTGAAAATTCTACAAGGCCATTAAAAACCAACCATAGAAATGTAGGTTAGGGCTACATCTTTCTTGAAACCCTCAATTTAAGGGTTTTGAAACCTACTTAGAGAGAAAATGTTCTAACTTTATTGAAACTTAATCAAACAACTTGGAAAAAATACATTGTAATCTAGACCAAAAAAAAATTCAAAACATCTAACTATATTTGGCCTCCCAATCCACACAAGTTTGTATGATAGGCAATTTCTCAAAAAATTCATTAATTTGGTATTAAAAATTTACTAAACGTACACCTTATGCCTCCTCTAACTTCATAGAGGGTATTCTCATCATTTGAAATCCATTACAATTGATTACTATTTTTTTTGATTGGTTACAAGGTTACTTTCAATGTTTTCCAAAAAAATGCTAAAGTTGCCAAAAAGTTTTTAGCAACTTTTGTTGCAAAATACAAATTTTGACCTAACTCTTCCTAGAAATTAATAAAGTGGTTTTTGGTAAAAAAAAGACCTATATAAGGTGTAATGACTCTCAAAACACTTCTTGAGTCAACTTATTAACAAAAACAACCGAAAGGAAAAAATCCTTAGGACTAAGGCAACTTGGGTTTATAGGTGACCTCAAGTTCCTTAACCTTACAAACAAGGATTGCCTTATTACCATAACAAAATAACATGTTCAAAATGAGGTGTATGATCACCCCTTTAACTTCTATCATGAGTCTCTATTATTAGATGAGTTGACATATCTAGTTGCCACCTAGGTGCCCTGCACCACAAAATAAAGGTAGGAAACATTATAATAAGTTTTGATAGTATCTTTTGGCATGTGAATAAGGCTATGATATTAATTTATATTTAAATTGTACAAGTTATGAGTACTTCTGATTATGATTAACTTATTTGGAGTTTTTGTTGGATAAGAACAATGAAACTTGAATTCTTATTACTGTTATACAATTAACATTAAAGTTTGACTCTTGATACTTGAGTTGGCTACATTATGTAAATACATAAGATTGAATCTTATTGTCATCATAAACATTTGAAGAGTTTATATATGCTTTATCTTTAGAACATAAGAAGAATTGAGATAAAGTTTTTAATTTATTCATGGAATTTGATATCAATATTTCTTTCTTATCAATATTGCAGCATCAATTAGATAACTTAGAAGGATGTCAAACACAATCTCTATGAGAGGGGTCAAAGAGGAAACTACAAAAAATATTGAAGTTTTACCTTGGACTAAGTTATTTCATGATGGTAACTTTGTACTGGTCAACACTACAAGTTTTAGGATCACCCGAGATGGGGTCACAAAATAAAAATAGAATCCAATCTCCAAAAAGAGAGAAGTTATTTTTGGTGTTAGAAATACAATCCTATAGCATGTGAAATTGCATCCATACCTCGTACAATCTTTGAGATATGCCCCATCAAAGATCATTTTTGTATTGCATTTATTGACTCTTAGGATGAATTTGGTTCAGCATGCTTGAGAATGTTTGAGCTATCAATGGGATTGGATGAGGTTGGAACTAGGGTTTACAAACCCACCTAGAGCTAATGAAATAGATAGTTTGATCCCATGATGAATGATTAGAGAGATTCATGAGTTGGTGGCTTTTACTAGCTAAAACTACAGGTTTTAGCATCACCTGAGATGGAGCCACAAAATCAAAATGTAATCAAATCTCAAAAAGGAGAGAGAAGTTATTGTAGGTGTCGACAACCCGATCCTGTAGGACCTAAAATTGTATCCATACCTCACACGAGATCTGAGATATGCCCCATCAAAGATCATTTCCCTATGGCACTTAATGACTCTTAGGGTCAATTTGGTTTGATGTTCCTACCAATGTTTGAGCTGTTAATGAGAAGAGACAAGCTTGGGGCTAGGATTCACCCAACTACCTAGAGCTAATGGAATAAAAAAACCATATCCAAAGACTTTACTTCTTTCTTTGGAAATACTTCAAGACACATCATTTTAAACCAAATTACCAAATTGAGGGGAAATAGAATGGTAATAATCCTTCATAATAGATTAAGAGTTTCCAAATAAAGAGAATTGAATCTACTAACAAACCAATAGAAATAGTGTTTCCATCATCAAATGCCATAGATGCATCACACAACATATAAGGAGAATCCATAACCAAACCACTAGAGGAGACTCTAAATGAATTGAAACTATCAAAGGATCCAAATCAATAAAAGATGCAATTTTCATGGGAATAGTGGTCATCAAGGGTTGAATGCACTAAGTTGTGGTTGCAAAAAGATGACACACAACTAAAATTTCAAAATATCTAAAAGCGCACACACACACTTTGTCTTAGGCTCCACAAGCCCAAGCCAAAGCACGTGTGTACTTTTTAAAAACTCTATAAATGGGCTACAAACCCATGACTCATTCTATTTTTCTTCATTTCTTTGTAGTGGTTTCTTCTTTCCTCTCAATAGCATGCACACGATTTGTGGAATTTGAAGAATTTTCTCGCTATCCTCCTAAAAATGCCTCGTCATCACCTGAGATCAAGATCAGGATCATCAAGTATGTTTTCTACTCTTCCTTTTGTATTGCTTTTTATTTTTTTGCATTATTTTGTATATTTTTCTAGTTTTGCTTCAAATTTGTTTGTTTATTTAAAAATGAAATTAGTTTCTTATCAGGAAATATGAATAATCAACCACCAAAGCTTCAAATTGAACAAAAAAATCAAAATAAAAACCCTAGGTACAATATCAAAATCAAAACCCTCCATAAGAAGAGCAAGAAATTCTACAACCTGCACCGATTGAAAGACCTCCTCCTAGCACCCAAGACAATATAGTGAATGGAATAGAAAGAGGGAAAAATGAATCAGAAGAAATCATTGGTAGGTTGAAAGCTTATGGGAAAACTAGTCTTATGAGAGCACAATTGGCATCCTTCCTTAAGTCCATTATGATTCATGTAGCATCTATTAGTGGTCAGTTGGATATTTTGTGTGTTAAGAGAGAAGAACAAAGAAGATATTATGCAACAAATTATCCTGTAAAGATGTAAGAAAAATGGACATAGAAAAAGGTAACATATGTACATTGTTTAAAAATCTTAGAGAATAAGACATTATTAAACATACAACTAAAAGGTTCCCCATCCATTGGTGCATACATGATGATATTAGAAATAACTTTTGGGATAGATGGTGGATGGTCTTTAATGCCCCTCCTTGCAATAATCACAAGGTTCCAATGTATTTTTTAAAGAAATTGTATTGTGAATTTGTCCTTGGGGAGATCCCCAATGATTTTGATATGTTAGATTCTCAAGGAAAGATGGGGAGTCGTCATTTGAGAGGTTGGGGGCATGCTGCAACCTTAATGCAGTTAGGACATCTATTGTCAAGCCACAAGGTGAGCATGTGATTATTCCTTCATTCGTGAAGGAACATGTAGAGACTAGTACTCTAGGGACTATTAATGCTTTGACACAAACCCTCATTCATTATGCTAGTCCATTAGTTGAGGAAGAGCCTTCTTTGTGTCGCAATCACATATGCATATCATGTGGATCCTTATGCACATTTGGCGGTCATGTTGGAGACACTATGGATAATGGGCTAGTCACTGATGAGTTCCTAAGTGACATATTTGACATTGATACATAGGTAAATTAAAATTATAATAAACTAATTTGATCATATTTCGTATCTATAGTGAGTGAATAATTAATTAACATATTTTGACATTGTTCAAAAATTAGGCTAAGAGTGTTGATGACCTTAGTATAGATTCCCCAACCCCATGATATGTCCCATCAATGATTCAAGAGGTATGTATCGATTTAATCATTTTAATTAATAAATATATTTATTAAGTAATCATATGAAGGATTGACAATTTGTTTTTATCCATGTGCATTAGTTCTCTACTAGACCATCAACATTCACAAGGGACTCTAAACTTAGGCATGATACAAGCTTCGTAGAGGTACATTTGTTTCATGTAAATTTAATTCATTTGATTATATTTGTTTCATGTTTCATGTAAATTTTATTATATGATTTGTGGCTATTGACGTCAGAGACTCCTCCTCATCTTTGCTAGTCCATTGATCATGGAGTTACTACCACGATGGCTAGTTCAAAGCCATTGACCAAGGTTTGAAAGACTTTTCATAGTTTTAGTTGTTATTTATAATAGTTAGTATTAAAATTTTAAATTTTATTTACAAGTATGATTGAGTGATTATATTGATTGAATTGTTGTAGGGCCTTGTTACTCCTGATCATCTACGAGCCTTTGAGGTGGATGTATATAGTGACTATTTGATGGAAGTAAGAAAATAATTAATTTTTTGTATACATATATTTGATTTTAATGTATAATAATTATTGATTCATATATACGTTATTTGTATTAACTCTAGTTAGAGAGGAGCCTAAACAAGAGGATAAGTGAGCATGTGAGGAAGACCCCATCATCTCCATCATCTCCCTCCACATAATGACCAAAAACCTCTAGGGATTTTTTGCCTTCTCCTTGTGGGAAGGAGAACATATAAGGATAGACACACATTTATAGGCATTAGTTGAATATATCTTGGATTTTATGTTAGTGGACATATTCAACATACATTTGATGTATATATGACATTTTATATTTGATGCATGACATTATTGGTTATCATAATATATCATATGTTTGTTCATGTATGGCATTATTGGTTATCATAATATATATCTCATTTTCCTTGTTTACATTTTAAGTATTTCATGTATTTCATTTTAAAGTAATTTGCATCCAAAAGGATGTAGAGTGCTCACACCAAAAGCTAGTTGATTCCTAAAAAGAACACTTCTAAGGAAAACTACCTTTCCCATCTTCCTAGGTGTCTTCAAAGACTCTTTCCAATTTGGTTACAACACTAAACAAACATCTACCCAACTTCACAAAACTACTTGATCAATTTCCCTATTCAAGACTTGGGAAGCAATAAGGGGAAAATGAGAAAATTTGAGAAATGAATCCTAATAAACTTCTTTCTTTAAATTAATACCCTAGAAACTTCAAGGAACACCTAATGATGAGGTTTCCAGAACTGGTTTACTCTCCTAACATGCATTTTTCAAACTTGCTCTCAATGGGCCTAATTTCCCTTGTAGTCATTTTTGTGGTTTTGGGACATAAAATTTGTTTTTCTCCACTGAAGCTAGAAAAAAAAAGGTATTTGGATACCCTTTTTGAAGTTACACAAAACCCCAAAGCTTCAACTCCCCAACCTACTCTAGCATTCCTAAACCTACACAAGCCTCACATGCCTAATTGGCCAAATCAAGCTTGGAACACTTGGAATGTGCAAGAATAGGTTATTAGGATTTGGTTTCTATTATAGAGGGTCTTATTACACCTTTCCCAACATGGAATGACTATTTTCCAAGTTTCATAACCCAATTTCAAGCCCTATCCACAAAATCAACATTTTAAGGACTAAAAACACCATATTTTCACACTAGGGCATGTTCATTAACCAATTAGATCATATGAGAAAATTATGAAACTTATGAATCTTAATCTACCTACCCTGTCCTTGAAAATTATAGAAGGCCATTAAAAACCAACCATAAAAATGTAGGTTAGGGCTACATCTTTCTTGAAACCCTCAATTTAAGGGTTTTGAAACCTACTTAGAGAGAAAATGCTCTAACTTTCTTGAAACTTAATCAAACAACTTGGAAAAAATACATTGTAATCTAGACCAAAAATATATATATTTGGCATCCCAATCCACACAAGTCTGTATGATAAGCAATTTCTCAGAAAATCCATATATTTGGTATTAAAATTTTACTAAATGTACACCTTATGCCTCCTCTAACTTCATAGAGGGTATTCTCATCATTTGAAATCCATTCCAATTGATTACTAGTTTGTTTGATTGGTTACAAGGTTAGTGTCAATGTTTTCCAAAAAAATGCTAAAATTGCCAAAAAGTTAGCAACTTTTATTGCAAAATAAAATTTTTAACCTAACTCTTCCTAGAAATTAATAAAGTGGTTTTTGGTAACAAATAAGACCTATATAAGGTGTAATGACTCTCAAAAAACTTCTTGAGTCAACTTATTAACAAAAACAACCAAAAGGAAAAAAATCCTTAGGACTAAGGCAACTTGAGTTTATAGGTGACCTAAAGTTCCTTGACCTTACAAAAAAGTATTTCCTTATTACCATAACAAAGTGACATGTTCAAAATGAGGTGTATGATCACCCCTTTACCTTCTATCACGAGTCTCTATTATTGGATGAGTTGACATATCTAGTTGCCACCTAGGTGCCCTGCACCACAAAATAAGGGTAGGAAACATTATAATAAGTTTTGATAGTATCTTTTGGCATGTGAATAAGGCTATGATATTAATTTATATTTAAATTGTACAAGTTATGAGTACTTCTGATTATGATTAACTTATTTGGAGCTTTTGTTGGATAAGAACAATGAAACTTGAATTCCTATTACTATTATACAATTAACGTTGAAGTTTGACTCTTGATACTTGAGTTGGCTACATTATGTAAATGCATAAGATTAAGTCTTATTATCATCATAAAAATTTGAAGAGTTTATATATGCTTTATATTTAGAACATAAGAAGGCTTGAAATAAATTTTTTAATTTATTCATGGAATTTCATATCAATATTGCTTTCTTATCAATATTGCAGCATCAATTATATAACTTAGAAGGATGTCAAACACAATCTCTATGAGAGGGTTCAAAGAGGAAACTACAACAAATATTGGAGTTTTACCTTGGACTAAGTTATTTCATGATGGTGATTTTGTACTGGTCAACACTACAAGTTTTAGCATCACCCGAGATGGGGCCACAAAATAAAAATAGAATCCAATCTCCAGAAAGAGAGAAGTTATTTTTGGTGTTAGAAATACAATCCTATAGCATGTCAAACTGCATCCATACCTCATATGAGCTTTGAGATATGCCCCATCAAAGATCATTTCCCTATTGCATTTATTGACTCTTAGGATCAATTTGGTTCAACGTGCTTGAGAATGTTCAAGCTATCAATGGGATTGGATGAGCTTGGAACTAGGGTTTACATACCCACCTAGAGCTAATGAAATAGATAGTTCAATCCCATGATGAATGATTAGAGAGATTAATGAGTTGGTGGCTTTGTACTGGCTAACACTACATGTTTTAGCATCACCTGAGATGGAGCCACAATATCAAAATGTAATCAAATCTCGAAAAGGAGAGAGAGGTTATTGTAGGTGTCGACAAAATGATCTTGTAGGACCTAAAATTGTATCCATACCTCACACAAGCTCTGAGATATGCCCCATCAAAGATCATTGCCCTATGGCACTTAATAACTCTTAGGGTCAATTCGGTTTGATGTTCCTACCAATGTTTGAGTGGTTAATGAGAAGAGACAAGCTTGGGAGTAGGGTTCACCCAACTGCCTAGAGCTAATGGAATAGAAATTTTGATCCTATGATGAATGGTTAAAGAGATTCACTAGTTCAAAACTTTGTACTAGAAAACGCTACAAGTTTTAGCATCACTCAAGATGAGGCAACAAAATTAAAATGAAATCCAATCTCCAAAAAGAGAAAGGTTATTGTAGGTGTCAATAGTATGATCTAGTAACTCCTAGAATTGCATCCATACCTCACACAAGCTCTAAGGCATGCCCCATCAAAGATCATTGCCTTATGACATTTAATGACTCTTAGGGTAAATTTGGTTTGGTGTGCCCAAGAACGTTCGAGTAGTCAAAGGCACAAGACAAGCTTGTGACTAGGGTTTACTCGACCACCCAAAGCTAACAAAACAAATAGTTTGATCCCAAGATGAATAGTGAGAGATATTCACTATTTGGAAACTTTGTACTGACCAACACTACAAGTTTCAACATCACTCGAGATGGGGCCATAAAATCAAAATGAAATCCAATCTCCAAAAAGAGAGAGAGGTTATTATAGGTGTCAAAAACATGATCCTATAGCACCCAAAATTGCATCCATACCTTGCATGAGCTTTAAGATATTCCTTGTCAAAGATCATTGCCCTATGAAATTTAATAGCTCTTAGGGTCAATTTGATTCGACGTGCCCAATAAAGTTCAAGTGGTCAATGGTGTAGGATGAGCTTTGGACTAAGATTTAGCCAATCACTCAAAGCTAATAAAGTAGATAGTTTGATCCCATGACAAATGATGAGAGAGATATTGGCAAGATATGTATGCCTAGGCCACTTTGTGCAAGATATGAGCTAAATTTGCTAATAAAAAAAAAATTGGTTTTTTAGAGTTTCAACTTCCCAAACCTCCATTTGCAACTTTTTGCAAAAATTGCAAAAGTTGCTCAAGCAACTTTACAACTTTTGAGCAAATTTTTCTCTTTATATCCTTTGGTCAAATGGGTCCATCTAGGACTATTCTAGGTTACTAGGACCTATTAGGTAACCAAATACCATAGTTTCCTGTCTCTAACAACTTTTAACCTATTGAGCAGCTTTTGGTTGATTGAGAAACTTTTGACCAACCTAGGAATTTGAGTGCTACCCATGCTAAAAACCTTCTAACCTTCCAAAATATGCTTCCTCATGCTCAAATACCTAACCATGAGTAGTTACAACTTCCCAAACTATCATTTGCAACTTTTTTGCAAAAAATTGCTAAAGTTGCTCAACTTTTTTAGCAACTTTGCAATTTTTGAGCAATTTTTGCTCTTTACATATTTTGATCAAATGGATCCATCTAAGACCATTCTGGGACCCTAGTTAGGATTCCTAGGACCTATTAGGTAACCAAATATCTTAGTTTCCTAAATTTAACAATAGTTTACCTTAGGATTTCATATTTTTTTAATTATATTCAATCTAATGAACCAACCAGATCTGCTCTACATTTTAATGTCTCAAGTATTGCCTCATGGTCTAACTCACGAACCTTCAAAAGAGTATTATTATGTGGTTTTCCACCATATTTTATCAAGTGGACATTTGACACAACAAAAAGGTTTGAATAATTAAGAATCTTCCTCTCTATTTTCTAATCCTCGAGTAACCACAAGTTAGGGTTCTTCATAGAATATCATCTAATCTATGTGTCGATTTCAACCACCACACTTATA
This sequence comes from Cupressus sempervirens, assembly GCA_028749045.1. Classification (NCBI taxonomy): domain Eukaryota; kingdom Viridiplantae; phylum Streptophyta; class Pinopsida; order Cupressales; family Cupressaceae; genus Cupressus; species Cupressus sempervirens. Next base: position 133,714,439 of record CM053788.1, on the reverse strand, counting down.
TGGCACTCTAAACTTTCACCATTTATATCCAAGTAATTCAATTTTTTTTGGCTTGGACACAATGAAACAAATAATAATTTTTCCCTTCTTCATTGTCTTCAGGTGCAATAACAACAAAAACTTGGCCTGTAGTGATAACTGTAAAAAATGTGCTCATTAATTCAGCAAATACTTAGGCAAAATTTATGAAGTTATACATCGAATTTGCAAAGATATATGTTACTAGGCTTCACTAATCAGAAAAGTAGTCAAATTTAATGGATGAATCCATCTCTACCATTTCTAGAGCTTGTGGGGGATGATAGGTGTCAATTGGGTCCAAAACCCGTATATCCCATTTGTCCACCCATTCAGTCAACTCACACTCATCCCAATTTTCCTCTTCACATGATGGACAATAGCATGTAAATTATGGATACTCCATGAACTTGCATCAGAGCTTCTAAAAGAGTGCAACTAACTTGATCTTGTTAGTGTGCAACAATGCTCATATGGTGCAAAGTTAGTATTATCTATCAACTAAAAAAATCTATGAACCGTAAACTCACCTTCCTTACCTGGACCCATTATAGCATTACACCACTGGATGATGGATTTTGCATCCATCAATGTCACTCCATCTTTGTACTTTATTTCTTCATGAGCTAAGGCTTTTTTGATGCATGCACCTACACCATCATGCTCTTCCTTGCCATGACTATCTTCTATGAAATTCCACATATATTAAATTCTAGACAACCTATGCATCTTTCTCAACCAATAGAACATCCCTACATTCTTGAATAGAGATGCAAAATTGTCTAATAAAATAATGTAATGGTGATATGATATGCACTTGTTAGCAAAATCCTCATAAATAGTTGAAAACAACCATGTACAAACTTCGTAGAATATGATTGATCATCACTAATATAAAAATGGTATACCCTCAATATTGTCCTGTCATCTTGTGTACTTGTAGGTGAATGCATGAATGTTATGTGAAGAAATATGGAAACCTATTGAGAAGTATAATACTTTTTTTGCCCTTTATTTTGTGGTTGTAGTGTGTAGCTCTTTGCGAAGTCTACAATTGAAACAATGGTATCTAGTGGAAATGTATCCTTGCACAACTTGAATTACAAATCCAGCTACCAAGCTCTATGTGTATGCCTTGCATACTCATAAATAATATTTTCATGAAAAATCCTCATGAACTCATACATTGGAATATTTTTGATGACTAAATCACATATTTTACCCTATTTCCCATATTTTAGAGCATATGTCACTATCTTATATTTTCTATAATCTACTATTTCATTTCCAATTGCATGTGTACTATCCATATGTTGACAAGTTGATAAAAGCTGCAAAGAATCACAAAATAAACATGTACCATCCAAGCATGGAATCTTGTAAAATTGTTGACCATCTCCTATTTCACATAAAATGTTGGATATGAGTTCCCTTCAATATCTAGGTGGCTCATTCATGTCACAATCCTACAAAAAAAAATTTAGAATGAAAAACCACACATATATGCCTAAAAACATCAAAATGGTTAGAAAATTCAATATGTATCCTACAACAACAAGTTGTTGCAAATGATTGAATAAGAATGATGGAACTAGCAAAGAATGTTTTCAATCATTGTTTTGTCATTGATGTCAAACTTGCTACTTGCAGGAATGATAATTGTTTTAGTGATCCAAATACTATCAATTGGTTGATTGACAAGGAGGTGGCAATCAATAAGATGTAACTAGAGTACCTAGAGAAAGGTTGAAGTTATGATGTTGTAATGAAGTACAAGGATCAGCTAAGTCATTGATGAAATAGTGTATTGTTGACATATTCTAAGACACATATAATAGACACATTAAAATATATCAAAGATGTAAGGGTTTAGCTATGTTATTTGTGACAGCCTAACTAAGTTCATAAGAGAATGTCGAGCAAGCTAGTTAGTGCCGAACAGATTCTTAGTTGAAGCCAAGAAAGTTCACTTTTAGAGTGTACCGAGTAAATATCAAGTACTGAGAAGAAAACAAGTGCCGAGTAAATATCAAGTGCCAAATAAACATCAAGTGCCAAGCAAGAAACAGGTGCTAAGTAAAGATATAGATGCCAAGTAGGATACAAGTGCCAAGTAACACAGAACAAGCTGAGCATCAGTAAACCAATAATGTCGAGTTGCTACATTATTTTGAAATCAAAGATTCGCCAGATTTGAGCCGACAAGGTTGTTACCTAGAAGTTTGTAAACCAGATAGAAGATAAGAGTAATGAGCTGGTGACACAGAACACCATGTAAAAAGGTTTTTAGCGAATACAACTGGATGCTAGACAAGGTTTCTAGATGAAGAAGAAATATGGGGTAGATACATTGAAACCTACCTAATCCATTGAAACCCTAAAATTGGAGAGGGAGAATTGAGTGGGAAAGATATTTCAGATTTCTATTTAAGAAGTCATAAGGTCATGAAGCAGTAGTGTGGTAGTGAGAAAGTAAGAAAGCATGAGCTGCTGAAGAAAAGTTCTAAAGAGAAAGAGAACAAAGAATACTCTATTTCGTTGGATGACCACAGATATGATTGCATTGGTATGATGAGTAAAGAAGACTCAAGGAAACAAATCTTGAGAGGAAGACAAGCTAACAGAACTGAAGTGATTAAAATCCAAGCAAAGGATTGAACTGAAGTGTGATCTGTAATCTGCAAGTTATGTTGTAAGTTGTATCAGATCAAAGCCATTGTTGTTACTTTCTAGCAATTGTAACAGTTGAGATAAATCCTATGGACTTAGGTTGGTTTAATAGCCATGTTGTAAATCTTTTAACAGGGTGACATTCCAAGTGAATGTTCCAAAGTCCTTTAACTAGGCCCATTCCTAATAGTTTGGTGAAATCTTCTAACAAGGTCACATTTAACAATGTGTTGTAGCCTTTAACAGGGTAGGCTTTTCACAGAGTAGACAATCAGAAGTGGTTATCAATTGCACAGTTATTTTGTGGGTATCATCCCCACCCCAGTTTTACCTTCTTATTCCTAGAGGATTTTTGGGTTATCAAATTCTTAGTGTTATGGTGTGATGCATGTTTACTTTTCTTAGTTGTTTCAATATTTAAATTGCATGCATGATAAGTTCAGTTATGCACCATTAAGGATTTGTAGAGAAAAGAAAAAAAGTTTTATTATGGCATTTGGACCTTGAATAATTGATTCACCCCCCCCTCTTAGTTATTCTAAAGAATTATAACAATGGGTATCAGAGCCTCAGCTACTAATTTAGTTTAAAAGGACGAGAAGCAAAAAAGATCAAAATGCCTAAGAGAGAAGCTCCCAAGCTCAACAAAGACAACTTTGTTTCTTGGCAAAGTTTGATGAAGCTACATCTTGGATCCATAGGAGATTATGCTCAAAATTCAATTTATACTAAACATGTTGATCCAACTGGTGCTCCTACTGCAAAAGATTTAAAAAACAAACAGGAGCACAATCAAACAATGCTCGAAATTGCTTCTGCACTCAACTACGCTGAATTTGATGATATCAAAGGATGTGACACTGCATTCAAAATGTGGAAAGCCCTATCTAACATTTATGGAGGAGATCAGAATGTCCAAAGAGAAAAAAGAGAAAGTCTTAGAGGAAAGTTTGATGATATGAAAATGGAAGAAGGTGAGAATGTTGTTTAGTATGCTGCTAGAATAAAGGAAGTGGTAAGTGCAATAAGATGCTTGAATGGTCAATTAGATGATGATACTATTAATAGTAAGTTTTTAACAACCTTGCTCCCTATCTATGCTATTAGAGTATCAGCTATACAAGAGCTAAGATGTGTGCCAGGAAATAATCTAAGTTTTGAAGCATGATAGGTAGACTCACTGCATTTGAGTTATCTAACTTTGACAACTACAGACCTGAGAATGTTGAATCTTCTTTCAAAGCCAAGCTATCATTAAAAGATGCTGATAAGGTGAAATATAGTAGCACTGACGAGGAAGATGTGGAACAATTGGAAGCACTACTAGCTAAAAGATTTCACAAAGGAAAAGGAAGATTTAAAGGTAAGATGCCTATCATTTGTTTTAATTGCAATGAAGTAGGACATATTGCTGCAAGGTGTACACAGAAAAAGGAAAAAAAGGAAGGAAACAAGTACAAAAATATAAGAGAAGATGATAAGAGAGATTACAAAGACAAAGGCAAGAAGTGCTATATTACTGAAGAGGATTCTGATGATAATGATGATGAAGTTGTTTATGTGGCCATGAAGGACCAATCTGATGAAGAAGAGCCAACAACACTGGTAACATGCATGAACAATAATGATAAATGGATCATAGATAGTGGATGCTCACATCACATGATAGGAGACAAAAGTAAGTTTGTTAACTTTACTCAGTATGATGGAAATTGTGTTAGATTTGGTAATGATGCTCCATGTCAAGTCAAAGGAAAAGGTTCCATTAAGCTTATAGAAAAAATTTCATGTGATAATTCATACTATGTTGAAGGACTAAACTAAAATTTTCTAAGTGTCTCACAACTAGGCAATGTAGGTTGCAAAGTAGAATTTGGAAATAAAATTGCAAAGATCTATGATACTGATGGTAGACTAATAGGAAAAGGAGATCAAACAAGAAGTAATCTATTTTATCTTGATCTGGAAAATACCTCTTGTCTCGTTGCAAAATTTGATGATGTATGGTTATGGCATAGAAGGCTATGTAATGTCAACTTTGATAATCTGGTTAATATCAGTAAAATGAAGAAAGTCAGAGGTTTACCCAAACTGAAGAAACCTGACAATATCATATGCAAACAATGCCAACTAGGAAAGATGACCAAGTCAAGTTTGAAAAGTAAAAACTATACATCTGAATAAGTACTTGAGTTAGTCCATACTGACTTATGTGGTCTAATGGAAGTACAAAGCTACAATGGAGACAAATATATAATGTTGTTTGTTGATGATTATTCTAGGATGATTATTGTTATATTTTTAAAGCAAAAATCTGATGCTTTTCAAATGTTTAAGTGGTATGTGGCTAGAGTTGAAAAGGAAACAAGAAAAAGTTTGAAATGCTTGAGATCAAACAGAGGTGGTGAATTTACATCAAATGAATTTGAGATATTCTGCAATGAAAAAGGAATCAAGAGACAAACATCAGCCCCAAGAACTCCCCCACAAAATGGAAATTCTAAAAGAAGAAATAGATCTGTGATTGACTGTGCCAAAACATTAATGATTGAAAAGGCTGTTGCTCTAAAATATTGGAGGGAAGTTGTAAGTGTGGCTGTGCATACACTGAACTGAGTACAAGTCAAGAAAGGTACAAATGCAACACCTTTTGAATTATGCTATGGTCACTCACCCAATGTAAAGCATTTCAAAGTATTTGGTTGCAAATGTTTTATCCTTAAAGATGCTAGAAATGGAAAATTTGATCCAAAAAGTGATGAAGGCATATTTCTTGGTTACTCCACTAGAAGTAAAGTGTACAAGTGCTTAAATACTAACACTGACAAAATTGTGGAAAGTGCAAATGTAAACTTTGATGAGCATGTAGATGTCCAAATTGGAAAACCAAAGAAAACAGATGACTACAGAACCTTCATGTATTCTTATGAAGGAATGCCCATTGACAAAGATACCATCAATCAAACTAGGATTCAACAACAAGTTTCAGTTTCAGCTGACTCACAACCAGTGAATGTCAAGTTGCATTCAGAAGCTGATTTGTAGAATGAAGAAAATGCTCATTCTGACTCTCAAGTCAGTACACATGACACAAATGTAGAGATACTTGACAATGAAATGCGTAGTGATCCTAAATCTAAAAGATCAAATATGGAAACAAGGACAAAGGAACCAAGATTGTCCAAATATGTGAAGAGGCATCACCCTGCTGAACAGATAATTGGTGACAAAGATGCAAGACCAATGACAAAGAATAGACTAAGAAATGAATCATGTCTACTAAGAAAAATTGAACCTACAACAGTGTATGATGCATTACAAGATGGTGATTGGTATAAAGCTATGGAAGAAGAAATTGATCAAATTAAGAAGAACAAAACTTGGAGTTTAGTTCCCAGACCAGTTGAAAAAAATGTGATTGGTACTGAATGGGTATTTAGAAACAAGCTAGATGAGAATGGAGAAATTACCAGAAACAAAGCTAGACTAGTATGTAAAGGTTATGCTCAAGAAGAAGGATTAGACTATGGGGAAACATTTGCTCCTGTTGCAAGAATGGAAGGAGTAAAAACTTTACTTGCATATGCTTCATATAAAGGTTTTAAAGTCTATCAGATGGATGTAAAATCTGCTTTTCTAAATGGTATATTGGAAGAGGAAGTCTACATTGAACAACCAGATGGTTTTGTTGATGAAAAAAACAAAGATATGGTTTGTAAACTACATAAAGCACTCTATGATCTGAAACAAGCACCTAGAGCATAGTATGAGAGACTTCACAAGTATCTAGTGCAAATTGGATTTGAAAGAACTGATAACAATAGCAACATGTACATCAAATGAGAAGAAGGTAAGGACATTGTTGTATCTGAAATCTTTGTAGATGACATAGTGTTTGGAGGAAAGGAAGTGCTTTGCAAAATTTTTGCTAACAAAATGAAACATCAATTTGAAATGTCTATGTTTGGAGAAATCAAATTCTTTGTTGGTTTACAAATACATCAGCTAAAACATGGTATATTTATGACACAATCAAAGTACATCAAAGAGATACTTAAAATATTTGGATTAGAAGATTCCAAACCTATCAACACACCAATGGCAATAGGACATAAGCTATCCAAAAATGATGTATCAGTTAAAGTTAACCAACAAATGTACAGATCCATGATTGGAAAACTACAATATGTTGTACATAGCAGACTAGACATAGCACTAGCAGTTGGAATAATGGCTAGATTCTTTGCTAATCCTAAAGAGAACCATCTCAAAGTAGTAAAAAGAATAATGAGATATCTTAAAGGAACTAATGACTTTGGTCTATATTATAAAAAGAATGAAGAGTTTGAGTTCAATGCATACACATATGCCAATTGGGGAGGTAACATTTATGATAGAAAAAGCACAAGTGGAGGGGCACTATTTTTACGAAAAAGATTAGTTACTTGGACTAGCAAGAAGCAAACATGCACGTCTCAGTCCACTGTAGAATTAGAATACATGGCAGCAGCAGTCAATTGCACAAACATTGTGTGGCTCACACATTTATTGAAAGGAATGAAAGAAGAGGTAACCAAACCTATGATATTGTATTATGATAACACAAGTTCTATAAACATATCCAAGAATCTAGTAATGCATGCAAAAACTAAGCATATTGCAATCAAGCATCACTATGTCAGAGAACTAGTAGAAGACAAACAACTGAAGATGGAGTATATTCACACAAAGGAACAAATTGCAGATATCTTCACCAAACCATTGCCCAAGGATTCTTATGAATATCTAAGAGGAAAATTGGGGGTAATGCCCCTAACTCAAGCAATTTAAAGCAACAAAGATGCTGCCCTACATCAACAAGAGTAGATCATTGAAATATCAAAAGAGTGATGCAGAGGATGATAGCAGAAACAAGAAACTCCAAATCAGTCACAAGCATGGTGAAATAGGGAGATAATATGAGATGCAAAGCCTATATTTCAGATGTTAAAGATGCTACATCTTTGGCATTTATGTCAAAGAGGGAGATATGAAGAAACTAATCAAAATAAACAAATTGAGAGAGAGATACTCATGAAGGAGATATATATGAAAGAGGGAGACTTATGAGAAATAGAAAGTGGTAGAAAAATGTATGTAATTTTGATGGTAACTAAGTTGATCAAATGATCAGTTTGGTTTTCCATCAATGCCAAAGAGGGAGATTTTTGCAAATGGTTGAATAAGAATGATGGAACTGGCAAAGAATGTTTTAAATCATTTTTTTGTCATTGATGTCAAACTTGCTACTTGTAGGAATGACAATTGTTTTAGTGATCTAAATACTATCAATTGGTTGATTGACAAGGAGGCGGCAATCAATAAGATGTAACTAGAGTACCTAGAGAAAGGTTGAAGTTATGATGTTGTAATGAATTACAAAGATTAGCTAAGCCATTGATGAAATAGTGTATTGTTGACATATTCTAAGACACATATAATAGACACATTAAAATATATCAAAGATGTAAGGGTTTAGCTATGTTATTTGTGACAACCTAACTAAGTTCATAAGAGAATGTCGAGCAAGCTAGTTAGTGCCAAATAGATTCTTAGTTGAAGTTGAGCAAGTTCACTTTTAGAGTGTGCTGAGTAAATATCAAGTGCCGAGTAAACATCAAGTGCTAAGTAAACATCAAGTGCCGAGCAAGAAATAGGTGCCGAGTAAAGATATAGATGCCGAGTAGGATACAAGTGCCGAGTAACACAGAACAAGCTGAGTATCAGTAAACCAATAATGTCGAGTTGCTACATTATTTTGAAATCAAAGATTCACCATATCTGAGCCGACAAGGTTGTTACCTAGAAGTTTGTAAACTAGATAGAATATAAGAGTAATGAGCTGGTGACACAAAACACCATGTAAAAAGGTTTTTAGCGAATACAACTGGATGCTAGAAAAGGTTTCTAGATGAAGAAGAAATATGGGGTAGATACATTGAATCCTACCTAATCCATTGAAACCCTAAAATTGGAGAGGGAGAATTGAGGGAGAAAGATATTTTAGATTTCTATTTAAGAAGTCATAAGGTCACGAAGCAGTAGTGTGGTAGTGAGAAAGTATGAAAGCATGAGTTGCTAAAGAAAAGTGCTAAGGAGAAAGAGAGCAAAGAAGACTCAAGGAAAAAAGCTTGAGAGGAAGACACACTAACAGAACTGAAGTGATTAAAAGCCAAGAAAAGGATTGAACTGAAGTGTGATCTGTAATCTACAAGTTATGTTGTAAGTTGTATCAGATCAAAGCCATTGTTGTTACTTTCTAGCAATTGTAACAGTTGAGATAAATCCTATGGACTTAAGTTAGTTTAATAGCCATGTTGTAAATCCTTTAATAGGGTGACATTCCAAGTGAATGTTCCAAAGTCCTTTAACTAGGCCCATTCCTAACAGTTTGGTGAAATCTTCTAACAAGGTCACATTTAACAATGTGTTGTAGCCTTTAATAGGGCAGGCTTTTCACAAGGCAGACCATCAGAAGTGGTTAAAATCAATTGCACAGTTATTTTGTGGGTAGCATCCCCACCCCAGTTTTACCTTCTTATTCCTAGAGGGTTTTTGGGTTATCAAAGTCTTAGTGTTATGGTGTGATGCATGTTTACTTTTTTTAGTTGTTTCAATATTTAAATTGCATGCATGATAAGTTCAATTATGCACCATTAAGGATTATTAAGGATTTGTAGAGAAAAGAGAAAAAGTTTTATTATGGCATTTGGACCTTGAATAACTGATTCACACCCCCCCACCCCCCCACACCCCCCTCAATTATTCTAAAGAATTATAACACAATTTTTGCATGTGTGATTTATCTTCACATAAAAAGGCTTATCCATCTCAAAAAATATTTGACTTATTCAATGAGGATACATACCAATAAATTTTGCAAAAAATTGTGTTTGAGTTGAGTCCAAAAAATGTTTCGCATGTGGATCATGATTTTGGCTACCAATCCTCCTTCTTACAAAATCTCTTTGATTAGGGGAAACACACATGTTATTTGTCCAAAAATATTCAATAAATGATTTCAAAGCTTCTCTAATTTCGTTATCCTTTCATGGTATTCTATTGCTAAATGGTCATAACTCATGTTTTGTTGGATCTTCTAATCTCTCACCCCTTACCATGTCTCTCCTTAGAGTACCTCTACTGATTTTCAATGTTTTGCTTGTCTTTCTCATTAGTCAAGCTTTCTTAATTTGCATACTTACTATTGTTAATGTGAGTATATGTCTTGTGATATTATTTTTTTTTCTGCATGATTTAGAACCCACGTCATATGCACTCCCTATATTCTTTACAATCTTATTTCATTTGAATTGTCCATCATTTTAGACCTAGAATCTTCATGATGGGCCTAAATTTCAAATTCATCATCATTTCAACAAATAATTGGAATTTACCTATAATATTTAATTTTTCAAAGAATAATCTCCACATACAATTAACATTTCTTTGAAAGGTGCGCTTGCTAATCTTGTCAGCTATTGATTTCAAAATTTTAGTATCAATATCAAATAAATATTTTGGTCTTCTAAAATGAATTCTAGAAGGTGTTATAATCTCTTCCATTCTCTCAACATTTTGAACATCAACATAAGGTTGAGTCTGTTGCGTATCTTGAACTAAAGATAATGTGCCTTGGAAATAAGATGCAAAAGATGAAATATCACCTACTTGATATGTTGAGTTGTACCTTCAACATGACATGATGTAGTGTGTACATTGTTAGATGTATAAATTAGTGTCTCTTCAACATGAGGTGATGACATGACTCCAACATTGGAAGATGGTGTAGCTTCACAATTTAATTATCTTCTTGAGCATAACAGTCTCATTCATTCTCTTTGTATTTTCAATTCTTCCTCTTTGTTTCTTTGTATTGGTGGTTTGTGTTCCTCTTCAAAAGACAATTCTTCATTATTGCATTGCAATTTTCTTTGTCCATGTAGTAGTTTTATTTTATCTCTTTTAATTTCCTAATCTCTCTCACTCTCCTCTGTTGTTTGAGTTTTTGGTTCTTTTGTTAGCGTGATGATGATTTCTATATGTCAAATTATTCAAACATCTTAATTACTTACAATGTGTAAAATACAAATCATTCAAATACATATACAAATTACAATTATTTCAATGAATACCCAATATATATTAAACAACTTGTCAAATTTCTAACCATTTTCATATAACAATTCATTCAAACATATAAATTTTAATGAATTCACTATACATTAAAAAACTTGTCAAATTACAATAAAATTTGTCTCTATAGTAACAAGAAATATTTAAAATAGACAACACTAACTTTTTCTATAGAAAGTATATTAAAAAAGCCTTCAAATAGTATATCCCATGATTGAATTTGGTGTTTGCTAGCTTCCAATAACATGAAAGAATGTTCAAAAAGCCTTCAAATAGTGTATCCAATGATTGAATTTGGTGTTTGCTAGCTTCCAATAGCATAAAAGAATGTTCAAAAAGCCTTCAAATAGTGTATCCAATGATTGAATTTGGTGTTTTTTAAACTTCCAATAGCATGAAATCTGTGTTTTCTATCAGAACAACATAATAGACAATAAGAAAAAAAAAGAATATGGGTTAGTAGGGACCCAAACTTTTGTTATAACCATTTTTTGGTGTTTTCATGTAGTTCATATGCACTATGGAGTGTGTACACAGTATAGTATGTACACGCACTATGTGAAAAATCTATCTCTCTCTATCCCACCCTCTCCCATCTCTCTCTCTCACCCTCTCCCATCCTCTACTCTCTCTCTCTCCCCATATCCCACCCTCTCCCATCCGCCCCCCCCCCCCCCCCCCCCCCCCCCCACTCTCTCTCCCCCTATCCCACCCTCTCTCACTCTTTCTCCTTATCCCACCCTCTCCCATCTCTCTCTCTCTCTCTCTCTCTCTCTCTCTCTCTCTCTCTCTCCCTCCCTCCCCTTCCTCCCTCCCTCCCTCCCTCCCTCTCTCTCCCTATCTCCCTCTTCCCCATCCCCTACTCTTCCTCCCTCTCTCTCCCTCTCCCATCCCATACTCTCTCTCTACCTCCTTCTCTCCTTATTCCACCCTCTCCCATCTCCTACTCTCTCCCCATCCTTTATTCTATCTCATTCTTTACCCTTTCTCGCTCCCTCCTTCCCTCTCTATTGAAATTTAGGCTTACAATGTGTGTGTGTACTATAGCACGTATGTGCTATGTAAGCCTAAATTTAAAAATGCTTTAAATAGCTTGTGAACACTATGGCATGCACACACTATTTAAAGCTTTGGATACTACCAAGCCTAAGGCTTGGATTTTCCTTGGAGATCCAACCTAAAGGTTTGGAGTCTCTAAACTAGTTTGAGATGTGTTTTGTAATAAACATTAAAAAAAAATTGATTTTTCTTTTGTGCTTTCCTTCAAGTTTCCTCATGGTTGATCATCAATAAAATCAGGTTACATGAAATTGTAGATCTTTGTGTTAGCTATATAATCATATAAATTATTTTGAATTTGAACTATTTCAAGCCTTTCAACTATAACTTCTTTTAAATGTATGTAGATTTTTTTGTCAAAAACCAACTTGTACTAATTGGGGTGTAGATTTAGCTTGTTCATCAAATTTTGCAATAACTTAATTTTTTAGAAACTAGACTCCATTCTACACACTTTGAAAAAAAAAAGTTTTGATTTTAGATTAGTCTTCAATCATTTCTAATGGAAGCACACAAATATTTCACATTTTTGGGATGTGTCCAATTACAAATTTCATTAAAAAAAATACACATTATAAAATTACCCAAAAAATATAGGATAAACTACACAGTGTTAGGTGACTTTTGACTAGAGTGATTAAAGAATTTCAAAAAAAAAAGTTAAAATTTTAGGGGGGCCACACATTACACTATGTTATGTTTTTTCTGAAAAAATAGTAACACTTTCTGTGGCCCCCTTTTTTCAGGACCTAAAACTAAACCATTTTGAAAAAAAATTTAGTAGTTTAGAAACAAAATTGAAAGGACTACTACTTTTGTTTTTGTTAGATCTTAAAATTTTCAGCATAACTATCTTCAAATTCTTGTCAAAGTTCAAAAATTGTTGATTTAAAAAAAAAGTGGCCACTTATACCCCCTTTTGGCACCAAAACTTGGTGTACTTACCTTGAGACCAAATTTAGTTTCAACATTGAAAGATCTTTGGAGAGCCAACACCTCTATATTCGAAAATAATAGTTAATGTTGGCTTCAACCTCCTACCCATAAAAAAATTCTATTAGAGAGAGAGAGAGAGAGAGAGAGAGAGAGAGAGAGAGAGAGAGAGAGAGAGAGAGAACCATACATTATTGATAATGAAACTAGTTTGAAGGCTTGAAGAGGAAAGAACCAAAAATAAAATCTCCTATCACCATACTTTTTTGATAATAAACTAGTTTAAAAGCTTGAAGAGGGAAGAACCAAAAATGAAATCTCCTATCCTCGTCACATTAGAAAATTTGTAATGTCAGAGATAAAAAGAAAACATCAATTGACCAACCAAAATAGTAACTAATCAAAGTAGGCATCCAACTACAAATTACAAGACCAAATAGAGGAAAGTCCCAAAATAACATAATAAAAAACAAAATAAAATACCATACATATTTTAATCTATCACATCTTCTTTTAATTTTTCTATTCTCTATAATACATACTTGTTTTTTATTTTAGACTATACCTTATATTCCTTTTTTTAGATAAGATGAGTCACTTTAATTCTTTTATAGATACCCCTTTTATTGAAACCAAAAACTATTCTCTTTGTATTTTAAAAGTAATAATTTTTTTCAAATAAAACATTACAAATAGAAGAAATTTTAGTAAGAACAAAGAAAAAATTTATATAAATTTTTAACATGAGTTTTTAATCAAATTGATCATTTTTCTTTCATATGACAAATAATAAATAGATACAAAAAATGATTCAAAACTTATTATTTCAGTAATCCACATTTGATATATATAGTACAAGCTAAAAGTACTAAAAAAATCATATACCTTATTGTTTAGTTTAACTAATTTCGTTCCTTTTGCTATTATCCCATGTTCTATGATTTTTTGCTACAAATTTTCAATTCCATAATGCTACCCTTACTTCCATTTATCCCATTACATAGTGTCTATAGTTTCTCCACATTAAAAATATTTACTATTATATTCCTCCTAGACACACAAGTTGGGCAATATTTTACTTTAATTATGTTATAGAATGGTTAACCAAAATCAAGGATTAGGGCCATTTCTATGGTTGATAGCATGTTTCACATCCTATTAGGAAATAATCCTATGAAATTGATATTATGTTTTATCAAACTAAAGAAATTAGTGAGCTCATAAAAATAGGTAGAGATAGAAGGGATCATATGAGCCATACAAGGTAACAAAAATGATAAGAACTATGGTATCTAGCACAAGAAATGATGAGATAAGATCATGGATTAAATGAAAAAAACTAGGGTAATGGTATATAAATTAAAGAATGGTTATAAAAATGGGGCAAAGATGTTTTGCAATAGATAAGGGAATAAAGAACTAAAGATGTAAAATGGATAAAAATGACATCCAAGGTTGTAGGTTTCAATGATTTCAGTGAGTATGAATGTGTTAGGGCACACAATCCTAAAAATTTATTCTTAGATAATTATTATTTATTAAAAATAATAAATAAGTGTAATAGATGAATATAAATTGTATATTATTTTATTCCCAAGTAAGCTTATCATATTTGGATTTTTATAATAGAGAATTTTCATTAGAATTAGTCTATATGGACTATCTTGGTTCAAGAACATGTTGTGCATGAATTAGATTGAGTTGAGCACTACTTCAATGGCCTGCTCTTACAAAGTGGTCATAAATATATTGAAAAATTAACAAGTTTATTCAATTTTGAATATTATATTTTATAAATATATTTCTAACAAACACATAAGTGTTGGCCAGGCAAGTCTTTCATAAGATGCATATAATTTTTAATTTATCAAACTACATATATTTTTGTTCAAATATTTGGCTACTATTTTATAGCAAGGATCATATCAGTAATATAAAGATATCAATGTTGAGAGATGAAAAGGAGATAAAAATAAAGTAAGAACAAGAAACAAGTTAGCGAATGGCAAGGATATCAAAACATAGAGTGTTCTCAAAAAATGATGGAAGGAGAGAATTCAAACTAAAAAATAGACACAAAGGTTTAATATGAGAATACTTAAGGAAACCAAGACAATTTAGAATACTAAGGGAGTTGATGTTGAGTTGACTACATGTATATGATGTCTCTAGTATTTTTTCAAGTTATACGTTGAAGAGACATAAAAAAATATGAACAAGAAGGAAATATAGAACCAATTACCTAAGTTAAAGGATAAATATAAGGTTATTGGGATCTAAATGAAATGGGTATTAAGAAGGCTATGGAAAGATAATATTTGAATTATGATTAGAGAATAAATAATATTAATAATTTGGTCTAAACAAGGTGAGCTATTATTAAAGTGATAAGTAATTTATTCCTTCTAGTGGGATACATAAGTATTGTGGACAAGAAAGATTGGTGCTTTAATACTAAAGAAAAAATTGTTGGTCAAAAGAATAGTCTTGACACTTGAATGTCAACACAATTAACCATTTTCACTATTTATGTTGAGTACACAATGTATGCCGAGCCAAAATTTCAATAGCTATTGAGCTATAGTAGGTTCCAAGCAAGTCAGAATCTAGTATGTGTCGAGTGATCTAGGAAATGTTTAGATGGCGAGCAATAAAGAACATGCATGTGTCGAGCAATACAGAACATACATGTGCCAATCAATACAGTGTTTAATAGGTGCCGAGCAAACCAATAAAGTAACAGTTGCTGAGCAAACTAGGAAAGTAATAGATGTTGAGCAATCCAAGAATCAGTTCATGCTAAGCAACTCAAGATTAGCATAAGAGTTTGTGCTTTCACAAACTAAAATGTAAACCATTTTTGGAGCTGACTTAGAGAAATTTTGAAGGAGAAAAGGGATAAGGACAAATCATTTACATTCCTTATGCAATCTTCATACAACCAATTAGAAAAATAGAGAAGGCATGTAATCAATGAGAAAAATGCAAGGATTTGAGTGGGAATTTGAGATTCAATATAGATCATAGATCCATACCTAACCTTAAGTCTTTGCATTCTTTATAAGGAGGTCGAATGATGCATTGCATGTGTGGAAGAGAACAATGTAAGGAGAGATTATAGCTAAATTTCAGTAAGAAGAAGGAAAGACTTAGTGGAGAAAAGAAACAATTTCATATCAAGTTAGTCAGAATAGCACAAGGAACAAGGAACACATACAGAGATCAGATCAAGCAAGGATTAGAATGAGAAGAGAAGATCTAGTACCTGAATCCAAAAATTTGAGATTACATTCAATCAAGTCAAATGTTCTAATACTCTCTCAAAATTGTATTAGATGTTGAAATCCTATGTTGATAGGTTAGCTTAATAGCTAGGTAGAAGAACCTTTGGAGAAGGTCTTGAAAATCCTATGTATTAGGTGTGTTTAACAACCTATTGTAAATCCTTTAATAGGGTGACACTTCGTGTAAGTGTTTGTAAATACTTTAACCAGGTCACTATTGACATAGTGTAGAGCTTTTAATAAGGTAGGCCTTTCATAGGGTAGACCATCAGAAGTGGTTGAATATTGATTGTTGCAGTGATTTTTGTGGGTGTCATCCCCACCCTAGTTTTACCTTCTTATTCCTAGAGGGTTTCTGGGTTACCAAATCTTTGTGTTATGTGTTGATGCATGCTTTCATTTCATTTTTGTTTATATGCATGCAATTTACTTTCAGTTATATGTTATTAAGGAATTAAAAGGATAAAAGTTGTTACTTTTGATTCACCCACCCACCCCCCTGGCTCTTAGAACTACTCTTCCCATTTGAACATTCCAAAAATTGGTATTAAAGTTCTGGTTCTCACAAGGAGAAGCCTAACAACTTGGAGAAAAAGGTCAAAAGATGGAAGTCTTCAAACTTGCGAAGATCATTGACAATAAAGTGATTGATGTGCAACTAGCTCTACATAAAGTAGTGGAAGCCATGAAGGAACTGAGAAAATCCTTGAAAAGAAGGAAGGAGATAGCCATAGCTGAAATATATACAGTAAAAGGAGATTGACACCACACGTGTGTTTTTCAATTGAGATTAGAAGGAATTTGATGCAACAATAGTAGAATTAATGAAGAAAAATAGGGCTCAAGAAGAAGAGATAAGATCTCTTAAGATGGAACAAGAATCACAAGCCATAATGCTATGTGAGATTACTGAACAAAAGAAAAGAGCTATTGAAGACAAGGCCATGATAGAAAATGAAAAGAGAAATCTCACCAATAGGCTAGAAGAGAAGAACATTGAATTTGAAAAGAACTCAAACATGTAGTTGGATACCTTAAGCCAAATGATGAATGTTCATCATGAGCTAAACATGAAGGACATTGAGATATCCACCTTAAATATGTAGAATGAACAATTGTAAAATGAATTGAAGAGAGGAAAGGAAATAACAGAAAGTTACAACAAACCCAATGAAGCCATCAAGTACTTTGAGCAATTGTTGAAGTCACCAAGGGCTAGTAATGATACTTCAGGACTTGGCTACATCAGCATTGAAAAAGGAGAATCATCCAAGGCTGCAAAAGAAAGAAGTAACAAAGCTAAGAACACTAAACCTACTTGTTATTTATGTGGTTAAAAGTGACATGTCCCTAATGTGTGCAAAAGAAAGAATAGTCATCAGCATGATAAGCCTACAAATGCAAAATTTTGTGACAAATGCAAAAGGGAAGGACATTCAACACAAGGCTGCAGAACCAAGACCATGAGGACTCCAAGATTTGAAGGTAACTACTACAACTATAAAAAGTATGGACATAGAGAATTTGAATGTAGATCAAAGCTTATGTGGACACCTAGTCAGCCCACAAGAGGAATCAATCATCCACATCACTACAATTGGGATTACAATACTATTGTCAAGAGTATGGACACATTCCTAAAAATTGCATAAGGACACATTTCAAGGGAAGTTACAATAGGTGGCTGAACCAAACTACATGTTTTCATTGCTTGAAGACTGGCCACATCAGCATAAACTATCTTACAAAGACAAAAGCACCAAAGATAGAAGTCAATAAAGGAAAAGAAAAGATTGATGTTGAAAAAATAAGAGGACAAATGAGCAAGATATGGAAGAAGAAAGGTGAATGTAGCACATCAAATGGAGAAATCACTTCACCCAAGAGGTCAAGTGATCACACCTCATTCAATTAAGCATAAGATAGATACATGGGGCTGATACATATAAAGATGTATCATGAATCAGCCCAAGAAAACATAGATGTACTACAAAAAAGAAATATGCATGAGAAAAGATGTGAAGTTAAAAGTTAGAAGATGATGCCAAGCTACCTTTGGTTGCCAAGTGAAACTCCAATATATGCCAAGTTAAACAGTCTAGTGGATGTCAAGTAAGACATTTTAGTACCTGCCAAGTAAATGAACTTCAGTGG
The DNA here is from genome assembly GCA_028749045.1 of Cupressus sempervirens. Classification (NCBI taxonomy): domain Eukaryota; kingdom Viridiplantae; phylum Streptophyta; class Pinopsida; order Cupressales; family Cupressaceae; genus Cupressus; species Cupressus sempervirens. The sequence goes on along the minus strand of CM053788.1, from coordinate 133,696,146 downwards.
AAGCTGAGTTGATAAAATCTTTGGGAGCCAAGTGTACAACTATCATCACAAATGCAATAAATGTTAGGTTTTTGAACCTAATAAAGTTGAAAATCATTCATTTTTGAATCATTCAAACACAAACTGAAGTTGAGTAGTGTGAAAAGGCAATTCTATAGTGATCAAACAATGATTTGCAGAGATTCTAGCAACAATTCAACACAATTTCATCGAATCAAGGGCATTTCATTCAAGTGCTGAGCTATGTAGAATTTGAAAGCTTACTTAATTTTAAATCCTAGTTCAGAAAATAATGGCATCTAGGTCAAAAACCACTAAGGAGAAGGAAATTCATGAAATTCAACTTGTCAATAATGAAGTCAAATAGCCTGAGTTTAGGCCCATACCTAAAGTCACCTATAAGAATGATCCTGCTAGTGCCCTATCCATAATTCCTGATAAAGTTGTTATGGTCCAAGATGTTCAAAAGTGTTATAACTATAAAGTTGGAGCCATAGGAGATTTAGAGATTTTTAACGCATTTGATAAACTGTGTGAAAATGGAAAACTTAAAGATGAATTCTCCATAGTTGAGAAGAAGGGTCTGACCAAAACCCTAGTTTTCCCTATTGTTTTCAAAGTAGAATGGATATGCATAGCGTTGAATAGAATCCATGATGGAGCCATTTGGTTAGAGATAGGGCCAATAAAGTTTACAAAGAAAATTGTCCATAGGGTTACTGGTATTCCAACCCTAGATTGACCAAAGACCCTGAGAAGTGACAAAAAGGAAGCCATAGAGAAGAATACTAGTGCAAAATAGAATAATATGGGAATGACAATAGACACCATCATAGAACCCCTATTAGATTTTTTTGTGAGATTCATATACCAAAAATTCTACCAGTCAAGCAGACTAAATAATGTACCATGTATAGTAGTGGATGTTGCCTATCAATTGGTGAAGAAAGATCATACATATAATCTTGTAGAGCTCATGTTATAGTAGATCAATGAGAATCTAGGAGCTATAAGGAAGTCTAAGGGAGCTCAATGTAAATTTGGTTCAGTTTTGGTTTGTATATTTTTCTATATTATGAAATAATTCCCTTTAGTAGGCAAGGTGAAATGGGATCAGAATAAGACCATTTTTGAGAAAATCAATGGATTCATTGAGTAGATGGGTGAAAATTTTGACACCCAAATGCCTAGCTACTTTGAGGACTTCAAGAAGTCCATGAAATAGAGGATGAGGATACCAGTCTCACTGATTGAGCAACATGTAAAGGATATTTTCTTTCTTGTGGATATTAATTACATGTATATACAAGCAGTAATACCTAGAGCGAGATGGCTTAGGCCACTAGGTTATGAACTTGATGTTGATAAAGCCTTAGCAGCAATAAAAAATCTACTTGTAGAAGACTTTGACAAGGATGCAAAACATTTTGGAACCTATGACATTGTCAAATCAAGGGTGGTGACAAATCTCAAGATAGCCACAATAGTGAAAAAGAAGGACAAATTGATCAAGAAGATCAAGAAAAGATTTGGAGTTGAAGAAGCAGGTACTGCTGAAGAAGAGGAAGTAGATGAAGAAGAGGATGACAATGAAGATGAAGAAGAAGAGCCTCTACAACTAACACAAGGTCTAGGTGAGGATAAAGAGGAAGGTGCCAAGGAAAAAGAAGTTGAGGAAGCACCTATTAGAACTAAAGTCACCAAGAGGAAGGCTAAAACTTCACTTGCTCCTCAACCCAAAGTAAAAAAAAGTGGCAAAACTTGCACCAAAGAAGCCCACTACCAGAGCCACCACTAGAGCTAAAACATAAAAGGCTAAAGAAGAGGTAGAAAAGAAGAAAACCACCAAGAAGACTGAGGAGGAGCCAAGAAAGAGAAGAAAATGTGTAGCTCAACCTGACTTAGATGAAGAAAAGATAGAAACAAATGATAATAGTCAATTCAAAGTGGTAAGTCATCCACCCAAGTCTACTATAGACAAATTGTGTACAAAGATTAAAAATGATGACTGGAAAGATTTAAAGAATTTAGATTTTAATAAGCTCACTAAGGAAGAGCAAAATAAAATAGAGGAATTTGTGTACACCATGATGGCTGAGTACAAGCACACACCTCTAGAGCTAGATGGAAGAATGCCCAAAGAATTGTATAAAATTGTTGAAGATAAATGGTATTTATGTCTACAAATGAAAAAGGAAATAAGGGAATCTACTTTACCCAGATTGTTTCCTAATTTAACTAAGGATCAAATAAATAATGTAGTCAAGAGGCACAATAGTAGATTTACTCTAAAGTACAGAGCATTTTGTATTTTGCAAAATAAAATTGAAGATTTAGTTAGAAAATCCACAAGATTGTGGAAAATAATATACAAGAAAATTGAGGATGTGTTTGATGAGGAATACAAGGTAGAAGCAAGTGGCAAGAAAGAGGAGGAAAATAAAGATGAAGAGAAGGAGAAGAAAGATGAAGAGGAGAGTAAAGAGGAGAAAGAGGAAGAAAAGGGTACAGATGAGTAGCAAGAGAAAAGTGTGCAAGACACACAACTACCACCTCCTACCTCTCCTCATGCCACCATCACACATGTAGAAATTATCAAGATTAAGGATTTTATTGAAATTTCTACTCAAAACATCAATCCATTAATTGCAAAGGATCTAGCAAAGATCCTTGACCAATCAACACAATCAGCTAGATTATGTACAAGCCTAATATTGGTCAGTGTTGGTGAATTGCAAAAGGAAATAGTAAAATCAAAGGAAGTCAAGGTACAAACACAAGAACCACCTTCGACCACTCAAACTACTGGGATCCTATTCCTTTCTCCATCATCTCCACTCAAAGTAGTCACAAATGCACTTCAAGTGTCGAGTGTAGTACTAGGGGAAGACAAAGAAAAATTAGAACAGCCAACAAGAACACCCTTAGCCATTGATAGTCAAAAGGAGAAACAAATAGAAGAGAAGGAAGAGACAAGAGATGAGGAGGAATCTCCAATACAAACTTTGGTTGAATTACCAAAAATAGGTACTCCCACTCAAACTCTTCAGAAGTTGAGCACTGAAATGCTAGCATTGCAAGTTAGAATACTAGGCTCAAGCTCAACAAAAGTAGCCAGGAAACTTCAATATGGAATTCCTGAGCTTGATGAGGAAATCACAATACCTTACTATGAATCCAACACCCTCACTGAAGAAAAGATTAATGAAATATAGAGTGCATTGGATAAAAGAAGGAGACAATAGGTATTGAAAAAGGAGTATAAATATTGGCAAGCACTGAATGAGATAAAAGACATCTTTATGAATGCCTTCAGCTTGTAGACACCTAATGAGTCAAGGTCAATAGTAGAGCAACTATCTGATATAGTCGACCAAGTGACTAATGAAGACCAAGATACAAATGCAAAATTAATGGAATGGTCAGAAAGGAAGTTCCAAGGAAAGGTAAATGAGAAAATATCTAGTGATATAGCACTATCTCAAGTTGAATTGGCTAAGAAACTAGATAGTGTAAAAATTGTACTTGGGAATATACTCTCCCTGTACAACAAGTTGTGTGATTTATCCAACTTCACATAGGAAACTAACCAGAAGATATTGAGTTTGGAGAGAAATTTAAAGATTTCTAGTATGCAACTCCCCACCAATCCAGCTTAGAGTGAGAAGCATTTTTCTCAAATGCTTTACACACAAAGAGAATTAGTTGTATTAATAGTAGAGGAGGCTAATATAAAAGCTAAGTTGATGCAAATTTAGTCCTCTATAACTCCTCACTTGGACGTACTCCATAAGGAGAAAATGTATGTAGAAATATTCCTCATGAAAGATTCAAATCTTTCTACCTCAGATGGACTTGTACATCTTGTAGCAAAGGTTGCCATCCAACATAAGTCATTGGACATTGCACTAGAAAATTGGGATGCAGCTCTGAAGATAGTTCTGGAGGTAAATAACATGTTTTTGGCTAAGCATGGTATTACTCCATAGAACCCTTTGACATCAGTGTCAAAAAGGTAGAGATAAAGTAAGGGGGAAATATATGTATAAAAGGAAATATGTATATATGTAGATACTATGGGAGAATACTAGATTTTGAAGAGAATACCAAATTTTGAACCATTTTTTATTACATTCTTTCATTTTGAGAATAATGTGGAGAGTTTGTAAATAGCCAAAAAGGAGGAGACTAATAATAAAGAAGAAAGGGGAAGATGCAAAATTTTGAAGATTAGATACAAGAAACAGGCTCAGAATGCTAAAATAGGATAAAGGACAGAGAGAATCAAGCACATTAACACATAATTTTAGTTTCAAGAATGGACAAGGCATAATCAACTTAGGGGGAGTCATAAGGTATATTGTTACACACAATATTTTTTGAAATTCTGCATGAATGCCAAGAGAATAAATAAGTACTCAATAAGGTTAAGTTCATAAATGCTTAGTTAAGTGCTTTTGACACTAATGTCAAAGGGGGAGATTGTTGATCAAAAGAATAGTCTTGACAATTGAATGTCAAGACACTTAACCATATATAGTCTTGACTATATATGTTGAGTACACAATGTATGCTAAGTCAGAATTTCAATAAGTGTCGATCCACACTAGGTGTCAAGCAAGTTAGAACGTAGTATGTGCCGAGTGATCCAGGAAATTTTCAAATGCTGAGCAATATAGAACACACATGTGCCGAGAAATATAGAACATACATGTGTCGTGAAATATAGAACATACCTGTGCCAAGAAATACAAAACATACATGTGCCAAGCAATATAGTGTTTAACAGGTGCTAAGAAGACCAAGAAAGTAATAGGTGTCGAGCAAACCAAGAAAGTAATAGATGTCGAGCAATCTAGGAATGAGTTCATGCTGAGCATCAGTAATGTAACGAGTGTCGAGCAACTCAGGATCAACATAAGAGTTTGTTCTTTCAAAAACTAAGATGTAAACCATTTTTGGAGCTGAATCAGAGAAATTTTGAAGGATAAAAAGGATAAGGATGAATCATTTACATTCTCTATGCAATCTTCATGCAACCAATTAGAAAAATGGAGAAGGCATGCAACCATGAGAAAAATCCAAGGATTTGAGCAGGAATTTGAGATTCAATATGGATTGTAGATCCATACCTAACCTAAGTCATTTCATTCTTTATAAGGAGGTCGAATGACCCATTGCATGTGTGGAAGATAATAGTGCAAGGGGAGATTATAATCAAATTTCAGTAAGAAGAAGGAAAGACTTAGTGGAGTAGAACATATCAAGTTGGTCAGAATAGCAAAAGGAACAAGGAACACATACAGAGATCAGATCAAGCAAGGATCAAAATGAGAAGAGAAGATCTAGTACCTAAATCCAACAATTTGAGATTGCATTCAATCAGGTCAAATGTTCTAATACTCTCTCAAAATTGTATCAAATGTTGAAATCCTATGTTGATAGGTTAGCTTAATAGCTAGGTAGGAGAACATTTGGAGAAGGTCTTGAAAATCCTATGTATTAGGTGGGTTTAACAACCTATTGTAAATGCTTTAACAAGGTGACACTTCATGTAAGTGTTTGTAAATCCTTTAACCAGGTCACTATTGACACAGTATAAAGCCTTTAATAGGGTAGGTCTTTCATAGGGTAGACCATGAGAAGTAGTTGAATATTTATTGCTATAGTGATTTTTTTGGGTGTCATCCCCACCCTACTTTTACCTTCTTATTCCTTGAGGGTTTTTGGATTACCAAATCTTTGTGTTATGTGTTGATGCATGCTTTCATTTCATGTTTGTTTATATGCATACAATTTACTTTTAGTTATATGTTATTAAGGACTTAAAAGGATAAAAGTTGTTACTTTTGATTCACCCCCACCTCTTAGAAGTACTCTTCCCATTTGAACATTCCAACAAAAATAAAAATAAAAAGTACTATTGAGAGGTATATCTTTTAATGAAGGATTTAACAGAGTTCTAGGAGGTAAATAAATGTAAAAAATTGAAGAAGAATAAGATCATTGGTAAAAAGGGTATTTGTAAGAAAATATTAGAAGAAAAAAATGGAATACATATTTGAAATTGCATGAGATGAAAGTGTATGCTATGAAATAGTAGCAGCAAATGGAAATACAATAAAATATTTACAAAATTACTACACTATTTAGTACAATGTATAAGATTAGACCTATATAATAAAGCTCAAATCCATATTAAAATGCAAACCTCAAATTTTAAGTAATTCAAATATAGTGTATATTTATCCAAATGGAAGAATGTGTGATCCAAAATATTCTTTCTCAATATTCAATGGTTTGGAGGGGTTTGGACATTATGAGGTTGTGGATATGGATTTTTTTATCATAAAATAGCATGGTAATTTTTTTCCTGATGATGGATGAATTTTGAAGGAATTAAGGTTCAATTTATAGTCCGAAGGGGGGTGAAATGGATTGTTGAGATGCAAACTTAAAGAGTGCCCCAAATGCATTTTGGAGGGATCATATCAATTTTACATTCTCAAATTCCTCTCATTATGACAAGGGTAGCATGAAAAGAGGCCTGGTAAGATGTGGAATTGTGACCATTTAGGGAGTGTGAAATGGGAAAACTATGTAAGAGGTGCAATGGATGTGTAAGTAAATTTAAGAAAGACCATGAACAATCTTGATTGGGGAATGGGAGGATTTGACATGAGGGTTGACTTCAATTGTCTTAGAATTTTTAAATCCTCATGAATAAGGTTGTGTAAATATTTCAAGGTTTGATTAGAATTAGATTATAGTTTAGTTAGGAGGAAAGTGGCAGTTTATGGAAGATGTGATTGGAGGAGAGAGAATAAGTGGAGGGTTAATTAGTTAACAAATACTAATTAACTAATAAAGAGAGGTTAGTATGTGTGAATGGGTTGGGTTTATTTTGAACCAAGGATAAAGGGTTAGGTTAAGAGTGAAAGTTAGTATCAATCTACTCCAATTTATTAAAAAGGAGTTATTTAATCAAAAGGAGAATTTGGGAATTAATTTAAATACACACACATACATACATACATGAACATACGCGCGTGTGTGTGTATTCTAATTAATAGAAGAAATCATATTTGATTAATTATCTAACTATGTGTTGAATTATTTAGATAACTAATTAGATTATAGTTAATTAATTAAATTAATTAACTAGTGGGATAACATAAATTATTTTAGGAAGGATATAATGCACCCCATAGAAGTGATCTAAATACTAATCCTCATAGAGTACATATCATTTTTTGTTGTAATGCTTGTGTCCTCCCTAGACAAGGGTGTTTTACTTGGCTTAACCTAAAATAGGGACTCCTAACTAGCAATATGATTGTTAAACTTAAAAATTATAATCTTCCTTTTAAATGTGTGTTGTGATCTAATGATTTGTGTTGAACTATTGGCATTTTATAATGATAAAACTACATTTTTGTTTCCCCTTTCCTCTCACACTATGAGACCTACTTCATCCATGGCCAACACTATATTTAGGATCAATGCTCTTAGTATTGTGGAATATCACTCTTTCTATAGTAATTTAGTTGGTGTGGTGGTAAAAGAATAAGAATATTTTTCTTAAGCATGAAACAACATTAGGGATGATTTAAAAGAGTAATGCATCTTAAATTGGTCAGGGACTTAATTCATATCTTAAGCATCATATGGGATATAACTTGAATTTTTCCTCATGAAATAAAAAATTTGAAAGAATGGTCAAATATATAATTTATAAAATATCATTTATGAGTTTCAAAGGTTAAAATAAATTAGAAGGAGGTCAAATGGAAAAAACCAACACCAGACTTATATAAGATCAATTTTGATGGGGCTTCTCAAGGTAATCCTACAGTTTTAGGTGCAATAATTTTTATTTGGGATAGTTCTAGAAAATTGGTGGCTATTAAGGCCATTGCACTACCTATAGGATCTATCAATAAAGTGGAAGCAATGTTAGTTTACAGTGGATTAATCTTTGCCCCATCTCTCAATGTTAATCACCTTCACATTGAGGGAGATTCTTAGATAATTATAAATTCTCTTCAAACAAGAGAATGTAAAAATAAAAAAATGAATTATATACTCCAATGTTGCTAGCAACTTTCAGATAGATTATCCCTCTATGAACTATTGTTGTCACCTAAATTTCACCCTTGTGCTGAAAATGGACTTTCAAAAATCTAGTGAAACATGGGATGATCCTTAGCCTATGGGTATGCCATGTTAAGGATCAATCTCTAGTATAAAGGGTTGAATTCCATTAAATCACCTATTAAAAATGGACTTAAAATTTGTAGGAAAATGCAAGAGGGAAAAAAAATAAACATGAAATTAACTTGAAACAAACATGATTCACCAAAACTACGAGAGTGGCATGAATTTAAAGGGAAAACCCACAACTATAATGAACACAAAAAATTGATCAAAAGATTATCCTAGTAACTTTAGATGCATATAATGTAACAAGATGCAAAGTCTAAGAGAAGGAAACTTGTTCACCACTTTTTTGTCAGAAATATAAGAGGAGTAATTGAGAGGGGAGGGGTGAATTAGTTACCACAAAATATATAACTCAAATCCCTTAGATGTCAATACAAATAAAAAATCAATGTAAATAGAATTCTGATATAACTCAGCAAATACACAGGCACTTGATTTACACTAACAAATGTTGTAACTTGGTAAACACTGAAATAACTTGGCAAATGATTATCATGAAAATCTTAAGATATTATCTGTGATTAATCTTAATTTAACTTAGTTTCATACACATAAAAGAAATAGCATGAACACAATTGACACCAGGATTTAATGTGGAAACCTAATTTGGGAAAAACCACCAATTGCAACTAGTTACTGATTTTCACTCTTCTGAAGTGAGTTCTATTAGGAGTCAACCCTGTTAAAGGTTACAAAACACACTATTAGGTGTGATACTGTTAGAGGATTTAATCACCTTGTTAGGAGTGGCCTTGTTAAAGGTATTTAGAAAATTCAATCGAAATGCAACCTTGTTAGAAGACTTAGAAATAGCTATTAAGCCAACTCTGTTAAGAGATTTAGATCACTGCTACAACGGTTAGAGAGTAACAATGAGATGAGGTAATTTTTGATGCAATTGAATTGTTGATTACAAATCTCAATCCTAGCTTGTATACTTGATCCTTCTTGATCAAATGTATCTTTGTATCTCAACAAGGATATTCTTCTTATCCTTCTAATTCACTTCCTTTAAGCATCATCAAATCTTCAATTATGTTCCATATATTCAATCCTCAACTTGACTTTGTATTTATATATTATATATTGTCAAGTTGGCTTAAATACAACTTAGAATAATCAATATTCATCTCCTCAGTTGGATAGAACAAACAAGTAATTGAATTGAACTCAATATGCCAAAATAAGAAAATCCTTCATTAGCCAACCATGATTGATAGATAATAACTCAAGGTGATTTTCCTATGTTAACCAAGTGGACTCGGTCACCACTGCATATTCAAAAAGTTCCTTTGGTAACCAAGTGACCTCAATTAACATTGGTTCTATCCAACATTTCCTTTACTATCTAAGTGAGCTCAGTTAACACTCAACTTTTGTAAAGATTCCTCTGTCACCCTAGTGAACTTGGTAGACACTTTTTTCTAAATTAGGCAATCTCTAGAATGCTCAATAGACACAAGAAATTGTCTTCAATGCCTAAGTGAGCTTAGCATACACTAACTAGCAATGATATGACATTTTGTGTAACATGAAAGATAATACACAATTAATCATTTGTTTCCAACGTTCTCCCTTTTTGGAATTGATGGCAACACAACATGTCATAATGCAATGAAATTTTGGAGCAAGAATAAAATAAGGAACATATCCTTAGTTTCATTTTGATTCTCATCCATGAGAACTCCCTCTATCAATGTGACCTCCTTCTGCCTTTAGTTTCTCCTTCTATCAGCAAAACTCTATCTTCAACATCTTCTTCTGATAGAAAACTTTGTCTTTGATATCAAACTAAGTTTTTTAAAATATCTCTTTCTCTTTATCTTTATAAAATTTCTATGAGATATGATAGTATGCTTCTCCCTCTTTGACATTTAATGCCAAAGACAATATTTAGTGAATATCAATGTACCTCATGTACTAATTCATTTGTAATATGCCCTTGTCAATACTGTGTCAATTGATTGATCTTTAAAATGCTCTGGTTGATGCATCACTAAACTTCATTTAGTGAGCTTTAGATATGGGAGTGACCCCTAACTTACCTCTTAGATATAAAAATGCATCCTTAGGTAATGCCTTAGTAAACATATCTACAATTTGATCTTTTAATATTCACATATTCCAATCTTACCTCTTTATCTTGTACCAATTCTCTCAAAAAATGATATTTTATAGAAATGTGTTTTTTTTTGGTATGCATCATAGAATTATTTGATATATCAATTACACTAGTGTTATCATAGAAGATAACCACTAGATCTCTGATTTCTATCTTCATACCTACCAACAATTTCTTGAACCAAACAACATTTGAACATTTAATTGCTACTACCACATATTCTATCTCTGCTGTGGATTGATAAATACAATTTTGTTTCTTGCTTGTCCAAGACACTACTCTTTTATCAAGAAAGAATGCTCCACCAATGACACTCTTTTTTTCATCAACACTTCTTTCCCAATCAGCATTTATGAATGCTTTCAAATCCAAATTGCCTCTCTTTTTGTACCATAAACCACAATATTTAGTACCTTTTAAATATCTCATGATTCTTTTGATTTCTATCATGTGATTTTCTTTGAGATTTGCTTAGAATCTTACTATCATACTAACTACTAATACAATATCAGGCCTTGTATGCACTACATACTACAATTTTCCAATCATTGATCTATATGTGGTCTAATCTAGCTCCTTGGAAACATCATTTTTAGAAAGTTTATGTCCAATAGGCATAGGAGCTCCATGTAGTCTTGAATCTTCCATTCAAAAATTCTTTAGTATCTCCTTGATATATTTAGATTGAGTAATGTAGATACCATCCTTCTTCTACATAAGTCATCATTTCCTATAAATAAAGTGTCATCCACAAATATTTATGCCAACATAATCTTCTTGTTTGTTCCTTCTTTGATATGCAAACTGTTGTTGTCATTTTTTGAAAACTAATATTTATCAAGTAGTTATGAAGTCTTTCATACCAAACTTTGGGACCTTTCTTGAGACCATGCAATGCTTTCTATAATTTGTAGACCATATCTCTTTTGGTGGGATCTAAAAAACCTTCAGGTTGTTCTATGTAGACTTCCTCTTCAAGAAGTCCATTCATGAATGCATATTTTACATCCATTTGATAAACATTAAATCCTTTATGAGTTGCATGTGCTAATAAAGTCCTAAAACCTTCTAATCTTGTAATAAGAGGAAAAGTTTCACCATAATCAATACCTTCTTCTTGAGAACAACCTTTACATACTAACCTTGCTTTGTTTATGGAAACTTCTCCATCTTTACTTAGCTTATTTCTGAATATCCTTTTTGTGCCAATTACATTTTTATCCTTGGGTATAGGAACAAGAGTCCAAGTCTTATTCTCCTCTATCTGTTCTATTTCATCATTCATATCTTCAATCCATATTTCATTATCGAAAGCCTATTTAACATTTCTAAGTTCAAATTTAGTAAGCAAACATGTACCTTTCAATTTCTTTCTTTTCATTGTTCCATTTGACTTGTCTTCAATGATCTGATTAGTTACATGATGTCTTCTAACATACCTTGCTAACATAGGTGCTTTGGATGTGGGGTTTGTTTCACTGACCTCTTCATGATCTTCTATATTAAGCTCAAGTCCCACTATTTGTGACTCGTGTCCATCAGACTTAGATTGCTCTAGCAAAAACTTAGTAGCTTTTGACTATGACTCATGTCCTTTAGACTATGACTCAAATTGCATTGGATGATACTCAATAGCTTTTAGAGATTTTGGGGACTTGAGAGGTGAAGCTTTTTTGACTTCTAGATAGATTTGGCAATGTATCAAGTTCATAGTAAAAACATCTTCTATAATCCTCAGGTTCTTTGTTGCTTTCTTCTACACTCTTTTCTAGAAACTCATCAATTCTCACATGTGCACTTTCTATGATTCTATGAGTAGAAAAATTCAAACATTTGTATGCTTTACTTCTACAGGAGTATCCTAGGAATATGCTTCATCACGTTTGACATCAAATTTACCTTTCTTGGATTCTTTCAAGATATAACATTTTATACTAAATACTTTTAAGTAACTTACATTAGGTTTGTAACCATATCATAGTTCATATGGAGTTTGAATTGATTCTTTCTTCAGTTGTACTCTATTCAAGGTATGCACTATAATACTAATTGCTTCCTTCCAATATTTGATTGCAATATTCTTTTCTATCATCAGCGTTCCTGCATAATCCATGATGGATACATTCCTTCTTCATCTATACCATTCTATTGAGGTGTACTAGGGGCCAATACCTATTTCTTAATTCCTTTCTGAATGAATAATTCATTGAACTCATTATAAATGAATTCACCACCTCTGTCTGATCTCAAAATTTTTAGCTTTTTTCTAGTTTCTTTCTCTACTCTTGTTAGATACCACTTAAATTTTTGGAAAGCTTCATATTTTTCTTTTAGACACATTACAATCATCATTCAAGAATAATCATCAACAAAAAGAATGAAAAACTTATCTACAATGTAACTATCTCTTCCAATAGGTCTACATAATTTTGTATGTACAAGCTCTAATACTTCTTTAAAATGATAGTTCTTGCTTTTGAAACTAGTTTTTACCATCTTACCAATTTGACAATTTTTGCATAGGCCCATATTAGGTTTCCTTAGGCTAGGAATACCTCTTAATCTTTTTTTTTCTTATATTGACTAGATTATCAAATTTTACATGACATAATATTTGGTGCCATAACCAACTTTCTTCTACTTGAGCAATAAAACATGAACTTTCATTGAGATCTAGGTAGAATAGATTACCTTTTGTTTGTTTTCCAAGCCTGACTAGATTACCTATTCCATACAGTATTTTGGCCTTCCCATTCATGATTTCTCCTTTAATCCAATGTTATTCAACTATGCCAAACTCAGTAGATTATACTTTAGTCCTTCAACCTAGTAAGCATTGTCACATCTAAGTTTATTGGTTAATGAGATACAACCTTTTCCCTTTATGCAACAAGGTTCATTGTTTCCAAATCTCACACTACCACCATCATAATGTTACATGTGTTCAAAATTTGTTTTTTCTCCAATTATATGATGCAAGCATCCACTATCAATAATTTGTGTATCATTTTTTCTAACATGAGAGATAAGTGCCTTTATATCTCCTTCATCATCAAATTCATCTTTTGCAGTAACATATACCATTTCATCTTCACTATTATCATAATCTTTAGCCATAAAACAAGATTTATTACCTTTGTCCTTGTAGTCCTTGTAGTTCTTGAATTCCTTCTTTTCATTGAACTTATTGCTTTTCTTTTCATCTTTGTCTTCTCTATTTGGGTACTTTGCAACACTGTGACCAACTTCTTCACTAGAAAAATAGATTAGAGGAATCTTACCTTTTTACTTTGCTCTACCTTTGGAATATTTCCTTGCAAGTAGGGCTTCAACAACTTCAAGATCACTGTCTAAACTTTCTTCCTCTTTTTCATTTTTTGATTGATTGGCTTTTGATTTCTTACCCTTTTTCTTGAGTGAAAGCTTGGCTTCAAATGTAGAGTAAATACCTTTGGAACTAGGGACATAGTTATTATAGTTATCCAACTCAAAAGCTATCAATCTTTGATCTAGAGCATCCAAATTTATTTTGCTAGTTGGATCGCATCTCATTTCTTCAATAGTAGATACTCTAAAAACATAGATAGGAAGAAGGGTTCTGAGTACCTTGTTTACAATTATTTTGTCATCAATGTCTCCTCGTGATGCTTTGATTGCACTCACACTTGCTTTAATTTGCTCAATATAGTTTGCAATGTTTTCATCTTCTCTCATCTTCATATGATCAAATTGTCCTCGAAGACTTTCAACTTTAGCTCTTCTCACATTGTCATCTCCTTTGTAGATGACTTCTAGTTTGATCCACATATCATAAGCTACAACAAAAATTTATCTTCATCAAATTCAACATAATTAAGAGCAAAAGCAATGTCAATCCTTATGATGTTATGATTTTTATTTTCAACAATTTCTTCAATTGATAATGTTCCAGTAGGAGTCTTGTATTCACTATCAAGATATTTACAACCTAAATCATTGATAGTTTTCAAATGTAACCTCATAAGTCCTTGTCATGTGACAAAGTTATCTTGGTTCAACTTAGGAATCTCTCTTTTGTAAAACATCTTGATCTTTAGCTTAGGTCTTTGAAATCTTTTCTACAAGCACCAAAAGCTTTGATACAATTGTTGGAAATATAAGAGGAGTAATTGAGAGGGAAGGGTTGAATCATTTACCACAAAAATATAACCTTGATCCCTTAGATATTAATACAAATCAAAACTTAGTGTAAACAGAACTCTATTATAACTCAAAAAATAAACAGGGACTGGATTTACACTAACAAATACCATAACTTGGTAAACAGTGAAGTAACTTGACAAATGATTATCATGAAATTATTAAGATATTATTTGTGATTGATCATACTTTAACTTAGTTGCATGTACACATAAAAAGAAATAGCATGAGCACAATTGAGACCAAGATTTAATGTGGAAATCCAATTTAGGAAAAACCACCAATTGCCACTAGTTACTGATTTTCACTCTTCTAAAGTAAGCCCTATTAGGAGCCAACCTTGTTAAAGGTTACAAAACACACTGTTAGGTGTGACCTAATTAGAGGATTTAATCACCCTATTAGGAGTGGCCTTGTTAGAGGTCTTTAGAAAATTCAATAGAAATGCCACCTTGTTAGAGGATTTACAAATAGCTATTAAGGCTACTTTGTTAAGAGATTTAGATCAATGCTATAATGGTTAGAGAATAATAATGATATTTATGATACAACTAAATTGCTAATTATAGATTTCAATTCTGGCTTGTATACTTGATCCTTCATGATTGAATGTATCTTTGCATCTCAACAAGGATATTCTGCTTACTATTCTAATTCTCTTCCTCTAAGCATCATCAAATCTTCAATTATGTTCCACACATTCAATGCTCAATTTAACCTTGTATTTATATCTTACACATTTTCAAATTATCTTGAATACAACTTAGAGTAATTAATATTCATCTCCTCAGTTGGCTAAAACCAACACACAATTCAATTTAATTCAATATGCCAAAACAAGAAAATCCTCTATTAGTTGATCTTGCTTAGTAGATACTAGCTCAAGGAAATTTTCTTGTGTTAATCAGGTGAACTCAATTAACATTGCATATTCAAAAAGTTCTTTTGGTAACCAAGTGAGCTTGATTAACAATAGTTCCATCCAACATTTCCTTCATTAGTGAAGTGAGATCAATTAACACTAAACTTTTGCAAACTTTCCTTTGTCACCTAAGTGAACTTAGTAGACACTGTCTTTTGAACTAGGAAAAATCTAGAATGCTTGGAGACACAGGAAACTATCTTCAATGATAGAGTGAGTTCAACATACATTGATTGTCAATGATATGACATTTTGTGTAACATCAAAGACAATACATAATTAATCAATTGCTTCCAACATTTTTAACCTGGTTACACACAAATCACACTAATTGATTTCACGAATCTTACTCTCATATTCCTTCTAAAACATTGAACTTTAAGTCAAGGATTTGTGAAAAATCACACTAACTTAGATTAGAAGATAATGAAAATTTGAATGTAGGGCCAAAGAGGATCACTTTTAAATTAAATTTAGATAGAAAGAGTTCTCAAGAATTTGTTGGAAATAACAATGGGAAACTAAGTTTTGAGGGGGGGGGGGGGGGGGTGTGGTGTTGAATCAACACTTAATTTTTGTTCCCTCTAAAATATAACCCCAACATCCATCTCATAACTTAACATATAAACTAAAATAACTTTACATGCATCACATCCATAGCATAAAGTAAATAACACATAACACAATAAATTGGTTACCTAGAAGGGTGAATGCACAAAGCTAGGTCGCAATTCCACAAAAGTCAAATCCGAAGAATGAGACCTCTTAGAAATTGGTACCCGATTTTTGAAAAAACCCACTTTTGGCTCAGGTACCTAACCCTAAATTTAAAAAATGGGCACCCATTTGTTAAAAGGGGATTTTACACACCACTTTTGGTTTTTCAAAACGGTTACCCGTTTTTTGAAATTCAAATAACAGGTGCCCATTTCTTACAACATGAGGTAAGATTTTTTTTCCCTCCTTGGATTTTGGTTTGTGATAGGCTTTGTGAGACCAAGCCTATGCCTTAGCCTCTCAAGATTTGGCTAAGGCATTGAATTGACAAATTCATGCCTTGCCATAATTTTTAGAGGGTCTTCCCGCAATCAAATTTTTTTATGAAACAAAAAACCCATTAGAGCTCTCACTGTCCTGATTTCAAAAATATAAATTTTATAGTGTTATGATTTTATTTACTATTTTTGTATTTTTTTTAATCAAAGGTGGTACCTAAATGTAAAATAACAATGTTCACTAAAACTTTAATAACTTTTTTATTTTATAATTTTTCTTAAATTAATTTATATGTCATCAATATACATTCAATTCTTTTAAATATTTCTTTTTTTTTGAAAAAAGTGAAATTTTGAATAAATTATGGTGTTTGTACACGAGAGGTTTTAAAATTTACCTCTATAGCTAGTTAAAAATTAATAATAATAAAATATTCATTAAAAATTCAAAAAAAATATTCTCATCAATCTTTGGTGTGTTAGCTAACTCTATTTAAAAGGATTCACAAAAATTCATTTAGTTGTGTCAAATTATGGTATCCATACACGAGCATGGTATGGTCCTAAAATAGACATTTAAAAAAGTGATTTTTAAAGATCCATACCAAAAAAAAAATCTATCATATGGGTTTACAAATAAATTACATATTAAAAAAGAAGATCCCAAGCACTACAATTTTTATTTTTGGATTTTTTTAATATTTAATCTCTAAATGCCTCAAATTTTGTCATCAATTGACAAAATATTTTTAAAATACGAAAAACACTTTCACTTTTTGGCCAAAAGTGAGACCCAACTTCTTGCACTGACCCAGAAACTCTCCAATGAGAAGGTAAAATTGGGGTGGGGATGACACCAATAAATCTTCCTTAATCTACTTATAAAGTGTGGCTAATTATGGCTACAAAATATTGATCATAAGTTGTGATCTACCTAATGAGGGGTCTAACTTGTTAAAATCTTACAAAGGCTATTAGGTCTCACCTTGCTAAATCATTTCAGCTCACAATTAAGTAAGAACTCAATAAAGAGATTTACAATGGCCTATTAGGACTATTAGATTAAGAGATTTGCAATGTACATCACTTGTTAGAATTATTCAACACTCGATCTTCAGTTAGCACCTTACTACTTGATGTCAAATCTCCTCCTTACTATTTAATTCTTGATCCACTTGATTATATCTATCCTTTATAGTCCTCTTAATGCTTGTCTCTATCCCTTTAGACTAATTCTACTTTACATCACTCTGTCATAGCTATGACAACCACAATGAATGCGTTCTCAAATCTTAGCAATCCATCTCCTAGTACATCCTTAAACTCTCTAGGGTTTTCCCTCCTTAAATAGGCAATGGTGGTGATGGGCTAGGTCAAAATCAATGGCTATTGTTTATCCATATTGCCACCTAATGCTTCCCTTAATCTGATTGGTTTCATGTATTACATAGGGATTCAAAATATGACTCCATACTTATCTCTTATAATCATAAATTCATGATTATGTCAGTGAAAAATGGTCTAGATAGGAGTTTGTGTCGTAAAAAACAACTATGCCAAAAACTGTTCACTTGACATCCAAAGGCTTTAATGCTTAGAGTTTACTATACTCTGAATGTTGTAACTCAAATTTTGTAGAACTTGGCATGTATTGATACTTGGAACCTGAATCACTTAGCTTGTATAAACTACTCAACACAAGAGTGACATGACACATACTATCTACTCAATACATACTAGTGCTTGGCACTGACTAGTCGTATTACTTGGCTGTACTATCTAGAAGCTTATGCTCAACATGCTTTGATCACTTAGCTTGTACTGATTGCTTGGCTTGCTTTGATGACTTGACATGTACTATGTACTATAATTCTACTAGATAATGACTAAGTGTTTTGTCACTACCTTGTCAAAACCAAAGTGAGATCAATAATCCCCCCCTTTGAGATGAGTGGCAAAAAAAATTTGCCATGGCATATACATCCTTATTTTTTGTATAAGTCAGATAATGTATATTCGTTGCTTGGCTTCTATACTAAATCTTTCAAAATTTCAAAATTTTCATTTGTATAAAAAGTGTTGTTTTCTTTCCATACCTTTTTATTACCCCTAAGTAAGGATTTCATTTCTATTTATGCTTCTATTACACCTATTGAGCAGATATCTATATTGACAAATGTTTTCCTTCAAAATTTTCATAATCCCACTTTTTTGACACTTATGTCAATTAGGTTGTTATGATGTAGCAATAGCAGAACTGATGGAGAAAAACAGAGTTCAAGAAGAAGAGATAAGATCTCTCAAGATGGAACATGAATCACAGGCCATAATGTTATGTGAAATCACTAAACAAAAGAAAAGAGTGGTTGAGGATAGAGTCATGATGGAAGATGACAAAAGGAATCTTGCAAACAGACTTGAAGAAAAATCTACTGAATTAACAAGGATTTCAAACATGTAGATGGATACACTTGCCCAAATGATGAACCTTCATCATGAACTCAATATGAAAGATATTGAGATCTCTACTTTAAAGATGCAGAATGAATAACTATAGAATGAATTGAACAGAGAAAAAGAAATAGCAGAGAATCTCAACAAGTCAAGTGAAGCTATCAAGTATTTTGAACAACTACTAAAATCCCCAAGGTCCAACCATGACACTCAAGGATTAGGATATACCAGCACTAAAGAAGGAGAGTCATCCAAGACTGCAGAAGAAAGAAACAACAAAGGTAAGAACACCAAACCTATCTATCATTTCTGTGGTAAGAAAGGACATACCTCTAATGTATGCAGAAGCAAGAATGCCCATCAGCTTGATAAGCCTAAAAGTGCAAGCTATTGTCATAAGTGCAAGAAGAAAGGACATCAAGCACATGAATGCAACACTAGGACTATCAAGACACCAAGATTTGAAGGTCACTGCTACAACTGCAAGAAGTATGAACATAGAGCCTTTGAATGCAAATCAAAACCTATGTGGACATCAAATCAACCAGCAAAAATAAAAGGAAATGAAAATCACTACTATTGGGATTACAACACCAGGTATAGCTATCATTATTGTCAAGAATATGGACATATCCTTGTAAATTGTATAAGGACACACTTCAGGGGGAATTATAGCAGGTGGCTAAGTCAAACTACTTGTTTCTGCTGCTTGAAAACTAGTCATATCAGTACAAACTGTCCTACAAGGTTAAAAGCACCAAAAATTGAAGCAAACAAAGGAAAAGAAAAGATTGATGTTGAAAAAATAAGAGGACAAATGAATAAGACTTGAAAGAAGAAAGATGAGTGCATCACATCAAGTGAAGGGATCACTTCACCCAATGGGTCAAGTGATCACACTTCATCAAACTAAACATGAATAGATGCATGGGACTGGTATACAAAGTTATATCATACACTAGTCCCAAGACAAAAAAGTACTAAAAAGAAGAAATCAGCATAAGAAAAGATGCCAAGTCATAATATGAAGATTCTTACAAAACTCCTGAGTTGTCCTCAGAGGCTGAGTAAAACTCTAGTGGGTGCCTAGTTCATAACAACGACTGAGTTGATGATTGATGTTGAGTTGAGTAACTCCAATGGAAGCTGAGTGAAGTGGAAATGTAGTACAAGCCGACTAATGTTAAAAATCCTTCAGAAGTTGAGTGGGCAGTTGAGTAGGAAATAGGGTATATTATTGCAATTTTAATCATTGTTCTTCATCATGAATGAGAAGCAAAGAAGAGAAAGAGAGCAGAGTGACTTCAAAGTAGAGAATCTAGTATTCCAAGAATATTCCAACCTCTTACAATGTATTTTCATCGATCTTGAGATATTTTCATTTGTGCAGAGCTATGCAGATTCATATTTCTTTGTAAAGTAAACCCTAGTTTGCACAAATGGCTTTAAGTTCTAAGAAAACCCATGAAAAAGAGTCGTTTGGGGTCCAACTAGTATCTAATGAGGTTAAGTAGCCTTATTTCCATCCCATCCCTGAAGTTTCATGTAAGAACAATCCCACTAGAGCCCTTTCTCACATACTGCCGAAAGTTGTAATGGTTTAAGACATAAGGAGATGCTATAACTATAAGATAGGAGCCATAGGAGATATGGAAATAAGGAAAGCCTATGAGAAGTTGTGTGTCAATGGAGTTTTGAAGGATGAATATAAAATTGTTGAGAGGAAGGGTTTAACACGAGCTTTGGGTTTTCCCGCTGTATTTAAGATAGAATGGATTAGACTTGTGTTAAGCAGAATTCATGGTGGTAGTTTGTGGTTAGAAGATGTTCCCATAAAGATCATAAAAAGAATCATTCATAGGGTAACTGGATATCCTACCCTAGATCGGTACAAGACCTTGAGAAGTGATTCCAAGGAGGTTATTGTGAAAAACACAGGTGCCAAGTGGAATAAAAGAGGAATGACAATTGACACTATTCAAGATCCTCTCATTGAATTTGTTGTTAGAGTTATTGCCCATAAATTCTATCAATCCAGTAGACTCAACAGTGTGCCTTGTATTGCAGTAGATGTAGGTTACAAATTGGTGAAAAAGGATCACACTTATGATCTTGTAGAGCTACAACTACAATAGATTAATGAAAACTTAGCAGCTATAAGAAGGACAAAGGGTGCCCAATGCAAATTTGGTGCAATTTTGGTTTGTATATTCTTCTATGTTCAGAATGAATTTCCTTCTTTTGGAAAAGTTGCATGGAGAAATGATAGAACTATCATAGCCCAAATTAATGAATATATAGAACAAATGGGAGATAATTTTGACACATTGATGACAAAGTTATTTTGAAGATTTTAAGAAATCAATGAAGCAAAGACTTAGGATTCTAGTTTCTTTAGTGGAGAAACATGTAAATGATGTTTGTTTTGTTGTAGATATTGACTATACCTATGTACAAGCCATCATACCAAGAGTGAGATGGTTAAGGCCTCTTGGTTATGAGATCAACATAGATGAAGCATCTGTAGCAATAACTGCATTATTGGTAGAAGAGATAGACATGAGTGCCCCACACTTTGGCACTTATGATGTGGTAAGGTCAAAGGTGAATATGGAGTTAAAGACTACCTCCACACTCAAGAAAAATGATAAATTGGTTAAAAAGCTAAAGGCAAAACTTGGTGAAGGTATAGTAGAAGGGGATGAAGAAGATGAAGAAGCAGAAGGAGATGAAGAAGACCAAGAGCAAGGACCACCTACATTAACCCAAGGCATGGTTGAAGATGTTGAAGAAGAGGAAAGTGCAGAGAAGGATGCACCCAAGGCTGAGCCCAAGAAAAGGAAAGCAAAGAAGAAACCAGTTGCACAACCTAAGGCACATAAAATTATGACAAAACCTAGCCCAATAAAGCCAACTACAAAGGCAAATACAAGGGGAATAGCCAAAGTAGAAAAGGAACAAGAAAAGAAGAAGGCAATAGATCAAGGTGAGCCTACAAAGTAGAAGAAAAGAAAGTCTATTGCACCACAGGAGTTAGAGGAAGAAGAAACAGAATTTGATGAAGAACAATTTAGAATGGTAAGATGCTCCACTTCATCCAGATTAGAAAGCATTTGTAATGATATTAGAGATAATGCAGATTTGTTTGGTCTTAAGACCATAAATTTCAATAAGTTATCTATAGAAAAACAAAACACAGTTGAGGAGTCCATCTACACTATGATGGCAAAGTTCAAGACTACTCCACTTGAACTTGATGACTCAATACCCAAGGAGCTAAGCACATTAATTGAGAGTAAGTGGCATTACTGCCTCAAAATGGAAAAGGAAATAAGACAGTCAACTTTGGCTTGTGTAATGCTAGACCTTACAAAAGGTCAAATTAGTAAGGCAAGCAAGAAATATGCAAGCAAATTTGTACCTAAATATTGAGCCTTCAGTATCTTGCAGAATCAAATTGAAGATGTTGTCAATAAGTCAACAGAAATATGGAAGGTAATATATGGATTGACTATAAGAAAGGAGGGAGAAGAGGAACCTTTTGAAGGGAGAAATGAAGAAGAAGATATTGATGAAAGTGAAAAAGAGGAAGATGTGGAGAAAGATGCCCAAGAAGGTGAGCAACCAATAGCTGAGGAGGAGCAACAAGAGTAGAGTGTCCAAGAGACCCAATTACCACCATCTAGTCCTCCACATATTGCAACCACAACTACAAAATCTATAATAATAAAGGATGTTCTTGACACCTCTTTTCAAAACATCAATCCACTCACTACAGAGGATCTAAAGAAGATTCTTCACCAAACAACATTGCAATCATAGTTGTGCACTAGCCCTATTTTGGTGAGTGTAGATGAATTGCAAATGGAAATAGTTGAAATTACCAAGGAAAAGGTGAATCCACAAGAACCACCTTCACAACTTCCTACAGCTACTAGTGCTCAACCTAAAGAGCACGAAGTCAATTAAGATACAATTGCTAAGGTTAACACTTCAGTAAGTACACCTATAGGAGAGATAGCAAAAGAGAAAACTAGACATACATATACCTCTATATCTATAGCACAAACACAAGGTGCATTGCCTAAGATAAATATCATTGATCAAGGTAGAAAAGAATAGGACAAGGAAGGGGAAAGCCCTAAGGAGAAGGAGCACCAAGCAATTCAAACATTGGTCAACTTGCCTAGAACAGGGACTCCCACTAAAACTTCATAACAACTGAGCTCTATAGTACCATTGTAGATATCTATACCATGCTCAAGTTCTACCAAGGTTGCAAGGGTACTTCACTATGGAGACCCTACTCTTGATGAAGAGATAGCCATTCCTAGGTATGACTTTGATACCATGACCATTTCCCAAATGATTGAAGTGCAAGAGGCACTTGAAAGGAAGAAGAAGTAAGAGGTACTTAGGTATGAGTACAAATAGAGGCAAGCATTAGTAGAAATTAAGGATATATTTCTAGATGCTTTCAATTTATAGGTACCTGATAAAACAAAGCCTATAATGAAGCAACTAGGAAATATAGTGGACCAGGTACAAAGTGAAGACCAAGAGACTAGTGTAAAACTAATGGAATGGTCTAAAAAGAAATTCCAAGAGAAAGTAAACAAAAAAATTGAAAATGAAATAGCACTATCACAAGTTGAACTGGCCAAGAAAATTGAAAAGGTCAAACAGGAACTTGAGAATATATTCTCATTGTACAAAAAGTTGTGTGACTTCTCATATTTCACACAAGAGACCAGCCAAAGGATAATGAGCTTGGAGAGGAATCTGAATATTTCAAGTATGCAGCTACCTAAGGATCCAACTCAAAGTGAGAAGCATTTTGCTCAAATGCTTCGTACTCAGAAGGAATTGGCTGAATTGACAACAAAAGAGAGCACCATCAAAGCCAAATTGCTACAACTTCAATCTTCCATCACCCCACACTTGGAAATCCTCTAGAAGGAACAAGCCTATGTAGAAAATGTTCTAAAGAAAGACCTTAATTTGTCTACTTTATATGGTCTTGTTCATCTTGCTATAGAGATTTCCATCTAGTACAAATCTCTTGAAATTGCTTTGAGTAATTGGGATGCTTCTCTCAGGATGATTATGGAGGTAAATAGTACATTTTTGTTGAAATATGGTCTTAACCCTTAGAACCATTTGAAATAAGTGTCAAAAAGGGGGAGATAAAGAGAATGGGGGAGATGAGATAAAAGGGGAGATATAATGTTATATCAGCATTCAACATGAGACATATTTAGCACAACAATTTTGGTTACCAAGATAGAACAGATAATGGCACAATCGACTCAAGGGGAGTTACAATAATTTTGTGGCATATATTGTTTCTTACAAAATTTTGATCAAGTTTTTTTAACCTCTGTATATACACTAAGCAGATTAGTGAATGTACTCATAAGGTCAGATAAATAATGCTTAGTTAAGTGTTTTTGACACTCATGTCAAAGGGGGAGATTGTTAGTCTCAAAATGATTTTGACATTTGAGTGTCAACACACTTAACCACTTTCTACATTGAAGTTGAGCAACCTTCAAGTGCCAAGTGATCTCCAGGTGCCAAGCAGCCTTTAGGTGCCAAGTGAAGATCAAGTGCCGAGTGACTTTAGGTGCCGAGTATGATACAAGAGCCAAGTGATATTTAAGTGTTGAGTCAGAGACAATGCCGAGAAAAATAGAAATGCAATAGGAGCTGAGTGAGATAGTTTTGTTACATGTGACGAGCATTAGAAATTAGTAAGTGCCAAGTAACATAGAATGCACATATCATTTTGTAACTTCACTAATTTAGATGTAAACCATTTTTATGGCCTACAATGAAGGATCTAGAAGGATCAAATAGATAAGATCAAATCTTTTATTTTTCCTATGCAAACTACATGCAGCCAATTAAAAAAATGAAGAAGGCATGCAACTAATAACAAAAGTGTAAGGAATGAGTGGGAAACAGAGATTCAGTAGGGATCATAGATCCACACCTAGTCCTAAGTCTTTGAATGTCTTTATAAGGAATACATAATCTCATTATATTATGAATGGATGAAGGAGTGTATGGGGAAACTATAGTGGAGTTCAGAGTTCAGAGTAAAAAGACTTAGAGGAAGAGAGTAGCAGTTAGACATTCAGTTGATTAGAACAAAGCAAGGGATATGAACAAATATCAAATCTCAAAAGATCAAAGTCAGAGAAAGTAGATCAAGTGCCTGTATTCAGAAATCAAGGATTGTAAGCTATCAGGTTTATTATACCTAATACTCTTTAGCCATTGTATTAGAAAGGAAACCCTATGTTGATAGGTTAGCTTAATAGATATTTTGTAGATCCTTTGAAAAGGTGATTAAATCCTTTAATAGGGTAGCACTTCATGTAAAGTGTTTGTAAATCCTTTAACCAGGTCACTATTGATACAGTGTAAAGCCTTTAATAGGGCAGACCATCAGAAGTGGTCAAACATTATTGCTGCAGTGATTTTGTGGGTATCATCCCCACCCCAATTTTATCTTTTTATTCTTGGAGGGTTTTTGGGTTACCAAAATCTTAAGTGTTATGTGGTGATGCATGTTTGTTTCTCATGATTATTTAATATTTATATGCATGCATATTAATTTAAGTTATATGTTATTAAGGATTTAAAATAGGCTAAAGGCTAGTACTTTTGATTCACCGCACCTCTCAAAAGCATTCTTCCCATTTGAATATTCCAAAAAAATTTATTTAGAAATCATCTACTTACTAAAATCAAGCATCACTTGGGCTAAAGTGGTTTCCCTAATTTGTCTTTCAATATTCAAATTGAATTGCCACTTTTACTCAATTCTTTCATATAAAATATTTGGTAATGACTTGGAAATCCCTAGAGAGTGGTCTTAAAATTTATCATCATGTCATATGTGGCCTCCTCTATATTATTTTTCTCTACACTTCCTAAATTATCAAAATCAATATGTGTGAAACCTACCAAATTCGCGTTGGTCTTAATATTTTCACACAAGTTATCAATGTCAAAAGAAGGATTATGGCTTACCACTTTGAATTGACTCAAATCATTAGACTCTTTCTTCTCCTCATCTAAATCTTCTTGTGGCTTTTATTTCTTCCTCAATCTCTTGAAAATATTTTGATCAGGCTAGCTCGAGTCAAGCGTTACATTAGCTCTTTTTCCTTTAGGCTTTGCAACTTATTTGGCCTGTGCAATGACTACCCTTGTGCTTGAATTTGTTAAAGGTATAACTAGCTTTTTTTGAGATTGCTTCATAGACTTAGTTGGTTTCTCCATTGCCTATTTCTTTTCTTTCCTTTTCTTTTCAATAACCTTTGGTGCTTCCTCAACTTCTTCCTTAGAACCCTCTCCATCAACATCTTCATCAAAATTTTGTGTAAGTTCCAAAGGTACTTGACCTTTTGCTTCTTCTTCTTCTTCTGCTTCCTCATCACCTTCACTAAAATTCCCTTTAAGCTTATTTAATATCTTGTTCTTCTTTCTTATCACTAAGGTATTTTGTAAATTTATTGTTATTCTTGATTTAGCCTCATCATACCTTCCAAAGGATGTAGCATTCTTGTCAATTTCCTCAGCCAGTAGAGTTGTGATGGATGCAAAGGCTTCATCCACATTAATTTCATATGGCAAAGGATTTAACCATCTAACCCTGGGTATTGTTTCTTGCACATATGTGCAATCTGCATCAACTAGGAAACACACATCATTATAATGTTGTTCCACCAATGATACATGAAATCTCAATCTTTGCTTCATGGGTTTCTTGAAACCCTCGAAGTAACTAGTCATTACTGACTCAAAATTGTCTCCAAGTTACTCAATGAACTCTGCTATTTGCTATGTAATTGACCTATTCATCTTCCAAGGAACTTTACAAAAAGTGGGGAATGTGTTTTGTGCATAGAAAAATATGCAAAAAATCAAAGAACCAAACTTACATGATGCAATTTTGGCTTTCTTGATGGCTTCTAGATTTTCTAAAAAATTGTTAAATTTGCAACTTGTCTAGCTCAAAAGAATGGCCTCTCTTTACAATCTTGTAGCTAAGCTCAACTACCATATAGGAAACACTAATTAGTTAGCTTGATTGAAAGAATTTGTGAGCTATAACTCTAATTTCAAAGGCTACCAAGGGGTCTAAAATTGTATCAATTGATATCCATTGCTTGTTCCATACAATGCTTGTGTTCTTCTCAATAACCTCTTTTTCATCACTCTACATGCTCTTTGGTCTATCTAGGGTAGGGTACCCTGATACTCTACACAAAATCCTTTTTTATAATTTTGATTGGTCCATCCTCTAACCAAATTTAATTGTCATGTGTACAGCTCAGCACAGATTTTGATCCATTCAATTTTAAAACCCTAAAGAATGTCTAGGGCACATGTCAACCCTTTTCATTGGACAATCTTATTTTCCTCCTTCAAAACTCCACTATCACATAACTTCTGGTAGGTTTCTCTAATCTCCATATCTCCAACTTCTCCAATATTTCCTAGTGTAACAACATCTCACATCCTAAACCATTAAAACCTTTGGTGGTATCATGGATAATGCACTAGATAGATCTCCCTTGAATGCAGTCTTAAGAATAGCTAAAAATGGGGATTGTCTTACATTATTACTAATTGACTAAACATTGAAAAATTCCTTCCCCTCTTTCCTAACTATTGAAGAAGAGCTAGCTTCCATTTTGACTTCCTAGGGTTTGTGAAAAATAGATCAACGTAACTCAACAGAAGATAAATACCTCTCAAATTTGATGAATGATATCGAGTAGTCAATGAATCTAGTTCCCAAACACTTGAATCTCTTTTCATAATTCTCCTTCATTTTCTTTGTGCTCTTCAAACTTTGTTAGGTGAAAATGAGTCAAAAATTGACTATATAACCCTTCAAATTTGACATTAATTGTTTAGTGCTTACATAGTTGTAAGTCAGCCATCATAGTATTTTCAACATGCTTGACTAACATAGTGAGCTTGACTCACACTACCATATGTACATTACTTAGAAACAACTACAATTCTTTTCATGCTCAACAACAACATAAAAAAAAGAAATGAAAGATTTTATCTTAGTTCTAATCATTTTAATGCATCTTAATTCAAGCTAATATGATCTCTTCAAATCTTAGATATTTGGAACTAATGCATAATATAACTTTTCAAGTGTCAGTTCCACACATACCTTTGATTTCCTAGTTGGGGGTGATGTGATGACATGATCCATTGGATGAAGTGATCTCATATACATTTGATGTGCTCCAGTCTTCCTTGGTTTTCCATGTCTTGCTCATCTCCATCTTCACATTTTCAGCATCAACCTTTCTTTTGCCTTTGCTGCCTTCATTGCTCAGTGTAGGTGACTAATTTTGGAAAATTTCTATTGATATTTTCAATTTTAAGACAACTAAAGCATATAATCTCATATAACCATCTATTGTAGTTACCTTTGAAATGTGTTCTTATGAAATTTTTAGGAATGTGACCATATTCTTGGTAATAGTGACAACTATACCTTGTGTTGTAATCCCAACCATAGAGTCTCCATTATGGTGTACCTTTGTTTGTTTGTTTGATGTCCACTTGGATTTGGATCTATATTCATATGCCTCGTGTTCATACTTCTAACATTTGTAATAATAACCTTCAAATCTCTAAGTTTTGGTTGTCTTGGTCCTACATTTATGTGCCTAATGTCCTTGCTTCTTACAATTGTGATAGTGTCCCTTGAATTTCTTCTTAGAGTTTTGATTTCCAGTGTTGCTCCTACAAAAATTTGTTGTATGACCTGATTTTCCATACTGATGACAAGTGGGTTTGTTTTACTTTCCTTTACTGTTCCTTTTCTTACCACTCCTAGATGGTTCTCATTGCTCAATAGTTGAATATCCCAAACCAATATTGTAATTCTCTAGCCTTGGTGCTTCCATCAATTTTTCAAAGTACTTGATGGCTTCTATAGATTTGTTAATCTTTTCCCTCTTATCCTTCAATTCATTCTGTAGTAGGGTATTATGTGTTTCCAAAGTTGTAATCTCAATTTATTTCCTATTCAATTCTTGATTTGCAATCCTCGGCTAATTCAGTATATCCAATTGCACATTTTCAAGCATTTTCACATTTAATATCTTCTCTTCAATTCTGTTAGCCAGTAGTATTTTGTCTTCTTCAATCATGGTTATGTCTTCTTCAACTTTCTTCTTAAGTTCAATTGTCTCACACAAAAATATTAATTGTACTTCCTATTCTATTTTTAGTTTCCTGAATTCCTTGCTTAGGGTATTAGATCTATAATTACTTCCTCTTTCAAGTTTCCATCTTTAAATAAACTAGTAGTTTTTACTTCTTTATATTGAGTTTCATCTTGTTAAATAGCTATCTCTTTCCTTCTCTTCAATGAATGCTATAGTTTATCTCTTTCCTCCCTAAGTTGATGTAGGGTAAGCTATATTTCAATCTTCTAGTTCTCAATAGTATTTCCCAACTTGTAGACTTCTATCTTCAAGATATTACTTCCAAATCTTTCTAGAAAACAAGGCTCTGATACTAATAGTTGGAAATAACAATGTGAAATTAAGTTTTGAGATAGGGAGGGGGGTGAAGGGTCAATCAAAACTTAATTTTTTTGCCTATAAAACATATTACCAACATCCATCTCATAAATTAACATATAAATTGAAATAACTTTACATGCATCACATCCATAGCATAAAGTAAATAACACATAACACAATAAATTGGTTACCTAGAAACTTTATTATGGGAAGGTAAAACTAGGGCAGGGATGACACCCACAAATCTTCACTACTATAGTTGTAAAGTGTGGCCAATTATGGATAGAAAGTGTTGATCACAAGCTATGGTCTACCCTATGAGGGGTTTTCTCTATTAAAATCTCGCAAAGTCTATTATGTCTCACCTTGCTAAAGATTTTGAACTCACAATTAAGTAATAACTTAGTTAAGAGATTTAAAACAACTTGTTAGGACTACTTAGTTAAGAGATTTACTCTTTATCACCTGTTAGAATGATTCAACACTTGATTTTTTGTTAACACCTTACTACTTGATGTCAAATTTCCTCATTGTTTAATCCTTGATCCTCCTGATCAAATCTGTCCTTTCTAATACTCTCACTACTTATCTATGTTCCTCTAGACTAATTATTCTTTACATCACTCTATCATAGCCATCATGGCCACCATGAATGACTTCTCAACTCTTAGCATTCATCTCTTCTTGTACTCTTAAACTCTCTAGGGTTTTGCATCCTTAAATAGGAAATGGCAGAGATGGGCTAAGTCAAAATCAATGACTATGGTTGATTCATATTGCTACCTAATGCTTCTCTTAATCTAATTGGTTGCATGTATTGCAAAAGAATTTGAAATATCACTCTATACTTATCTCTTATAATCATAAATTCATGATTATGTCAGTGAAAAATAGTTTAGATAGGAGTTTGTGCTATAACAAACAATTATGCCAAAAATTATTCACTTAGCTTCCAAAGGCTTTGATGCTTAGCCTTCACTATGATCTAAATGTTGTAATTTGACTTCTATAGAACTCGACACATATTGATATTCGTCACTTGAATCACTCAACATGTATAGATTTCTTGGCATAGGAGTGACTCAACACATACTATCAGGTCGACACATACTAGTGCTTGACACTAACTAGTCATATTACTCAACTGTACTATCTAGAAACTTATGCTTGACATGCTTTGATCATTTGACTCACACTGACTTATTATCTTTCTTAGATCACTTGGATTGTGTTATATGAACTATAATTCTACTAGATAATCAATAATTTTTTTATCACTATCTTGTCAAAACCAAAATGAGATCAATAGAATTACATCAAAAAATAGGACTTGAGCTACAAACAATACTGGAGAAGAGAGCCAACCAAAATGAGATAGAATGCAAGAACTAATAGGAACAATGCCAAGGAGAATGGTATAAATAGTTTTCAACTCCAAATCTACATCATCCTCTACAATTATAATCTTTTCCATGACCTCCATCAAATTTGGGAAGGGAAAAAGTAACTGACATCTATCAAAATCAAGAAATCTGCACATGAAATCTTGGCTCCATGTATTACGTTGAATGCTAACAAGATTCTTTGAAATCATCTAGTAGGTGTGGTCAATAAGGGAAATAATATAATTTTACACCTCTCATTTCCCTATGAATTTGGTGAAATCAAATCTAACCATCTCTTTATTTTCATTAAAAGATATATCTAATTAGAATGATTTATAAAATATCATCTATTTAAATATTTACAATTATGAATATATGCACATAATGAAAAGACCATCCCCTTGCAAGGATCATCACACATACATTTTACACCCCTTTCTAAATAAAATGACCTTATAACCATGGACAAAAATAAAAACTCTCACCCTTATGCATTTTAGAAATAAAATACCCCTCTTTATCAGATTAAAAACACCCCCTATTAACTTTTAAAACATTTCCCCAAAATATCAATAGCTTCTTTTCTACATGAAATGCCAAAAGTCTCATCCTAAAACTCAATCCAAAGAAACATATACTTAATGAAAAGTAAGAAGACTTCAACCTAATGCCCTATATTGTGCTCACACTTAAACTATGAGATGAATTGCGAAGGTTTCCATGGATGAAGTAATATTTGGATCAAGTTCCTATAGCTCAAATTGGAAACAAGAGATAGTTTGAATGCATAAGGTAGGGGTTTGATTTCCCTTTTCTTCATTTTGTCATTTTTCTCTTAGAGAAAGAAAGGGATTGATCTATACTTTTTTCTTTATGCTTTTATTTCTATGAATGGATTTGGTAATTCCATGATTGTATGCATATCTATCCATGTTACATACTTTAGAAACAATGTTTATGGTTAATTTTGTCATTTATCTAAATGCACATGAATGAGGCATTGAATGTTTATGGATATTAGCTTCAATGTATGAGCTAGGGAATCATTTGCAATATGATGGTGTAACTCTTTATATTTAAAAAATGCTATGACCTGAATGACTATTTTATTACTTATTGTTTCCTTTCTCTAAGTTGCAAGAAAATGAAAGACCATGCCTTTATCACCTAGGGAATTGACCTTTTTGTAGTCTTTGTTGTATGCATATATGTGTTTAATATTTATAGACTATAGCCCCATTATATAGTTATGACCCTACTGAAATCTAAATCGATACATTTGTTAGTACTATTTTGATTAATCTTTCTTTGTTAGCCACGATTTGCATATGAATTTTATATATTACATTTGTATGTAGTGTAGAGTGATTTTCCCTTCACAACTTGTGTCACCTACAATGTGAATTTATACTTTCCTTCTAATTTTATTATGAAATGGATTTTCTTACTTATTTTTGGGTATTGTATGCACTTTCTTGCTATTATGTGTAATGCATCCTTGTATATTTCCGTTATGGATGCATAACTAGATTCTCAACTATTCATCATGCATTTATTATCATTACTTCATTTGGAGATTTATGGACACTTTGAAGCTTTAATATGTATGTGTGATATGGACCTTGCATGTCCAAAGAACTTGATATTTCAAGTTAATTTATGCTTCATGTAGCATAATTCTACAATGTGTTGCAATATATATTTTCTACCTCTTGTAACATGTGGTTCTCTTATAACATACGCTAACAAGAGTTGAGTGATTCTCATTTCTTGACATATGTGTATGATCATACCTTTTTGATGTTATGATTTAGAATTCACACTTTAACCTTTAAAAAAATCTCCCTATTAAATAAATTTATGATGCATATGGTTTCCTTTCTTCCAGTAGTATCAAGCTTATGCATTTTTCAGCCTATGATGAAATAGCTCCTATGGCTATTAGTTTGTGATGATGCATTACTTTTGAATGCATTTCTTGTTCCATGTTTTCTTAAATAGTGTGATCCACTAGGCCTACTATGCTATTCATCTAGTGTGATTATCCTGAACTGCAATAGTGAAACTCCTTGGTGCTTGAGTGATCCTAGTAAGTCCTAGTAAGGGATCTTCTAGTCTCCCTCATAGAATTTATGTGTAGCATTGAGAGAGAATTTTGACTTTGTCCTTTCCTAAAAGTGTTCTTACCTAGATAGTTATTATTCCAAGAAGGAGCTCAAAAGAGATACCCTCCCATTATTTTTTAATTTCTTGGGAAAGGGAATTTGTTGCATTGGAGAAAAAAATCAACATCATGTACTTGCACATGGAACACACAATGTTAAATAGAACATGGTACTTTCTTTCTTTCTTCTAGATGGTTCCTTGATCTCTTTTGTACTTGTCTTAAGTATAACTAAATGGATATTTTATGCTTTAGGGGTGAATATATTTGTGCATAATTGTAAGATCACTTGTAGGATATTAGACATTTCTTAGATCTTTTCTAGATCTAACCCCACTCCCCCGCCCCCATCCCCACCCCCCCCCCCCCCCCCCCCCACCCGCCCCCCCCACCCCCTCCTTTTCTCTTTTGTAACCCATGAAGGAATTATGGCAAGATGGATGTTAGAAGGATGTAGGAGGTAAAGAAAGGGATCAACATTTGCATTTTCTATTTAGGCAATGTCTAGTACCTTACATCTTTCTTGGACAGGCAAATCCTATAATGTCCATGTTAGGGAACCCAAAAAGACAAAGATAAATGTTAATAAGTTTAGTGAATATTTAATTATTATTTTTTACTTCCTTTATTTGCCTAATTATAGATGTTAGTGTCCTAACAAGTTTTCTAATTCCATTCTTTAATGAAAAAATTTAGTTTCTCATGCTTAAGTGGTGATTAAACTTAATAAATGCCTCATAGTTATAGATAAATTGAATCTTTTCTTGCCTATTTGTCCTTTAATTGTCACAATTTAATAAATATGTCTTTGACTAATATTCATTCTTGATTATATTTCTTAGTTCATTCAACATTGAGTTCAACTTTCATTAATCCTATTATAAAAATATAGGACAAGAACAACCACTTTCTAAATTAAAATTCAACTATATCCTAGTCACTTTTATCTATGTTAATACACATAGTCATCCTTATAGGAGTTAGGGTAAGAGATCAAACCTTTAGATAGGTTTCCCTAAAAATTTATTTATAAACTCCAAATAATATTTGTACAAATTCCATTTCTAAATTAGGAGTTAATTCTTAAATTCTTATAACCAAATGCATCTACTTAATGTGTAATGAAGATGCTAGAATCATCTTATAATCAATAATTACTTAGATTGTTCATTTGATAATATGATACAAAGTACATATTTATTTTATTCATCGTACATATTAATCATTATCATCATCTAAATACAAGGAAATATACAATGCCAAGGCATCATTATAATTTCTTTCATTTTTAAAATAATAAAATATGTTAGAGATGCTCTTTAACATTTTACATATATTTTTGATTCATGATACATTTACATATGAACTTGTACTTTCTTCAAGAGTTTACATTACAATATTGCATAGATTATTTTTCAAAGGAAATGCAACATATAGAATTCAAGAAATAATCTTCAATTACTATTGAACAAGGATCTGTATAAATCCATCCATGAACACCCAAACAGTACCTCAAAAATATTTTACCACCCAACCACATGGAATGATAAAGGTCCACTCCCACAATCTAAGAGATGAGATCATGATCCACAAAGATTATAGGGTAATCTAGGGTATAGGGCTCACTCAATCAATTATTTAACTTAAAAGGGTAAACACTCATAGGACTTCCAAAGGTAATAAAACAAGAGCAAGGGCTCAAAATGAAAGTAGGTGAGTGTTATCGCATACCCCTCAAATGTTGTGATTGACCTCCTAAACCAATGTCACCCTACCACATCTAGGCCTTATAAGAAATGACATATGGTCCCAATACTGAAATATAGAATTTGTGAAATTATCACAATTTCCTTAATGTTGGGATTAAACTCCCAAACTATTGTCACCCTGCCACATCAATGCCTTATATAGGATGATATATAGTCCTAGCACTCCAATAGGACAAGTGCGGTACAATATCACTTATCATGATTGATGTGTTATCCCAAACCCCCAATAACCCATTTATTTAATTAATATTTCCACTTTATTACAAACTCATATGTAGAGATATCATACTAAGGGCCTAGTCTCTACTACATAGGATCCTCTAGTAACCACTTATGGTTCCCAACACCTATGGTGATCCATTCACCTAGAACCTCCTAACCCTACTCAACATCATTTCATCAAGAATATTAAAAAGGGAACCTATTAAGTAACACATTCTTAGGTTCACCCCAAAAAATTTACATTACCATCTAGATATTCAAGACACAATTAATAGATAACAAATAGCTCCCACTCTGTAAATTATTTATATCTCCTACTCATGACTAGTATTTCTTGGGATGGCCCCCCTCTCTTAAAATCTATTGTAGGAATGCTCAAACTTGTTTGTTGTCCTAGCATTGCATTCCACAGATCCTAACCCCCAACTAGGCTTTATTTTCTAGGGTTCCCCACATGGGCTATGCAACTAGATGATTTGATTTTAGGGGGAGATAGACTCATTTTGATCCCAAGGGGATTGACCCTAATATGACTATGATCCTAAATATGGGATAGAAAAGTGTGTTGTTTGGACATAAAGTTGGGAGACAGATGAATGTGATGCCCAATTTTTTCCATGGTATAAGTGGTCGGGAGATAAGTCTACTAGATTTAGTAGTTGATACTATCTCTTTGGGGATCACCTAGGCCTTGGTTGGTCATTATGAATCATTATGATACTCTATAGAGATGGTTAGGAAATGGTGCTCAACAAGGATGGAATATTAAAGGCTTAGTCAGTGTGTCAACTATTTCAGAGAGCCTACTTTATTCATCTTTACCTTGGAGGAGGATAAAAGTCTTGTGCTAGTAGGAACTTGGCACTATGGTAGATACATTTGGATGCTAGCAATATGGGGGCTCGAGTTTAACCCTACTATGAATCTTCTTCATATGAACCCAACTTGGATTTTCTTACATGGGCTCCCTCTGGAGTTTTGGGATGATAAGGTTTACAAATGCATTGGTGATTCTATTGGTCACTTCGTTAGAACTAACAATGTTACAACTAATAAATCTAGACTAGTTTATGCTAGGTTCTGTGTGAATGTGGCCATTAATAAATGTCTCCCTACTATTGTTACCTTGAAAGAAAAGGGTAAAAAATGGTCCCAACCTATTGTATATGAGAATACACCATTCTTTTTCCAATAGTGTGTAGCTTATAGTCATATCATCATCGTTCCAAGAACCACAAGAGAAAATAGATAGGAATCCTTGGGTATCCTTCCACCCATGCTGAGATATCCAACATGCACATTACTAATATTGAAGAGAATTTGACAACCATGGAGATTGCAGCTCAACTGAAGGATTCAATGGTTTTTGAGATAAAAGAGAACCCAATCACAAAGGATCCCCCTATTTAGGTCCCTTGAATGGTTAATGGGAAGAAGAAAAATGTCAAAGAGAGTTTGGAGGAAGGAGAAATCTCCAAAGAGAGATTCAAGGATATTATGGCAACCCCCTCAGGGAACTCAGAGACAAAGGTTATAGATAAAAAATGGATCTCTAGTATAGTGGCTGTGAGGGACCTTTGCCTCAATACTAGGGAAAGAATTGATATGTGGATTTTAGAGTTATCTAGGATATGGTTAACCTTGGGGAAATATAGAAGCAAGATGAGAACCTGATTACTATTAGTAAAGAGGATATGGTGCCTTGGGGTGATCCTATTGTCTCCCTTATGGTTTCACTCCCAATATGTTGGGTGGTGTTCTCCCCTATTCACTAGAACCTAGAGTTTTTATCTGCTCCAGACTTGACTTTTGTGGACCAAGATGGGGATTGGGAGATGGTGAAGAAGAAAATAAGAGGATCTATAAAAGTTGATGTTGGCTCAAATTCTAATGTTGGAATAGCCAAAGAGAAGACCATCAGACGAAAAGCTACAATGTGGGATTTTTCTCAAGTTACCCAACTTCCTTGGAAGACACAAATAGATGCCAAAAATGAAGTTTATCTCATAGAATATAAGAGGGTTCAATAATCATATAAATTAATAGTATGTTATCAAAAATAATATTTTTAAGCATTGGGTGGAAATTATTCTTCTACGGGGAGTTAAAGTGTCTTGGATTTTTTTTGAACAAATGATAGCCTACATCTGGCCAAGTTCTTGCTTTGTGTATAGTGAGGCCACTTGTTTGTTGAGTGGAACTACCACTATATGGGATTCAAACAAGATTTTAGGTAAGATGATCTCCTCTTTTCCACATTTCTTGGTCTATGAGTTTGTAGAAAAGGATCTTACTTGGAATCTACTTTTCTATGCTCCCAATATACGAGGTGGAAGAATGCAAGTTTGGGAGGATGCATCTTGTCTTATTGGTAGTAGTTTTTCTACTAATTGATTGTGTGTTGGGGACTTCAACACTACTTCACATCAGTTAGAGAAGTAGGGAGGTCTTGACAATTACTCTGATTGTATGTATGCCTTAAATAATTTCCTTAGATAGAATGATTTAGTGGACATTGACTTGAGTGGTACCCCCTTTACTTGGTCTAATAATAGGTCCAATAATCACCTCATCTAGGTGAGGCTAGACAGAGTGTTTATTTTAGTAGGTTGGAATTTCCTCCTATCCACCTTCCTACATGCATTCCCAAAGACTATATCAGACCACTTCATGATTTTATTTAGCGAGGCTAAACACAACCCTCAGGGAATTAAACCTTTCAAATACAAGATAAGGTGGGACTACCACCCTAACTTTGAGAAGTGTATCAAAATTTTGAGGAACTTTAAACTGGAGGGGGAAATCATGTATAGGTTTGATAAGAAACTTGAAATCATAAGAAGAGAACCTACCCACTAAAAAAAGATGACATTTGGGGACATCTTCAAACAAAAAAAAGAGATTGAGAACAAGTTGTAGGAATGTCAACTTTCATTGGTTAATTGGCTAATAGAGATGTAGACGAGGGGGTCACTAGCAAAGAAAGAGAGCTAAGAAAGAAATGAAAGGATATCAATATAAAGGAGGAGATCTTTAGGAAGAAATGATCACAAATTGAATGGTTGATTGAGGGTGAAATAAATATGACCTTCTTCCATAGATCAAATCCAAAACATAATAATACAATCACTAGATGATTGGATAACTGGGGCAAGGAACTTGTTGAGGAGGAAAAAATGGGAAGTTGGGCATACAAGTATTTTTAGTATATTTATAATCAGAATTTGGCACCTCAACATCTTAGTAAGAGAGATGATCTCCTCAGATTCACCACACTAGTGATGAAAAATGTGATAAATAAGGGATTGCTAAAAAGAAAAATGGAGGAAGTGAAGGTGGCGATTTTCTCCATGGGAGCCTATAAAACTCTAGGCCCTGATGGTTTCCCCAAATCTTCTTTCTGGAATTCTAGGTTCTACTTAAATATGTCTCACCCATGTTGCAATGGATTTCATTAAAAAGGGGATATTTCTTTAAGTGATGAATCATATGTACATTGTTATGGTCCCAAATATTGGTGAACCTACTAAAATGAGAGATTTTGGACCCATAAACTTCTGTAACACAATCTAAAAAATCATATATAAGATCTTCATTAATAGGCTAAAACCTCTCCTTGGCAACTTCATTAGTTCCCCCCAAAATGGATTTGTTTCTAAGAGATAGATTTTGGATACAAACATTACTTCCCATGAAGTGATGCATACAATGCAAAGAAAAAAGAATATTGGTATGGCCATGAAGCTTGACATCTCCAAGGCCTATGATAAAGTGAGAAATAATTTTATTTACAACACCTTGTGCATCTAGGATTTGATTGGAGATTCATCTCAATTGTTAAAGAAATAGTTAATTTTGGGTGGTTTGATGTTATTTTTAATGGAACCCCTAGATTTTTTTTAAGACTGCAAGGGGGTGAGATAGGTGATCCCCTATCCTCATATCTATTCATTATTATAGTAGAAGTTCTTGGAAGGAACTTCTTGGCCATGGAAAATATCAAGAAGTTAAATTAAAAAGGAGTCAAACTGACTAGTACTCTCCCTCTGGAGGTATCACAACAAATTTTGGATGACACATTCCTGTATGGGATTGCATTCATTAGGAAATCTAGACACTAGAAGAAGTTACTAGGGGACTATGCTATTTTTTCTAGCCAATAGATCAACTATCATAAGAGAATAATCTACTTCTTTAATTCCATGAGAAGTTTGTTGGATAAAATAACTAATGAATTACAATGCCAATAGGATAATCTTCCAAACACTTATTTGAGATTACTCATCACTATTAAAGAGGTATCTCCCTAGTTTTGGAACACCATTGTTGAGCACATCTAGAGGAAGCTAGCGGGTTGGAAAGGCAAGTTCCTGAGTAATGCAAGAAAATTACAACTTCTCATTACCTCCTTACAATGTATCCTTTTTTTTTTTGTCCCTTTTAAGATTATTTGGTAAGGTTAGATATCTAATTGAGAAAATGCAACAGATTTTCATATGAACTGAGATAGAGGAACGCTCGATGATGAATTTAGTTATATGGGAGGAGGTTTGTAAAAAAAAATCTTGAGGAGGTTTAAAATTGAGAAAAATTTGTGATAAAGCCTCAATGACAAAGATTGGTTGGAGATTGATTAGCAAGGAGATTAGGTGGCCCCAGATCATGAAGGGGAAATATATTAGGGGAGGTGATTTGCAATATAACCTTGGAAACAATGATCTTGAAATAGGTTCAAGTATTTGGACTAATATAGTTAAAATTTGGAAAATTTTGAGGAAGGGTATCAAATAGGTCATAGGGGATGAGAGAAGGATTAGATTCTAGGAGGACAACTAGTTGGGTTTCATCCTAGACAAATCCTAGTTTTGTCCTCTGAAGCAAGCATGCATTGAACGAATTGGGTTAAAAGTGAGTAACTATATTGCTAATAATGGGAGGTGGATTAATTTACACCAAAGACTTTTAGGTCATCCACTGGCCTAAAATCTACAAGAATACATAGATAAATTACAAGTCCTAGCTTTCCCAATGGAGGATGTGGTGGTGTGGTTGTATAATTCCCTAGGAGACTTTAGTATTAAATTTGTATGTAATACCCTCATTGGTCCTAAGGGGTGCACTGATTGGAAATGTGTTTGGAATCTAGGGATCATCCCAAAAGTTAATATCTCTAGTGGATGACCCTACATGGTAGCATATTGACAATTTACAACCTTAAGAAGAAGGGTTTCTAATTAGTTAATAAGTGTATCTTATGTTAGTCAGAGGAAGAAACTACACCCCATTTTTTGGTATATTGTTTCTATGTCTAGGAGGTGTGGTATAGAATCTTGCTTAGAATTGGCTTATAATGGGTGTTTAATGACAACCTACAACAATTTATTTATGGATGAGAGCTCTCTGTTCATCACCCTCTTATAAGGTTACTATGGAAGATGATTCCTCCATAAGTTTTTTGGTAATTATGGAAGGAAAGAAATAATTAGATCTTCATGGATAGATCTTCTCCCCTTCTATCATTACCCATATGATCACTAAATCCTTATATGAGAATATCACTCATTGGAAATGGTGGACCCCTACTTAGCACCTGACTCCCTACGAGTGGGTTATTGTGGATAATCTGCATATTAGGGATCTTGTCTCAAAAATTGACAACTCTCAATTGATGGCTAGACAAAGAGTTAAATGGAAACCCCTAGCCCCTCTATGGCTAAAGCCAAATTTTGATGTTTTTCCAAAGGGGGGTCAAGCTATTGTAGTGGATGTTATAAGAGACCACCATGTAAACTTTGTTCTTGACTATGCCTACAACTATGGTGAAAATAATAGTAATTATGGCGAATCTATGGGTCTATTTTGAGGGATCAAATTATCCACCTTCTTGGACATTCAAAAATTAATTATGGAGGGAGGTTCTCTATTAATAATTGAAGCCTTGAAAGG
This sequence comes from Cupressus sempervirens, assembly GCA_028749045.1. Taxonomy (NCBI): domain Eukaryota; kingdom Viridiplantae; phylum Streptophyta; class Pinopsida; order Cupressales; family Cupressaceae; genus Cupressus; species Cupressus sempervirens. The sequence continues at coordinate 133,655,188 of CM053788.1, read as the reverse complement.
AAGTAATAATGTTGGCTACAATGTTTCTCATCTTATTAAAGATGGTCGCAGCTTTATATCGAGACTCTAGGATGTGTCCATTCAACACTTTTACTGGGAAGGCAATGGTGTGGTAGCTGCATTGGATACAATTGGGCACACTACCCTTGATACATGTACCTAGAGGAGTATGAATGAGCTTCCAACTCAAATTTAGGAATTAATTGTGAAAGATACCAAATGATGAGGAAATCATATATAATGGGTTTAGTTTTAGTGTTTTGGTGTGCACTTATTACTAGATAGGGTTCACCAAAAGGTAACCATATAAGTAATAGTTGGGATAGAATCATGATTGGTTGGAAAAAGGGTAAAAAATGATGATAAAATTTTCCAAATTTGGTACATTGATTTTTGTGAGATTTGGCGGGATTGTGCCTAAAGTGAAAGGATAGAGTATTTTAAAATAAAAAGTTCTAATATTAGAAAGAGCGTAAGTGGAGTTTTAAATAAGATGGAGAGTACTTAGGGTAATAGTCAGAATTCATGGATTGAGCCTTTTAAGTGGTATTATTTCCTTGTGTCTTTGTATTTCCAGGTATCCATCATTTCATTTTCTTAAACTAGAAGGTTCTAGGTGTTCTCTCTAGTTTTTTTAGTCTCTATCTAGGTTGGGTTAGGGTTATGTCAGATACTTCTAAAGATTTCATTAGCAATTTGGGAGAGAGTGGAGAGATGGGTAGAAAACCTATCCATATTGAGCCAAACCCTATCAAGAATTACAAGGAGGAGACATGGACATATTTGAGAGAAGGCAGGTTAGTGTCATTTATGCAATACATTGAAGGATATGGAGAAGCAGTTTTATGCAATTTGTGAACTCATGGAATAACATGAGGGTGGTCATGAATGGGATCTCATTTGAGATCAATGAAGAGGTCATAGCTAAATTTGGTGACCTATCTTTGGAAGGTAGAAACTGGAGGAAACAAACTAGTGTCACTAATGAAGTGAGTAATAGATCCCTAGAAGGAGGTATGCTATTTTATTTGAGATCCTAGAGTAGAGGATTGATGGGATCACTAGGTTTTTTGTGAGGGTGACACACTTGGTGACCTCCACCCTTTACTTACTACATATAGAGAAGGAGGATCTTACTTCTATGGTAGGGGTGGACACCACAAGCTCGCTTTATAGGTTCTTATTAGATGACTGGCTCTGATTGCTACTCTAAAAGCTAGAGGAAAGGAAGAAGAACAAGGGGAATTTCTTCATTAATGCTTACTATGGTACAAAAAAAACAAGTAGTTTTCCCTTCCTTAATTAATAATCTTTATTAAATTTTAGTCAATAAACAATATCAACTCTCTATATATAAATCCATAATCATAATAATTTATTCTTCTTATTTATTATATATGGTTTATTATATATTTTAAAAATATATAAAGCATTTAATCATATATAAATATAGCAAGTGAGGTGGAATATGCAATGAATTTAGTTACACCAATAGTAACTTGGGGCTCACTTATTACTATATGGCCTTAAGTTCCAATCTATATACTAACATGATAATAAAGTAAGAATAGTGGGAGAGAGAAAGTAAGAGTAGATTTATGAATGGAATCTATATTTGAAAAGTTTTATAATTTATTTATGAATTTTGATTTTATGATAGTTAACTTTTGACATTCACTAAATTAACTTTTATTGTAACTTATTACTAAGATGGTTAAATCTCATTAGTAAGAAATATTCTTAATTATAGCATATTATTTTTTATTTAGTATTAATAGTATCTATTAAACAGTAAAAATTAACTACTTACCATTTTTATTATTTTATTCTTTAAAGCTATGTCATTTATTATTATCATTTTATAACAAAAAAAAATCCTCAGCTTATTTTTATAAGTTTTTATTTATTTATATAAATGATAATAATGTCTCTTTTATATTGTAAAAATTAATTTAAAGTTTATTAGATATTAAAAATTGAATAGCATTATATATAAATAGTAATATTTTTGTCTAGATGTGAATTTAATAATGTTAATCATCTTTACAATTCAAATATTATCCTACAAATGATATGGTGAATTTATAGATTCTATCTACTATACAATTTTTTTAACATTAGTTATTTAATTTGATTTATTTATTTTTATTCTTTGTTGGAGGTTGTTTTAACTTATTAATATGCACCTATTAATTTTACCACATACTAAGGCTTTATTTCCATATTATATTTGTGTAAAGGCTATTCTTATTTTATTTTTGATTTACATGAAAGAGAAATAACATAAGGTCAATCTCTAAAGTTTAGTATTTTATTATAAAATAATAATCAATGGTGAAGATCTAATAAAGATGAAGGCCTACCTGTAGGTCTTTATAAAACTTGAATAAGAGCTTGGTGTAGCCTATTCCTTCTGTATATGAGAAATGTTAGTATGCTAATAGAAACCAAATTTAAATAAAGCTTCTACAAACTAAGCAAAATTCATAAACTTCAAGATAGACTAAGATGAGCTCTCAATTGAGAATATGAGCCATTAATGGACTCTCTCAATAAGAAGCTCTCTTGTTGAGTAGCTTTATCTAAATGGATAGGATGTATGCTCAATATGCTTCCAAAGGCTTCAATGGATGATTGTGGATTTTTGGATAGATGGCTTTAGTATGGATTTGGCTCTCAAAATAGCATTATAACTTTACTTCATGGATTGTGTTATTTTGTAAAGGGGAAGGATCCAATTTATAGGCAAGAGGCTTGAGGGATTGAGGGCTAAGATGCAAGGATGGGAAAAAGCTTATGGAAGGCTCAGATTGCATGAGAGGAGAGCACATGGATTGTGCTTCCTTATAGCCAATCAAGGAGTGACACATGTCACATGGTGAGAGGATGGAGGAAAGGGCAAGGATGAGTCAACAAAGGAGGCTCAAGAGATAAAATCTTCATAAAGACCCTCATAATGACTTGTAAGAGCAATAAAAGGGCTTGTAAGAGTCATTTATGACCTAGTGGACTTCATAAAGTTTTATGGTTGAGATATTTTGAGGGTGATGAGAGAAAATTCGACTTGGACTTGATTAGGAAGGTTTTAAGCTTGCTTAGGCTTGTGCAAATGATTAGAGGATGGATTAGGATGGTTTAGGATTAGCTTAGGGATAGGCAAGTGGATGGCATTTAATGAGGGTGGGTGAAGGAGGAGATATTTGTTAACTTTGGCTTGGGTTAGTAAGTCTTAACCCATGTTTAGGGAATGTGACAAGGTTAGGAGGGGATTAGGATTAGGTTTAAAGACATCTTCTAGAAGAGTCTAGATTTTGGAGGAGGATAAAGACTTTCTAGAATAGTCTAGAATTTCCTAGGATGAGGATGAAGACTTTCTAGAAGAGTCTAGAACTTCTTAGGATGAGGATAAATTAGATTTTTAGGAAATAAATAAAGTTTTATTTATTTCAAGGGTTTGGGTTGAGGAGATATTTATTAAAACTTTTTTAATAAACATGAGGATTAATATTTAATTTTAATTAAATATTTTGAGTTGGGATTAGGGGTAGGAAATGATGGGATTAGCCTTTAATCAAAATTAAAGAAGGATTAGAAGATTTTGGAAGAGGTTATTGGTCATAAGGAAATTGGCCAACTTTTGGGAAAAAAATAAATTTTTTATTTATTTTAGGATTTTTGATCAATTTATTAATTAAATAATTAATAAATAAGGAAATAATGTTTAAATAAGATTTAAACATTTTTGGGAGGGATTCCTTAATTAAATATTTTTAATTAAGATAAAAGGATTTAATGGCATAAAAATTAATTAATTAATAAATGATGATGTCATCGGGAATTTTTCAGAAAATAAAAATACTTTATTTTCTAAAGGATTTTTAGGTGTCTACATTTTGCCCCTCTTTGATGTGATGCCGCAAGTGGCATGACATCAAAGATAAGAAAATAAGATGCCCAAGGCTAGAGCAGAAGAGGAGAGAATGGACTATGAGATGCCCCCTCAAGAAGGCAGCGGGGAGAGAAAGCGAGGCTTGGTGGCTTCTTGAAAAATACAAGAATCTGGGATGAGCAAGGAGACTCAAATTGGATTAAGAGAAGAGGTTTAGTTAGATCAAACTCTTACTATGGGAGAATGATAAAGGGAGAATCAGAGGCACAAGAGGAAGCAAGCTTAAGATCTCAGGGATTGCAGAGGATGAAGGAGCGGAGCGCTATAAAAAAGAATCCAGGATAGGGAGATGGATGAGGGGATTATAAGGATGATGCAACAGGATTTCAAAGAGTTAGATTGGCGGAAGATGGGTTTCGGAGATCCCTAGGACTAGGATTGTGGATCTCAAAAGATGAGGCTTGGTGGGTTGATTTGGATTGGTGGATCCCTAAGACTAGGATTGTGGATCAATAAAGCTAAGAGTGATGAGTGATTCAAAGAGATACTGATGCATCAGCTGGGGTAGGAGAGACAGATGCTGGATATGGATGGGGGATAATGGAGATGAAGGAAAACCATTGAAGCTTTTTGAGCGGGGGGATACTTCAAAGAGAAGTACCACCATGTAGTTGAGCACTAGATTTGCTATAGGACTATTGGTTAATTGCCAAGGTTACCAAGAACATCAAGGCCTTTTCACCAACCGTCCAAAGGACTGACAAACTAACTCAAAACAAACACACAAGGATTGCCCCAGCATCACACATGAATCCTAGAGGAAGCAGCGTGGAAATGACAGTGAAGAACCCACAAGCAGAAAAGAAAAACAAATGAAAGACCTGATCAAGACCTTACGCTCTAATTGCCCCATTCGCAGCATACCATGATATGGAAGATCGTGGCAACCTTGAGGAGGGAACAAGGAGATTGCTTGGAAAAGATACTTCAAGACCCAAAAGGGAAGATCCCAAATCAAAAGAAAGTGAAAATCTAAAAGAGAGCCGTTTGCCAATGAGATGGGTAGGACAAGGCACTAACGGACCAAGATCAGACATGAGGAAAGCTATATCCTGCAAGGACCTATTGGAGAGCACCGAAGCTAGTGGATTTGGATGAGTGACGCATCTAGCAAGCTGAACTAAGAAAGATAACACTTTGGTGACAGGAAATCTAGCTAAAGGATGTGTTGGAATAACTAACCAAGATGTGTGATGGGTGCAAGATGCTGATCAAGGACGAACTAACATGAACACTGGATAGATACAATGGTACTAAGTTAAAGAGGATGTACAAGCTGATGGACCAAGATATGTTACAAATGTACAAGTTTGTTCATGTTTTGGTTTTTGTGAGATGGAAATGTTTGTGAAGGATGGGATGTCTATAATAGGTGATAGGTGGATAGGTAGATGGTTTGCGAAAAGCTTAAGGAAAATGGAATTCTTTGGGTGCATGTGATAGGATACAAGCTAGGATACAAGATTATCTACAATTTGGAGTATGGTACAAGCTTTGGACAAGATTTGGATATACAAGGTATGGTACAAGACTTACAAGGTATAATACAAGCTTTGGTACAAGATTTACAAGCTGTATAGGAGGTATTTACAAGCTTCATCAGATTTTGGATATTTGGTTGGAACACCAAGGGAACAAGCAAGTGTGTCTTATGGGATGGTGGGTAAATGGATGAGGGATAGGATAGTGATAGATAATGGATCCAAACATCATATAGAGATTTCAATAACATGGTTGTGTCATAATGGTACGATTATGACTAGAGATATGCCTAAATTATGAGGGTACTATCTAACTGATATTCATTTTCTTAGTTCTAATCAAATTATAGATCCCTATAGATACTTTTAGAATTATATTAAGTAGATTGGTATCATTCCTTTGTGTTAAGAATCTTTTGAGCATCCTAAATAGTAATTAAGTCTTAGAGTGTCACATCGTCTTTCATTTTTCATTAAAATTACTACCAAGATAAACCAAGGAAAATAATATTTATGAATAATAATCAGAGGAAATCCTATCAAGTGTTCAATTTATGAATGAAAGCATCACTAATAATTAGTCAGAGTTGGAGGGCTATTACGACTCCTCTCCTTGTATATTAGAGAGCTCAAAACTATTGTGTTCTTAAAATGCTAAAATAAAAAAAGGGCCACTCATAATGAATCAAACTTAGTGTGTTTCCATAGCATACTCTTAAGTTCATCCCACTTAAGTACCAAGTAAACCTCATTGAAGGTCCTAGGTATTGTCCTTTTGTCAAGTCTTCTTCATTTGTGGTTGGTAACATTCAAAACTCTTCAATGCTTTCCTTCTAGTTTCTTCTAACTCAATTAGGTTAGAAAGTATAACCTCCATAGGCCCTTATTTCATCAAAGCTAGTTCTTTAATCAAACCCAAAGTAGGAAACACAAAAAAAAAAAATAGTCTTACTTCTCTACCATACATGAGAGTATAGGGTGAGTTACCTATTGACCCCTTAGAGATTCTTTTGTCATCCCAAAAAGCCAACTTCAACATACTGTGTCAAGCCCTCTAATTCTTCTCAATGGTTCCTATAATTTGAATTAAAAAAAAATTGTCAATTCAAATTGACCATTACCATGTAGGTAATAGTTAGATGAGGCATTCAAGTATATGTTTTTTTCTCAAATACTATTTTGAAATATTCATACCAATAAAATACAAGGAGTTATAAAAAATAATAGAATCTGGAACAACAAACCTAACCAAAATATCCTAATAGGAAACAAGGGATGAAGTTTCATTAGAATCCTTAAGAGATACAACTTCTTCCCACTTAGTAAAATGATCATTTGAATGTATCCTTGTAGAGATCAGGAAAATACCATCCAACTCTCATAATCTTAAGAATTTTGGTCCTAGGAGTAGAGCGTCTACTAACTACTCCATCATGGAATTTCTCCAAAATATTGTCAATTTAGTCTGGTTCTACATATCTCAATAAAAATCCATGATAATCCTTTCTATACAAAATATTTTCAATGACTAAAAATGGAATGGCTTATAATTGGTAATACCTTCTCTTTTCATTGTTCAAAACTTGGAGGCATTGACTAGTTAGTAGATAATGTTTCATTTCTACTACTTAACTAGCCTCCTCACTCTATTTTGCATCACTATTATGTAGGACAACATCTACATCCTCTGGTTCATCATCAAGTGGTTGTCTAGCTAGGTATTCACACAAGCCTTATCCTCTAATCAACTTAGTAGTATTAATCTAAATAACACATTACATGAATTTTTTGATCCATCCAACCATCTTATGGTTAAGATCATTGTTCAACAAAGTCTTTAATACTAGGGTGTACAACCATAAGATGAATGGTGTTATGTAAAACTGAATCTCTCAATTTTCTTAGACTTCTAATGATAGCCAAAATATGTTTTTCAACAAAAGTATACCTTTTTCATATCCATACAAGCCCTAGCTATAGAAGGCTATGGGTTTCTCTTGATTATCATCATTATTTTGTAACAACACTATAGAAGTGGAATTTTTTCTTCCAAACAAATACAAGATAAAGTATTTTGGAAAAATAGGATTGATAAGAGTAAGTGGTGTAGAAATATCTTCTTTTACTTCTTCAAAATAATGTCTAGCTTCCTTAGTCCAAGTGAATTGGGATATATTCTTCTTAAGCATCTTAGTCACCGGTCTATCTAATGATGTAACGTTTGGAATGTGTTCAGATCAACCACAAATAGAAATAATAATTATATATAAACATAACCAATATTGGAAAGTAATGAATCACATATAAGAGAGCATAAGACAAAGATTTAACATGGTTCACCCAAATGTCGGGCTACATCCACCAAAAACAAGTCCATTATTATTATTATCTAGTAATTACAATCCACAATCCCTTATATCTCAATACTATGATAGGAAGCTATAATTTCATCATACATTATGAACTCCCTAATCCTAAGCCATTTTATACAAAATTAGGGCTAGAATCAGTTGTCCAATAGGAAAATTGAAGCTAGCACCTTTTATAATAGTGAGCCATTTTTGGCTCTAGGGGCCCTACTCCCTAAAAGCCTTTCATGGCCATTGCCCCTTGACTCCACCCTATACTGAAATATGGAACACACCTATGGTACTACCCATTGACCTTGTCTTGCAGGCGCTACCCCCAAACCATTGAAGAAATTATTTAGGGAGAAATCATGTTCAATACACCTTTGAGTCTAATTAGGTTTCACATCACAACAATCTCCCACTTGGAGATTGATCAAATTCTACAATAATAACCTCCCACTTAGAGAATGATCATAGCAAGTCACTAAACCTATAGCTCCCATTAGAATATCAAACCACCTTGGACATTGAAGTTTTTTTTTTTTTTTTAGTCTAGAAGACCAACCAAAGCTAAAGAAGAGTTCAAATTCTCCCTTCTGACTACCTCTTGACCCTATCTTGGGGGCACTACCCCAAAACCCTCATAGAAATAATTTGGGGAGAAATTAAATTGAATAAACCTTTGAGTCTAATTATGCTCCACATCAAAACATAATGAGCCTTCTAACAAAATTATTCCTACCTAGGTAAACTTGCAATGCTTTCTTGTGTGTTGATAGGGGCAAGGCTAGGATGACCTCCATCCTTTTAGGTTCTATGGCAGTTCCATGCTTGGAAACAACATATCCAAGAAACATTTCTTCATGAACAACAAATATGCACTTTTAGGACTCAAGGATCCTCCATACTCTCTGCACCTTTCAAAAATATGCCTCAAATATGTATGATAGTCATTAGTATCCTTAAATAAAATAGTAATATTATCAAAATAAATAAGTACAAATTTGTTTATCAAACTATGAAAGGCCATCTCCATTTCCTTTTTGAAAGTTGCATCAATATTAGACAACCAAAAAGTCATCGTTCTATATGTTTTACTTCCCAACTTAGTGATGAACGTAGTATTATGTTGGCCCTCCCCCTTTACTAGGATATGATTATATCCAAAAAAAAAATCAAGAAAATATAACATATCAAATTTGGAAACTATTTGCAAAATATATTCCATGGAGGGGATTGGATGGTGATCCTTAAGACAGGCCCTCTTAAGGTCTTTAAAATCTACACAAAGTCATATCTCACCATTTTTCTTCCTAAGTGGAACTATGTTAGATACCCAAGAAGTGTGCTTAATGGAAAATATAATTTTACCTTTAATTTGTTGATCTCAAATTGGTTTTGACAAGTGAGTGTCAACACACTTAAGCCATTTACTTAATACCGAACTAGTAATACATGTTGAGCACAACATGTAAATATTAGACCATGCTGAGTTACAATGAGTGCCAAGTCACTCAAGTACTAAGTAGATAGACCATGCCGAGTGATTCATAAGCCAAGTAAGTAGTGGATGCTGAGCAATGTAGGTGTCAAGTTATAGTATAAAGAATAGTGCATGTCAAGCATCAGAGACTTCATATGCCCAGTGACATAGTTTTGACATAATTTTTGTAATGGAAAAAAAAACTATGTAACCATTTTTGAGCTGACTTAAGATTATATTTTGATATTTTGAAGATAAGGATGAATCTCTCTTTGAATTCCCTATGCAATAACATGCAAGTAATCAGAAACTAAGAAGGATTAGGTAGAAAAATGGATGAATCTCAGCTGTAGATTCATACCTAACCCAAAGCCACCTAAGTCTTCTTAAGGATGATGTAAAACCTAAAATATCTATTAATGAAGGAGAATCGAAGGAGTGAACAAGATAGTTTGCATGCAAAGCATTCAAGGTGACTTAGAAGTTATTAAGAAAGAGTGAATTGCAAAATTATTAGAGAAGAATAGAGGATAGAGAAAAGGATAAATCATTGAGACATTTGATCATGAAGGATCAAGAAGACATTTTTTAGAGGTGATCTATTATTAGGCAAGTAAGTGCCAAGCAAAAGATCTATGTTGAGACATTTTAATAGGCGATTTCAATCAAATCTCTTAATAGAGTAGTCCTAACAGGCTATATGAAATCCTATAACAGGGTGCTTACATAGTTGTGAGTTGAAGTCCTCTAACAACGCACACTTCTAATAGGGTGTTGAAATTCTCTAACAAGGTGGGACCTAATAGTCTTTGTAAGCTTTTAACAAGGTAGACCTTTCATAGGGTAGATCATGTTTCATGGTAAAAACATTGTAACCTTCATTGGGTACACTTTATTATTGTAATAGTGAAGATTTGTGGGTGTCATCCCCAACTCAATTTTACCTTCTCACTTAGAGGGTTTCTAGGTAATCATATATGGTGTTATGTGTGTGAATTCTTACATGGTTATATGATTTAGATGCATATTCTTTACATGTTATTTTAGATTACTTATTAATGCATAAGATGAATGAATGGTGAAAGTTTTATGGGTCCAAGGTTAAACTACTGATTCACCCCCACCCCCCCCCCCCCTCAAAATTTTACTTTTCCTCTTGTAATTCAAACAAAATAATATTATTTAGTTCAACCTTCATGGGTGTTTCTAGCTTAGGATTAATGGGCCTTAGCTTCTATCAGTCTAGTTTTGCATCAGGAAACAACTCTATAGTATTCTAGAATAAGTGGGGTTCATACCTCTCAAATCATGATACTCCCACGAAAAAAGAGTCACTAAAATCTTGGCATAAGGAAACAAATTCCTTTTGTTTATCCCTTGAGCATACCTTGCCAATCTTTAGAAACTTATCTTTGAGTACTTCAACTAATAGATAGTGTTCTTCATTCACTATGAAGTTTCCCATGTCGCTCCTAAGATGATGATAATCATTAGAAATAGACTCAAGGGTGACCAACCCCTCATGAAACTTTTTATATTTCAATTGAAAAAGACGATCATTATTTTGTTGTTTTAATTTCTTATGATTTCCTTTAGAAATTTCAACCTCTTCCATTAAAAAATTTAGAATATGTTTATCATTGTCAAAAAATTTCCAACTATTTTGGTTGTTTAAGATAGAAGGCCTTACAACAACCTTCATTCATTGTTGTATCTCCACATTTTTAACCTCCTTGGGAATGTAAAATTTAGATCTCATGGAAGCAAACTTATATTCTTTCTTGTTGTGATTTCTAAGCATAGAAATAAAGTTAAAAGCATAAAAGGATCCAATCAATTCCTACACCATATGCTTATAGATCTTAAGTATTTTAATTTTATTACTATTTGTATTGTGGACTTGATTAAAAATTAAATCACTATCCCCAAAAGTTTGTAAACACTTAGTACATTTCTTCCTAGCCAACTCTAGGCCATCAATTAGTGCCTCATACTCTAGTGTATTATTTTTATAGCTGAAAGTAAAACAAATAGTAGATTAATACCTTTTATTTTTAGGTGAATTCAACATAACACAACTAGTAGAACCTATCTTTCTCCTTGCATCATCAAAACACAACTATCATAACTCACTATGCTATTTATTAGACTCTTGTGTCTCTCCTTTGACCAAGTTTGGAATCAAAGTATGTTGCTTGTGCATGATGTAAATTATACAAATCCTAGCTACCCCCACATGCTAAAAGGATCTTCTTCTAGGTTCTCAATTCCACACTCATCTAGGATTATATCTTTTATATTCTTAGTAGGGGTATTAGGAACTAGGACAATGAACTATTTCTTATGAAATTTCAAGTTAGCATTGATGGGGTTGGGTGTGTAGGGATCTATATGGTCTTTATCAAACTCTTCAAATTTCACTTGGACTCTAGTGTCATACCTAGTCTTGAAAAATAAATCAGACCAATTTGTAAAAAGATACCCACCCATATTAGCAGTAAAATCCCTACTTGGGCACATAGAAAAGAGGGGTGGTAAGTCAATAATATAGATATCTTGTGGGATTGAAAAACAAGGTTACTCATGCAAGGTAAGACTAAAATCATTAATCACACCAATAGCTCTAACAACTGAACCATCTAACTACATAACACCCTTCTTAAAAGGCTCATAAGATAATCCTATCTTATCATTTACTAACTTAAGTTTGAATGAATTACCAACACTTGAGTCTATCATACAATTATTGACTAAGAACTTACCAATGATCAATGTGACATAGTCTAAGGGTGATGGTCTCACCTTATGGACTTCCTAACTAGTTTGTGATTGAAGTGAACTAACAACTAGAACTCTAGAGTGCTCTTGGATAGGCTTGCCATATATTGAAACTCTTGGCAATGCACCCATCATTATCTTCTTTTGTCTAGTAACAATCAATTCATCTAACATAGAAATACTTACATGAGTTTTCTTCATTTTGATCTACAATATTGATAGAACTCAAGCTCACCTTTTATTGTCCCTTCTCAGTAATACTGTCTACTTGAGTTGGCTAATGAAGGATGATCGTTAGGAAAATATGAATATTAATATCCTTTGAGACCACAATAGGGGCTTTTTGTCTTGTAGAGATTAGTTAATTTTCTTCAATGGACCTCTTCTTTGACCTTGTAATGAATGAAACAAGGGTGTAGATTAGATTATTTATAAGTTGTGAGTTCACCTCATAAAAGTTCCCCTCTTGAAAATTCATTAGACACATATCACATATACCCTAGTCACTTGGATCAATGGACTATATTGGTTGAACTTGGGTAATAGGTATCAGGTTTGTTGCAAGCATGAATACTAATTATATTCCTATGGCTGAGTATTAAATAATGATATGTTACATTCATGATTGAGTTTGTTATTGATGTCAACATAGCAATTTTCTATGGTATTTGACATAAGAACAATAGAAAGATCAAGTTGGTATGGACAACTAGTTGAGAATTTTAACTATCCAAGGTTATGGGAGATGCTTTTGAGTATTTAGTATATCTAGTTAATGTCAAAAGAAGAAATGGTAAGTCTGGAAAAAGTTATGTAAGTTTTGGCGATGTCTATTTTGAGATAGAGTTTACAAAGTTATGTCCTGTTAAACATGTTATATCTCCTAACAAAATTATTATTTTGAGAATCGAGGTTGAGGATAAGAATAAATGTTGGTGACAATATGGATGAGTTTTATCTTCATCATATTGACTATATGGAAATATTTTCAAGTTTCAAGGTGGAAGATTAATGTTATCGCTAAGTGTGATGTGTTCTTAATGTGGTCCTATAATGATTAATTGAGAAGGTCTAATAGCCAACCCAAGAAATTTTTTATGGATTCGATATTAAGGAAGGAAATTTTACTTTATCACATGACATGGATGATGATTAATAATAAGAAACAATAAGATCATAATGCAAAGTTAAGCAGAGCAGTGTGAAAGTGAAGGAAAATTCATTGCTGAGGTTTTGCTAAGTGATCTGAGGTTTGATATTTGGATCCAAGGTTTATGACCCTATCTACAAGGTCTATAAATGATTATTTAAGTTGATAGAACAAAGGAATGCAGAAAATAATAGTAAATTACTTGTTTGAGTAGTGAGCTCCTCTTGTAGTTGAAATTGCATGCTTGGGTAGTGGGCTCATCTTGCATACATTGTACCACAACTCCTAACAGGGTTGACACAACTCCTAATAGGGTTAAAATATCCTAATAGGGAATCTATGTACTAAATTTTGTAATAGACTCCTAAAAAAGTCCATCCTATAATAAGGAATATTTATATTAGTACATCATCTTGTGGGCATCATTCCCACCAAGGTTTTCCCTCTAATCAACAGTTTACCTAGTCAATATATCTTGTGTAATTGACTATGTGCGTCTTATTATGGTTTTTGATTACTTTGGTTGAATGGTTAAGTTTATTTAAAGGAGATAAATGTATTAATTGTTGGATAACTTATTCAACCCCCACCTCTTAGTTATCTTGGTAGAATATTGTTTCTAACAATTAGTATCAGAGCATCAGGTCCTTGAAGATAAACTTTAACAACTTTGGGAGATAATGGCTAGAGAATATAGTCCCAAGCTAGATAGAGGAAATTTTGACACAGATGTTATTAGATTTGTGCATAGATTAGAGCATTGAGTTTTAGGATAGAAGCACAAGTAAAGATAGATCCAGATCTGAAGAAGACATGAAGATCAAGGAAGGTATTGATCTAATTACAAAGAGAGAACAAGAAGGTATGGAAATTTTTTCTTGTTGGGCATGTAATAATTTTGGTCATTTTTCATCTACATGCCCTAGGAGAGTAAAGAAAACTAGAAGGAGTACACTTTTTGATGAAGATGAAGAATTTAAAGCATGTATGCAAAGATTCTTAAATGATTGTGATGATAAGGATAATGAACCTAAATCAGTTAAGAAAGAGGAAGTATTAGAAGAGATAGCTTTGAAAACTATTGTTGATCCAAAGGCTAACCATGAAAATGTAGAACTTATCATTAGCAAAGATTTGCAGAATGGGAATTAGATTGAAGAGAAGAGATTTGATCCTATAGAAGAAGAAAGAGTTGAGTTGAGGACTCCTAATGGCTTTCCAGAAAGAAGAAATAGGTTAGTAACAAAAGCAACAGGAGCTATGTTAGTAGATAATGATGTATCCAAGATTCTTTAGAGAGAAGCTATGAATACACTAGTCTACACTATGAACAGAGTGCAAGACAGGAAAGACACAAACATAGCCCCTTATGAACTATGGTTTGGTCACTCACGTACAGTTAAGCATTTCATAATTTTTGGGAGTAAGTGTTATATCAAAAGAGATGATGATATTGGTAAGTTTTATGTTAGAAGTGATGAAGGTACATTTCTTGGTTATTCATTGAAAAGTAAGGCTTATAGATGTTATAATTAGATAACTAAGACTATTATGGAAAGTGCAAGTGTAAGAATTAATGAAAAATTCAAGATATAAGAGAGAATAGTTAATTACAATTTAGATGATGATGTTGTTACTAAGCTAAGGAATGATGAAGTCTTTATTGAGATTAACAATGATTTGCAGAATGAAGGAGAGCCAAGGTAAGAATAAAGCTCAAAAACTTTAGTAGAGCCAAGAGTTGAGATAGAAACTCCTACTTCCAGAAAGAATATGATAAAGAATCACCCATCCAAGCAGATCATCATAAGAAAAGACAAAGGTGTGATGAAAAGAAGCAAAGCCAATGAAGAACTATGCTTGATATCTCAAATTGAACCTAAGAATCTAGATAAAGCATGTAAAAGATGATTATTGAAAACAAGCTATGAAAGAGGAATTGGATCAGATAGTAAAGAATGAGACATGGGAATTGGTCCCCAAACCAATAGACAAGAATGTGATAGGAACTAAATGGGTATTCAAAAACAAGATGAATGAACAAGGTGAAGTTGTAAGAAACAAAGAAAGATTGGTATGTAAAAGTTACTCACAACAAGAAGGAATAGATTATGAGGAGATCTATGCTCCAGTGGCTAGAATAGAAGCAGTAGGATTATTCTTAGTCTATGCAGCACAAAAAAAATTCAAAGTGTATCAAATGGATTTCAAGCCAACATTTATGAATGGAGAACTTGAAGAAGAAGTGTACATTGAGTAGCCTAAAGGTTGCACTTTGACAGATGACAAGGACATAGTATGCAGATTGAAGAAAGAATTGTATGCCTTGAAACAAGCACCCAAAACTTGGTATGCAAGGTTGGACAAGCATTTGACAAAGCTTGGATATAGCGAAGGCATGAAAGATAGTAATATGTATTGGAAAGAAATTGATGATGGCTTGATGATTTTGGTAATTTTTGTTGATGATATCATATTTGGAGGAAATGATGAAGAAAGTGATAAATTTGCTAAAGAGATGAAGAAAGAATTTGAGATGAGTATGATAAGAGAAATGAAATATTTTCTAGGATTTTAGATTGTATAGAATAAAGAAGGAATCTGTATTCCTCAAACAAAGTATTTGAAGGATTTACTAAAAAGTTTTGAATTAGAAACATGTAAACCTATTGGAACAATTATGGTAACTAGACACAAGTTATCTACAAAGGATGAGACACCTATTGTTGAGAAAAAGGTGTACAAATCTATGAAAGGAGGATTGCAATGTTTGACTCACACAAGGCTAGATATAGGAAATGTAGTTGGAATTGTTAGAAGATTCCAATATGATCCTAGAGAAGCACATTATGTAATAGTCAAAAGGATATTTAGATATCTAAAAAAAAAACTGAGTTTGGATTGTGGTATGATAGATCTAATGATTTTACTCTAAGTGATTATAGTGAGGCAGATTGGGTAGGCAACATGGATGAAAGAAAGAACAGCAGTAGTGGAGCCTTCTTTCTTGGAGGAATATTAGTTTCTTGGTTAAGTAAGAAGCAAGATCACACATCACAAAGTACAATGAAAGTAGCATATGTTGCAATAGCAAAAAATTGTAATCAAGTTGTTTGGATGAAGAAGATGTCAAAGGACATACTTGGATAAAATTTACTAAACCTATTGTCATGTACATTGTGACAACACAAGTACAGTAAATATGTCTAAGAATCCAATATTGCACTCAAGGACTAAGAACATTTATATTAATTATCACATGTTAAGAGAGAAAGTTGCAGGAAAGGAAATTAAATTGGAGTATGTGAGCACTAAAGAGTAGATTGTAGATATATTCAATTAGCCTCCTCCCAAGGAGACTTTTGAGTATTTGCAAGGTATTCTTGGGGCTATGCCCCTTCTTACATCAGGGTAGAAGATGCAAGAGTGCACTACTCTAGTGAAATAGAGCATCATTGTTGTCTAGACTAATGCTAATGCTTCCTATATGGAGGAGTATCTGTGATGGACAAAATCATCTAGGACTCTTGTTGGATGTTGTTTTGAACAATGTCTTTTGACACTTGAGCTATTAAGAATTAGTTTTTGTAGAGTCTGATCTAGTAAATTTGGTTGTTAAAACCTTTGACATTGATGTCAATGGGGGAGAAGTTTGGCATAAAAAATAGAATGCATGATAGCTAGAGAAGTTTGGCATGAGTACAATATGTTTAGAAGAAGTACAATATGGAATGATAGTTTGATAGAATAAACATTGAGGTATATTAATGGGGGAGAATGATTGATGAAGAGGATTTGAAAAGAAAGATGAACAGTCTTTTGTTGATATTCTTGGAACTAGATTTTTTTCATCTATGTTGCCATCAATGCCAAAGAGGATGATAATTTCAAGCGTGAATGCTAATGATATTCCTATGGGGGAGTATTGTAGATATGTTACTATGGTGATATGTTACATTCATGATTGTGTTTGTCATTGATGTCAACATATCAATTTTTTGTGGTATTTGATAGAAGAACAATGAAAAGATCAAGTTGGCATGGATGACTAGTCGAGCATTTTAACTATTTTAGGTTATGGAAGATACTTCTAAGTATCTAGTATATGTAGTTAACTTAGAAAGAAGAAATTATAAGTCTAGAAGAAGTTATGTAAATTTTGGTGATTTCTATTATGAGATAGAGTTTAGAGAGAGATGTTTTTGTAAACTTGTTATATCTCCTAGTAGAATTGTTATCGTAAGAATCAAGATTGAGGACATGAAAGTGACATGTTGATAATGATATGGTTGAGTTCACTCATCATAACATTGAGTGTATGGAAAGATATTCAAGTTGAAAGCTAGAAGATTAATGTTATTGCTAAGTGTAACATGTTCTTAATGTGGTCCTATAATGATTAATCAAGAAGGTCTAATAGTTGAATTAGGGAATTATTTTATGGACTCAATATAAAGGAGGGACATTTTCCTTTATCACATGACATGGTTGATGATTGATGATAACCAATAGTAAGAGTAGAATGCAAAGTTAAGCAGAGCAATGCAGACATGAAGGGAAGTTCATTACTGAGGTTTTGCCAAGTGATCCAAGGTTTGATATTTGTACTTGAGGTTTTGTTGACAGAATAAAGGAAAGGAGAACTGTTGCCATTTTTTTGTATGCCCAGCCTGTCCAACACTCACTTCTAGTTTAATATTATTTAATGCCCTGGAAATATCAAAAAATCAATGATCAAAACCTTAGGTTATTTCTTTATTTCCTAAGTGACTGCGCTTTAACATTTCTACGGACCCACAACTCTCCTACCGTTGGATCTTCTTAGGATCTATGGACCTTGCCATGTCACTATGAGAAAATGCTTGACCTTTAGCTATAGCGACATAATGAGTGTTTGCCACATGGATTGGCAGGCCCAGTTTGGCAGTGGTGGTGTTTTTGTTTCTCTGGCGTTGAGTTTTGATAAAGCCCCCGACACTCACTATCTCGCTATCAGAAAACTCAAGCATCTCACCGTTAGTGACATAGCGAGTAACCATGAAATAAGTGATAGTGGGACCTCATGCAACATGGAAGGGTGACAATGCTTAAGTGGGATTCTGATCATCAGATCAATGCAAAATCAATAGTCCTCGCTATCTCACTATGAAAAGTTGCAAGTTGTTTACTCATAGCGACATAGAAAGTATGGGACCCACCAACCTTTAGAATGCCTGATGCAATTTCTTCACCCTTAGATTGACCTCAAATCAATGGATTTTTGTTATCGCGCTATGGGAAACTACTCAAAAGATATGCATAGTGACATAACACCTCGATGACACATGTCTTTGTGGGCCCAGCCAAGGTTGATAGTTAAGGGCTAGTAGTTATGTTGTAGGCCATCGCGGTTAGGATTTAAAAGGATGGTGTGGTTAGTTAGAAAAGCATGGTCAACTCAGGAGGACCCCGCAAGATGGCATGAAGATAAAAGGCTATTGGCCCATGTGGCTCATCTTGGTGCCAAGGATAGGTTGACTAGGTTGACCTTGTTGATTCATGAGATAGGAATAGTGAAAATCAAGAGTTCTACATGAATCTGATCTTCATGATCAATTCTAGCTACCAAAAGTGAATGCAAAACATATAGGAACACTCTACCACCTTGACCTATCTATCTACCTAGTCAAAGTGATTTAATGGTGTCATTTCTATCCTTTCAAGGCACTTTTTGTCAACAAAGATCAAATTTTCTTTAGATCCCCATGATTGTTCTCTGCAAGACTTAATGGCAGGTAGTTGAGAAGTCACTTCAGCTAGAAAAAATCTCAGTTATGCTTGAACTATAAAGGCAATTTTTGTGAATTTTGTAAAGGTTGATCATTCTCTGTTGTTGCTCTACAATTCTAGTGTAACATCCCCTATGCCTCTAAACTACATGATTTCTTCCTTATCTCTTTCAGCCATTGGTGTGAAGTGCAAGAACTCTTTGCCTCCACTAGTGTTTTGTGGAAATCAGTAACCTACATGACTGTATCTCCTTGGATCCATGAATGATAATATAAGTGAATATCCCTTTCCCTGTGTCATTCATCTTGGTATTCTGATCTACATGTGGTTATTTGATTAAAGAAAGTCTAAACGTGTATATCCTTAGTTTCATTCTAGTTCAATAGTACATATATGGGCAGAGATTGGTCTGAATAATCTATTTTGGTGCATCACTTCTTTAGATTAGATTAGGTAGATTTGCTTTCATACTCTCCTTCTCCATTTTTCTCTCCAAGAGTAGTTAGGTGCATCCTGATAGTAAGAGGAAGATGGCCTTCTCCAAAGACTCAACCTCATAGTTCAAGTCCCACAGCTTGGTGGTTGTTTCCATGTTTCACTAGGTTTTCCTCATGCATAGTCTTTGGACAAGGGTGCAAACCTAAGTGACAACAATTTTTGGCACCCCTAGTGGGACAAATCTTTTAAAAAATTTCAAGCCTACTAGTGTCAAAAGGAAAGATTTGAAGATCAATACCGAGGAGATAGTAATGGCTTCGATGTTTTGGCCTTCAAGAGGTTCATTCTTCAAAGTACTTGGCGACTCTGAGCTTCAAATACATATCTAGCTCCAGACCAAAGCTGCAGTGATTCATGCCCAGAGTTGAAACAAGGGCATCTTCTAGAGGTAAGTTTTAGTACCAAAAGCTTTCATTTTCAAACACTAGAAGGAGGAGGACTAGAATATCCTTATCAGTAGCAAGGAGTGTAATAATAACAAATATACCTACAAGATCTATCTCTACTCCTCCTGCTATTAGATCTCAGCCTAGACTGCCATTAGTACATATCAATAGATCACTTGTCTATATGGCATTGCCTAGAGCTCATAATTTTTCCACCTTTAATGGTGGGAGGCCCCTCTTATTAGCTGAAAGACATGACATACTAGTAGCTTCCCTCAAAAGTCTACCAAAGTTTACTGTTGAAACTTCTATCACCCCCTTAGAACATATTCAAGAGGTTGCAAATGTTTGTAATATCCATGGTATTACATAGGATGATGTTGCAGTTAGGCTCCTAGCATCATCCTTGAAAGGAAAAGCACTAAAATGGTATAGAGGTTTAGCTCATGGTTCTATAATAGATTGGGATGGATTAGGAGCAGGATTGTGCACACATTTTGAGGATAAAAGTGACTATTTGTCACTTTTAGAGCAGTTGACTACTATAAAAAGAGCCCCCCATGAATGTATGACTGATTTTAATTATAGATTTCAAAAGACATGGGATAGAATACCTACTACAGTGAAGCCTACCATTATTAATGCCTTTTTGCATTACCTTAGAGCTTTTAACAGTGATATTGTCACTACAATCCAAACTATGGGAGGATATACCTTTCCTAATGCTTATGACATAGCAATAAGGGCAGAAAATATATCGATACAAGGAGGTAAGCTAGCTCCAAGGCCTCCTATGCCCTTCTTTCTTGATTTTCCAAATCATCAACCATCAATGGCTCCCCTTCCCACAACTTCTACGTCACAATCTCTTGTCCCAGTCCCCCAAGCTTCCACATCTTCAAATGGGATAGATGAAATCAAAGAGATGATGCAATCTCTGATGCAGAACATGGACAAAAGAGAGAAGAACCTGGATAAAAGATTGCAAGATCAAGGGAAGAAGTTAGAAGATCAAGGAAAGAGGCTGGAGGATAATTTCTCTATGATGCAGAAATGAGCAATAAGGTGGTGACCTTAGAAAGACAAGCTCAAGGTAGTAAGCCCCATCAATTGCAATATCAAACTCCAAGCAGTGGTAGGCCTCCAAATCCTAATCATTGGAACAATTCTTTTGATCAAAGTAGGCAGGGTGGCCATCCTTCAACCTCAAATGTAAACCAAAGTAGGGCCATAGTCCCTCAAAACAATATGGCTTAGGATCAAGATTTTTGCCCCTCCTATAACTACTCCTATACCTATTGTATGTGTTAGAAGGCTGAATCTTTCATGGCTTTGATGGTCCAAGAACCTACAACAAAACCATTATACAAGGAGGAAAAATTTAAAGATGCCTCAGATATGCAAAGATAGGGTGATTGCTCTTTTATGAATCATCAAATGGAGGAGCATTGTAATGTAAACCAAGATTCCATTGCTCATAACACTAGAAGCAGAAGAAGAGCTATGGAAGATGTTGTCCCTCCTCCTCCCAATCAGGCCTCAACTTCAAATACAATATCTCATTAGCAAGCAGCAAATGAGCAATCAAATGTTTCTCAGCAGTAAAGGCAAAATCATAGCAGAAAAGATACAAGTGATCCTCAAGTTTTTTCATCTCAACCTCATATAATTGCAGATCCCAAAGCTCCTACCAAAGTACCTACTATGCCATGTAGTGTGGTAGAGAAAATGAAGAAGACAAATGTGAATATCTCCATGTTGAATGTTGTTGCTACTATACCCATGCAAAGGAGGTTGTTGCTGCAAGAATTGAACCAAAGGATCAGCCACTTAGCATGCAAAGTGACACAAGCCTAGTACAACCATCAAGGGAGGTAGGAACAAGCAAAAAGGTTAGACCTCCTCCATTCTAAGTTTCTCTAATTATAGGGGGCAAACTAGTCCACAATTGCATGATTGATTCAAGGGCTAGCAATTTAGTGATGCCTAGGTGTGTTGCTGACGCTTTAGGAATGAAATATGAGCTCATTGTTAAGGATGTGTTACAGTTGGATGGTAGTACTCTCAAGATGATAGGGATCCTTAGGGATGTGGATATGGCCTTACATGCATGCCCTGGTTGTACTGTAACCCAAGATATCTCTATTGCTAAGGTCAAGCCATATTTTGCCATCTATTTGTCAAGAGACTTTACTTCCCAAATAGGTGGTTTCATATCTTCTTATTGGTCATATATGTCTTTTAAGATGAGATATGGAGCCAATGCTTCAATCAAAGTAGAGCCTTAAGCCCTCCATCATACTGAACCCTACACCCCTAATCTCATCAACATGAATTGTCCTATTCTAGAGATGGATGAGAATGACATAGTGAACAAGCCCACCACTTCCCTAGCAGAGATACCTGATTTCTTCTTAGATGAGTGGGCTGATGCATATCAATTTGATTCTACATAAAAATCCTTGAGATAGGTCTTAGTACATATTGCATATTGGAAAAAGATCCTATAGTCCCCAATCTTGTGGAGACTGAAGAAGATGTAAGTGGGATATGGAGTATGTACTTTGATGGATCAAGGAATAAAAATGGATTAGGAGCTAGTCTGATGTTGATTTCTCCTACACAAGTAAGCTACTACTTCTCCTTTAGGCTCCAATTCAGTTGCACTAATAATGTAGTCGAGTATGAATCCTTAATTCAAGGTCTACTACTTGCTCAAAAAAGAGGAATTCAAGCCTTAAGGGTGTATGGAGACAGTGATTTGGTGGTTAATCAAGTGAGAAATTAGAATACCACCAAGAATGATTTTCTCAAGTCTTATAAAAATAGGGTATGGGATTTTCTTGAAGGTTTCAATGCATTTATATTTAAAAGCATCCCTAGAAAAGAAAACAGACATGCTAATAGACTTGCAGCAATAGGTGCATCTTATGATGTGCTAGGGAATCTTGAGGGGGAGAAGAAGCAACAAATTAGAGTGGTAGTAAGGTCTACTATCCCTAACAACAACATCCATTGGCAAGTGTTTGAGTCTGATGAGCAAATTGTGAGCTTCTTGCAAAATGAGGTAGAATTTTTAGAGAGGAATCAGTCAAGACTGCAGGATCAATATGGTGATTAGATCATTCATCTCAGTTCTAAAAAATTGCCTAAGGGTCTCATTACCTTAGAGAGTCTTTTTAATCCTAATGATCAAGCAAGAGGTAGGACCATGAACCTAGCTATTGATGAAGGTGACTATACTGCAGTCATGGTTGCTAATGGAAAATCCTTAAACATGGGGAAGGTATGTTCTGAAATTGAACAAGAAAATTTTGTTCATCTATGTCAAGAATTTAGTGATATATTTTCCTGGACATATGATGATTTAAAGGGTTTTGACCCAAGGTTATTTCAGCATACTATAGATTTAGTTGATGATGTAAAACTAGTAAGAAAAAAATAGAGGCCAGTAAATCCCAAGATTGAACCCCTAATGAGAAAAGAGCTATCCAAGTTGATTGATGTCAATATAATTTTCCCTATCAAGCACTCATCATGGGTAGAAAACCTTGTCCCTGTTAGGAAGAAGAACAGAGAAATTAGATTGTGTGTGGACTTTAGGGACCTTAACCAAGATTCCCTTAAAAATCACCATCCTCTCTCTTCTATGGAGCAAATTTTGTCCAAGGTCAGTGGTTCAAAGAGATTTTCATTTCTTGATGGATTTTTTGGCTACAATCAAGTGCTGGTTAAAGAGTTTGATAGGTACAAGACTACATTTACCACTAAATGGGGTACCTATGCTTATTGTAAGATGCAATTTGGGCTAACCAATGCAGGTGCTACCTTTCAGAAGGCAATGGAGATGGCCTTCAAAAGATTGATTGAAAAGTTTGTCTCAGTTTACCTTGACAATATTATAGTGTATTCTAAGAATGTAGAAGATCATTTTGATCATCTAAGATAGGTTTTCCTAAGATGCAGAGAGTTTGGGGTTTCCCTTAACCCAAGAAAGTGTGTCTTTGCTACTAACCAAGGAAAATTATTAGGACATATTGTATCTAAAGACAACTTAACCATTGATCCAAAGAGAACAAAAACAATACTTGCTCTCCCTCTTCCTAAACACAAGAAAGGGCTACAAAGTTTCCTAGGTAGGATAAATTTTGTGAGAAGGTTTATCCCTAATCTTGCTACCATGGTGAAACCTCTTATAGATATGCTCAAGAAAGGTATGGTCTTTGCATGGACCAAGGAAGGTAAGGAAAGTTTTGAAGGAATCAAGGTAGCCATAGCCTCGACCCCTACTCTCATGAATCCAAATTTTGAGAAGGATTTCCTCCTTTATATCCTAGGTGGTGAGTCAAGCATTTTTGCTATCTGACTCAAAGAAATGATAAAGGTGATGACCAGCCCATAGCTTTCTTTAGTGAAGGGCTTAAGGAATATGAAGAGAAATATAGCTATGTAGAAAAGTAAGTCCTTGTAGTCATCAGATCTTTAAAGAAATTCAAACACCTCCTATCCCGTAATAAAATTCATTTGTTAGTACCCCATGCCAGTGTGAAGGAGTTCCTTTTGAATAAAGATGTTAGTGATAAAAGAGCTGGCTAGATTACTAAAGTAATGGAATATGATGTTGACATTCAGATTACCAAGTTGGTAAGAGGGAGGGGGTTATGTAAATAGATGTTATCATCTTAGGAGCCTAATGAGGAGTCTGCTATGATATTGACAGAGAAACAAGAGGCAAGAAATGACGGCCCAAGAAATTAGATGGATGATATGAAGAACTTCTTGCTAGGAAATGGATACCCTCAAGGATTAGATAGAACTAAAAGGAGACAGTATAGGCTATGGTCAATTCCTTATGTCATAGCTGATGGTATCCTTTTCAAAAAAGATTTTAATGGAGCCCTGTTGAGATGCCTTGATACAAACTAGGCTAAAAGAATGATCAAAGAACTTCATGATGGTCCTGATGGTGGTCATTTCTCGGCAAGGACAATTGCAATGAAAATCATGAGGGCTGGTTATTACTGGCCATCCCTATTTCATGAATTTCATAGGTATGTAAGGAAGTGTGAAAAAAGTGTCTTTTTCTCTGGAGAACAAAGGCTTGCAACTCTTCCCCTTCATCCTATCCAGGTGGGTCAACCTTTTTCTCAGTGGGGATTGGATTTCATAGGCCCTATCAATCCTCCTTCCAGTTTGGGTCACAAGTGGGTCTTAGCTGCTATAGATTACTTCACTAAATGGAATGAGGTAGTTGCATTGAAGGATGCCATTGAATCTTTAGTTGTTGAGTTCCTAGATGGAATTGTGACCAGGTTTGGTGCCCCTGCAACCATCATTTTAGATAATGCAAAGTCTTTTGTTGGAGCCTAGATTTGTGCATGGGCAGTGGATCATAATACCTATTTGAGCACATCCTCAAATTACTATCCTTAGGGTAATGGCCTAGCTGAGTCATCCAACAAGAACTTGATTAGGATCATGAAAAGGACAATGGAAGACAACTAGAGGTGTTGGCATGCAAAGATGAGGACAACACTACGGGCTGATAGGATAATGCCTAAAAGGTCAATAGGGAATTCACCATTTGTGTTAGTTTATGGCAGAGAAGTGAGGCTTCCAATTTCATTGGAGTTCCCATCCCTAGAGCTAGCTCATCAGCTGCAATTGATTGAAGATGATGCCATGATAGTAAGAATGGCAGAGCTGATGGAGTTGGAAGAGAAGAGAAATTAGGACATACAAACCCTAGAGACACACTAGCAGCAAGTCAAAAATAGTTTTGACAAAAGGGCTAGGATCAGAATCTTCAGGGAAGGTGATCTAGTCCTAAAATGGGATGCAGATAGGGAAAAACTAGGAAAACACTCAAAGTTCAATGCATTTTGGAGTGGCCCTTATCTGATTATCAATTACAAATAGGCCAATGTGTTTTAGCTAAGTAGGCCTAGTGGTGAATTTTGTCAATCCCAGTCAATGGGATCTATCTCAAGCCATGTTTTTTTATAGGGTTTAACATTCCATGTACATAATTAGCTTAGCTTCATTTCCAGCTTGTTCCCTACTTTTCCAAGAAGTGCACAAGCATAGGCTGTCTCTCTGTTAGATAGCCAATTTTTGAAATTTTGAAGGTTGCAGGAGTTTTGGTCTCTAGTTCCAGTTATAGAGACAAGGGTTTTCAGGGTTTCCCACTCAAAGGTAGGCTTAGGGTTTCATAGTGCTCAGAATCTACATATTTTAAGACTTTTTAGTCCAATGGATGCTTTAGGCCACTGGTCTTACGAATAGCTGGCTTGCATCCCCTATGAGTTGCCAGAAATGTTGCCATTTTTTGTCTCCCGCTGAAAAATTCAAATTTGTATGCCCAGCCTATCCAATAGCCACTTCTAGTTTAATATTATTTAATGCCTTGGAAATATCAAAAAATCAATGATCAAAACCTTAGGTTATTTCTTTATTTCCTAAGTAACTACGCTTTAACATTTCTTCGGACCCACAACTCTCCTACCATTGGATATTCTCAGGATCTATGGACCTTGCCATGTTGCTATGAGAAAATGCTTGAACTTTAGCTATAGCAACATAGCGAGTGTTTGCCACATGGATCAATGGGCCTAGTTTGGCAGTGGTGGTGTTTTTTTTTCTCTGGCACTGACTTTTGATAAAGCCCCTGGCACTCACTATCTCGCTATCAAAAAACTCAAGAATCTGACTGTTAGTGACATAGCAAGTCATCGTGAAATAAGTGATGGTGGGACCTCATGCGACATGGAAGGATGACAATGCTTAAGTGGGATTCTGACCGTCGAATCAATGCAAAATCAACAGTCCTCGCTATCTCACTATGGAAAGTTGCAAGTTGTTTACTCATAGTGACATAGCGGGCATGGGACCCACCAATCTTTAGAATACCTGATGTAGTTTCTTCACCCTTGGATTGACCTCAGATCAATGGCTTTTCACTATCACGCTATGGGAAACTGCTCAAAACATACACATAGTGACATAACGCCTCAGTGACACGTGTCTTTGTAGGCCCAGCCAAGGTTGATAGTTAAGGGCTGACAGTTATGTTGTAGGCCATCGCGGTCAGGATTTAAAAGGATGGCATGGTTAGTTAGAAAAACATGATCAACTCAGCAGGACCCCGCAAGATGGCATGAAGATAAAAGGCTGTTGGTCCATGTGGCTTGGCTTGGTGCCAAGGATAGGTTGACTAGGCTGACCTTGCTGATTCATGAGATAGGGATAGGGGAGATCAAGAGTTCTACACGAATCTGATCTTCATGATCAATTCCAGCTACTAGAAGTGAATGTGAAACATACAGGAACACTCTACCACCCTGACCTATGTATCTACTTGGTCAGAGCAATTTAATGACACCATTTCTATCCTCTCAAGGAACTTTTTGGCAATAAAGATCATATTTTTTTCAGATCCCCATGATTTTAATCTGCAAGAATTAATGGCAGGTAGTTGTGAAGTCACTTCGGCTAGAAAAAAATCTCAGTTATGCCTGAATTATAAAGGAAATTTTTGTGAATTTTGTAAAGGTCGATCATTCTCTATTGTTCTCTGATATTGCTCTACAATTCCAGTGTAACATCCCCTGTGCCTCTGAACTACATGATTTTTGCCTTATCTCTTTCAGCCATTGGTGTGAAGTGCAAGAAATCTTTGCCTCCACTAGTGTTTTGTGGAAATCAGTAACCTGCATGACTGTATCTCCTTGGATCCATGAATGATAATATAAGTGAATATCCCTTTCCTTGTGTCATTCATCTTGATCTTCTGATCTACATGTGGTTATTTGATTAAAGCAAGTCTGAACATATATATCCTTAGTTTCATTTTGGTTCAATAGTGCATATATGGGCAGAGATTGGTCTGAACACTCTATTTTGGTGCATCACCTCTTTAGATTAGATTAGGTAGATTTTCTTTCATGCTCTCCTTCTCCCTTTCTCTCTCCAAGAGTAGTTAGGTGCATCCTGATAGTAAGAGGAAGCCAAGCTTCTTCGGAGACTCAACCTCACAGTTCAAGTCCCACAACTTGGAGGTTGTTTCCATGTTTCACTAGGTTGTCCTCATGCATAGGCTCTAGACAAGGGTGCAAACCTAAGTGACAACAAGAACATAATAGTAAATTACGTTTTTGAGTAGTGAGCTCCTCTTGTAGTTGAAATTGAATGTTTGGGTAGTGGGTTTATCTTCCATATGCTATACCACAACTCCTAACAAGGATTAAAAGTCTCTTAATAGGGACTCTTTGTACTAAATGTTGTAACAAAATCCTGATAGGGTCCATCCTCTGATAAGGAATATTTATATTAGTATATCATCTTGTGGGTAACATTCCCACTGGGGTTTTCCCTCTGATCAAGGGTTTCCCTAGTCAACATATATGGTGTAATTGTCTACGTGCATCTTATTATGGTTATTGTTTACTTTGGTTGAATGTTTAAGTTTGTTTAAATAAGATAAATGTATTAATTGTTGGATAACTGATTCACCCCCTGCACCCCCTAGTTATCTTGGTGGACTATTTTTTCTAACAAGGTTATGTAGCTAATTGCATAGGTCACACCAATCATAATCTTGAACCATATTATTTTTTACTGATACTAACTCCCTAGAAGCACTAGCTATGTTGGGGTCATAGGACTAGCTAGTTCTAACATTATAGTTCCTTCCTTGACCTTGTTGGCCTACCAGGTAAGAGGGTTTATATTGAAAAGGGTCTTGATGGAACTATTTTTTAAGGCTAACCATCACATTGCGAACTTTTTTTCAAGCTCCTTTGGATGTCCTTTATCTCTTAGGACTAATTTAATGTTGGGGGAGTTATGCTAGTATCTTGAGTTGGGATTGTTGGGATAGAAATCACTATCAAGGTTGGAATTACTTTTAGAATAGGCTAAAATTATGGGAAAATGGGCATAGGAGGCCTTGGGGATATATTACCATCTTTAATGAAGTTTTTTTTATCCCTTTTGTCAATATGAAAGTCTCTTGGTAAGCATTCCCTCCAATAGATTTGATATCATTAGACAGATGTCACTATTAAGGGCTCTTAGGTAGTATAGTAATGCATGTTGATTGGAAGGTCTTACCATTATTGGGATTCTATTCTAGGTCTTTTGGAATCTAAAGTCAAATTGCACCATATTGATTTGTTTCTCTCAATTAAATGGTTGGTACCACAATTTACTTCATTACCTTATGCTTGATGTTGACTGGTACTTCATGTTGGTCCTTATTCCATTTTATTTACTCTCAACATCATTTATATTATTTATGCATTTTCTTGTTATTTTTATTTTTTATCCCTTTTCACATCCTTGCAAGATAGTTATTGTTACTTTTCCTTGTTTACAATCAATTATTATTGATTATGGCCATACTAATTCATATCACAATGGCTATAAAAGATGACATTTTACTTTTTATTTTTTTTGAAGTTTTCATGACTATTCATCATCACTAGTTATTGGTTTGTGACTTGTGATGTCTATTTAGCTTTAGTTTCCATTTAATATTTTATTTGTTGATAACCAAGTGTGTAGGTTCAATTTTATTTAGTTATAGTGAATAGTAGCATGATGAGTGGTGCACCATTATACATGATTATATCTTGTCTATGTGATAGGAATATGTGATAAATAGTCTACAATATAATACATATTGTAGTCAAGATAGATGTTTTCATGAGTTCATATACAATTTACAATATTGGAACATGTAAGTGCATACACTAGATCTGTATAATGTGAATGTTGATGTCTATCACAATTTGGGAACTAGTGAGTCTTTCTATTTATCTGTGCCTTTTGGTTTTCAATTGAGTGATGTGTACTTGATAATATTTTTTCTCCTCCATCCACAATAGTGGTTGTTAAAAAAATAGTGTTAGAAACCTATATGTAACATTAGACTAGATTATGAGTTCATGGAAAGTCTTAGAGGTAAGTGAAGAACATGATTAAGAGGCATATAAACTTAATAATAAAGATCTTAGGTACTTGATCGAGAACTAGGAGAATATAAAACAAGCCCATCTTTATTGGCCTTGTGTTTCATGTGCTCCCATTTTAAATATTTTGTTTGTTCTCTTTAGCTTTGGTGTGGGTTATTATGCTCCTTCTTATAATTTTAGGACATAGTTTTAATACTATTATGTTTAAACTAAATACATTAACATATAGTACTCTACAATTTATTTATTTTTGTGATTATTAGCGCCATTTTGGATGATAGGTGTTGAGCTGTCATTTTGTACGATGCTTAATGATAGGAATCCTTTCAATCTCCTCTCTTGAAAAGCTCATTTGAGGATCAACTCCAAGGTTCTGGGTGATCTTGCGACCTACTAGAATCCATTTAGTTGAAGGGTATGTGCAGGATCATGGTCAACCAAACTATGCTCTTATGTGGCAAAAAAAATTTAGAAAATCATGGTTATGTCAAATTGAAGCACACTTTTCTACTTGTTATTAGCTTTATATCAAAAAGTTGAGAGAAAATAATCTCTAGGAAATTGAATCTAGTTTCTAAACTAGTAGTCTCAAAAAAATAAAAATTAATTGGTCAAAATTTTGAATTTTAATTGCAATATTACAAAAATTTCAGAAAAATAATAATAAGTAGACATATGTTTGACCACCTTAATCAAAATCAAATGATAATTTTTTTAAATAATATTCTAGATATAAGTAGTAGACTCATGCCTAGATGTGACACATATTTTTGGGCATTTTTATTCTAAATAAATATTAATTAATTAATTTTTGACTTTAGTATTTTTGGAATTAAAAAAACTCTCGTGTTTGACCACCTTAACTAATTCAAAACTCTATAAAATTTATTTTTTCATTTGTTTCCTTATAATGGAAGAAACATAGAATGTAATGCATCTTTTAGATTTAAAAAATGTTTTACCATTTGAAAGTTATAGTTGTTTTTCAAGTAGTGTTTCAGTCAACACTTTATACATAACTCCATTAGAAAATAAGTAATAATTACTTACTAAACTCATAATTTGAAAAACCTTACATTTATGGAAAGATAATAACATTCTTAAGAAACCCTTTTCATTTCATCAAATTTTGGCAAAAAAAAGTCATCAGCTACATGTTTGAAGTAAAAATAACATAAAAACAAGCCAAAAACACATTTTTAGGATGTTTTTAAAGTTCACCATATATGGTTGGTATCAAAAGATATAGTAAACCTTATAAGAATATTAATTGTTTTCATTTAGTATCATGGTGGGTTGGAAAAAAGTTGGAATAGAATTTGAAATGGTTTGAGGCATTTCAGATCTAAAGGACTAACCACTTTAGCTAGATATCCTTTTAGGATTTCATTTTGCTTATGTAGTGTTCTAAGTTCTTCCCCTTCTTTCTCTAAGGTTCTAAAAACCTCTTTTATCCACATTGTGAACATCAACCTAGCAATATGCAATGTGGACTTCTCGAGCATAACCTCTTTGATCTGATAGTCCTGTGGGCCTATATCTTCTAAATCTCCATTAGGAGGAGCCATAGCCACTTATGCAAAAAGTTTTTGGTTTCTGTCAATGTTGATAAAGGCCAATGGTCTTGCTTCTCTTGTAGGGGACTTAGGTTTGGTCAGAACTTCCATCAACTCATACATGTCCTCTTCATTGGCAATGAATTGTGGCTTTTTAATTCTTATCATTTCCTTTCACAATCACCTCGAGACTCATTCCACTGAGGACCTGCCTCTTGAGGATGAAGGAGTTTGTTCTGCCATTGCTTTCCCCTTATCACTCCTCCCAAGAGTTCCTTCTCTTTGTGAAGGCTCTCGTCCTATGGTTTCCATCTCTATGGAGCCTATAGTTTTCACCTCAGTATCTTGGAAGGTTTTATGAGGGTATTCAACCATATGTCTCTCTTAAGACACTTCATTGATCATTGTTTGCTATGGCTCTTCCTCTTGTGAAGGCTCCTTTTGAACCTACTCTTCTTAAGTACTTGGAGGTAAGGGAGTTTCTAAGCCTTTGTCTACCACTATTACTTGTAAAGGGGATGGTAGAGAAAGATTAGGACCCTATGATTCTAGTGGCATCTGTGTCCAGTCCTCCTATTGATGCTCATTCATTAGGATATCCTTGATCTTGTCCCCAATCAACTCCATTTCCATGGGTATGAATTTGAAATCAAACATTTTGAATACATCATCACCCCCTACTTCTTGCTCATCAACCCATTATTGTACTTAACCCTTTAAAGTAGTTATTTCCAAAGGTTCTTCTAGGACCGATGGCAGTGTCACAATGGAACTTCTCTTCCTTTCCTACTCTATGGCCCTAGCTAACTAGGTCATTCTCTATAATGGCACATCCTCCTCCTCATCTCCCTCTTCTTCTTCTCCCTCTTTAGGAATGGGTTCTATGATAGATGGGAAAGGAACCATCCTTTTGATCACCCTCTGCCTTTTCTTAATGGGGGTCTTAATGTTTCTTTGTTTCTTAGAGGCTGAAGGGGATGCTTGTTCTACATGCAAAGGAGGAGAGACTTCTTGGATTTCACCCTATGTTTCTACTTGGCTAGGTGTAGTTGGTAGTAATTGAGGGTCTATCTAGACTTGGGAAGCTCCAATATCTTTCGGCCCTTGCACGTTTTCCTCTTGCTGCTATGGAGGTACTAGGATTTCACTCTCCTCTAGTTTGGGTCTTTAAGGAGAACTCCTCTTTCTTTTTCCCTTTCCTTTCTTCTTCGAAGGGTGATAGTATCCAACTAGTTGATCAAGTTGGTATACTATTTCTTGCCTTATTGGTGACTAGGCTACAAAGGTAGGAATAGTGACCTTCTTCCCTCTACCTTTGGCTAGGTGGGCCTGTGCATGGAAGACCACTATCTCAAGTATTGGATCAAGCTTAAATGGTTTCCTGATCCAATCCTATGTCATCTTAATAATGTGCCTCACCCAATGATTAATATTATCATTGTCCTCCTTATCAACTTTAGCATTTATTATTAGCCTTTCTGCAATCTTATCTATGCCAATCAGTGTGTCAAACAACTTCCCTAAGTCTTGTTACAGTATCTGTAATGGAATCTAGACCTTCAAAGCCTTTTCTGCCAAATACAAAGTCATTCCACAATAATCCCTGATAGAGACATCATAGTCATTTGTTCCATTCATCTAGTGGTCTTCGATGGCTTCTTCATGTTAAAATTCCTTGCCTGCTAGACTTTGGAATCTCCCAATGTTGTCAAAGCATGGCCTTGGGGAATTGTAATCTTCTAGGGGATATTGATCCCATTCCAATTCAAAAGGAGGATATCCTAATTCCTCTTTACTTGATAAGGCCCTATGATTAGAGGACATGTCCAACATGGTCTACATTGTTTCCTCACCCTATCATATGTTGACTCAATTTGTTGAGTAATCTCAAATAGAACAAGTCTTTCACTAGGATAGCTTGGGAGCTTCTTTGAGTTGATATTGGCACCAGCTACCATTAGATATGTGAATGTTTTAAATTGAATGTAATAGGCCCCAGGTGTTGTTATATGTGCCACTGCATCATTAGATAATCTTTTTGCATAATCTTCCTCTATGAATTGAATGATACAAAATATGAATGCATCGTTCATGATTCTATATTCCTTGCTTTTCCTTGAGAGCTTCTTTCTTACCAATTGGGGGTAGAAAACATATGGCCAAGCATTTGGATTATGTATGCTGCCTCTTCTATAAAAACTAGTATAGTCTGTCACTATTGCAGCCAATAGATAGACCAAATATGAAGTCATATAGAACTTCCATTTATCCCTTACTACTCCCAATTGCTCACATAGATTTTCACTCGACATGGTGGCCTAGTCAAGTGGTAGCTTTACCATCTTAATAGTCTTGATAAAATGTCATAAAGACATTCAGGTGTCCAGCTACAAGTAGATCCATCACACTACTCAAAATAATAATCGAGTATTCAATATCTTCTTTCATGTATCCCCTTATCATATCCACCTCACTAGTTACCTTCCCCAAAGGAGCCTTCTCTATAAGATGAGATGATTGGATGATCTTAGAAGCCTCTTTTAGGTGCTCTATTGCTTCATAAGTCAACCTAATAAACTGATCCACCCTTGGGAGATGGAATACTCTTTTAATGTTATCAGGTCAGAAGTCCAATACAACTTCTCCAATCACACTCTTCACCACCCTTTCCTCCACAACAAAGTGTTGTGCAAGTCTCATTATGAGCTCTGAGGATTACATTGACATTAGGTGTGAAGCCATGCTTGCTAGCCCTGATCAAATTAATGTAGAATCTATAGCCAACCTCTAAGTGGGTTTATTGGAAATCCTTAGGAACTCCCTCAAATTAGTGTGTCCCAAATCTGTGTCCTTAATCTTAGAGTAGTCATCTTGGAACCTTGATTTCGATCGAATGACTTGGAATTTGAAAACAAAAAGTTTTGGTGCCATTTTCTTGCCTGATGAAGATGCCATTATATCTATAAACAAGGAGAAGAATGTCTATTAGTCTCTATGGAACCAAAATTTTACAAAGAAAAAATTATTTCAAAAAACAAAAACACTCATTTTTTAAACTCTTAACCACAAAATTAGGTGCACCAAGTGCACCAAGAGGGTATGCTTAGTGTGCTTATTGAATTTTCCTTGAAATCCCTTTTAGGAAAAATAGGTGCATACTAGTGCACCTAGTTAGGTGCATCAATGAGCACCTCTTATTTAGAGATTTTGATTGTAGGGTGCACACTAGAACATCAAATGAGGTGCGCTAGGGAACACCCCTTTTTCCTTTTTTATTTTATGTTGTGTTTTTGGAGTGTTCACTAGTGTACCAAGTTAGGTATGCTAATGCACACCCAGTTAGATGTTTTATTTATTTTTGAAGTTTTTTTATGGGTGCATGAGTGTGCACCCAATTTGGATTTTTTCTTTATGCTTTTTTGTTTTGATTTTTTTTTAAAGTTTTAGCACATAAGGTTTGGTGGCACTTGCACACCAAATTAGGTGCATTAGTGTGCACCAACACTCATTCTTGTTTGACAGGTCTTCTTTTCAAATTTAAGGCAGAGAGTTTGGTGTGCATTTCGTGCATTAGAGGAGGTGCACCAATGCATACCCAATTAATTTTTTGTATGTTTGAATGTAGGTGGAAGGAACTTGGAGGGTGCACCTAAGGAGGTGTGGTGCTATGTGTCAAAGGAGTCTTGGAGGAGGAAGAAAACTGATGGGGGGATGTAGCTGCGAAGCTCAAAGGTTCACAAAAGTAAAAGGAAAAAATAAACAAGGTAACATAGGACGAAGGGGGGTGGGAATCATATAGCTTTACCCACCTTTGGTGTTGCACCTGTGCACAGGTGTGTAGGTGCATAGCTGTACATCAACACATCACCAAAGGGTGGTGCACTCCCCTTGACATATGGTGCATGAGTGCACCAAATTAGGTGCACTAGTGCACCTTTTAAATTTTGTGCTTTTCTAACACAACCTCCTTTGACAATTGGATTTCCTGATTAGGACTAGGGATGCAAAATAGGGGACTAGGTAAGACCTAAAAAAGAATTGACTCAGGACCCTAGACTAGGGACTTGGAAAAG
Organism: Cupressus sempervirens; assembly: GCA_028749045.1. Taxonomy (NCBI): domain Eukaryota; kingdom Viridiplantae; phylum Streptophyta; class Pinopsida; order Cupressales; family Cupressaceae; genus Cupressus; species Cupressus sempervirens. Next base: position 133,619,740 of record CM053788.1, on the reverse strand, counting down.
TCAAAAACAAAAAAGTAGGGAGTCCCCATTTTTGCTAGGGAATGGGGTGTGCATTTTGTAACCACAAAAATAGCTTCGACAGAAGGAAGAAATGACAAAGGTATTTCTTCATCAACAAACATTCTTTTAATGTGTGTCAAACACCAACTGAAACCTAAATATTACAAACAAATTTTGAATGACTTCACATTCAAAACTTCATGATCCAAAACCTCCAAGGTTAGTGTGTGCTTCGTGTATTCATTTCCTTCAACATCTTAGGATGTGATCAAAAAAATTTTACCAACAACTCAGAAACAATCTTCCACCCCTCCTGGCACATCCATCGAGAATCTCTATGAAGGTCATTTGTTGATCATTTGGTTGACCAGATGAGAGAATCAATTCAAGGGCTCTTAGGGGGATGTCTCTTTTCTTTTTAATTTATTGGTAATCCTTTGGGTGATTGCTCCATGTATTTCATAATGTTGCTATCTGATGAAGTAATGTTTTGGTACTAGATACTTTATTTTTAAAGTGTATCCTTTTGCCATTTCAAATCTTTTAGAATCCTTTAGTCTTAAGATTGTTTTTCTTTATATTTTCTTTTCTTTTCATTTTCCTATTTTTCTTTTGTATCCTAATTACACTTAGACTATGTAGCTAGGAAATTGGTGTCATTTCTTGGATTCTATCCTTTATGAACATCTCTTTGTTCCTCTTTTAGAACTTTTAGAAATTCTCATGCCAAAAAATGATCTTAGCAATCCTTCAAGAAGACCCCTTCTATTTGAACCAATTTGGGTTAGGATCTTCCCTTGCTACTTTTGAGCTTGGTTTGAAAACACCTAAGAGAATAAATTTTTTAAGTTTGCAAAGTGCTGAGAACTTGTTGGTCAAGAATCCTAAATTTAAGACTAAGAGTCCTCTAATTATTACAAGTAACATCCGCTCCCTAGTTGGTATAAGACACACCATCATCCAAATATTTTGACAAAGAAATACCTCTTCTTGAAATTAGAACCAAAAGAGTAGTTAGTAAGATATCTCAAGATAAAATTCCATGTGCACCTTACCCCCTTGGACTGACACAACTTTGAAAGAAAAACAATGACTGAAAGAAAACACAGAACTAAAAGCAAACACACTTGCAAAAAATAAATGCACTTGTAGAAATAAAAGCTAACTAATTTTTTTTTGGCATCTCTTAGGCTTGAAAATAATGTTTCAAAAATTTCACATTGACTACCAATAGAAGTAATTCCCCCTCTAAGGAACTGAGTCTAAAAATATTTTCTCCAAGAATTTCTACTATTTGGTAAGCATTGATCCACAAGCATTGAAACTTGGTATGGCTGCCTGAATTTTCTTTCACCTTATCAAAAATTAGAACAAGGTCAAAAATCCTAAAGGACTTTTTTGTGGCCCTCTTATTGAACCATCTCTTTACAAAAGCTTGATATTTAGCCATGTGCTCTAATGCAACTATCTATTTCTTGTCCATCTCTAAAAGATTCATCAATTTGACCTGTACTTTGTTAGTATATTCAACATATCCACTCATGAATTTCAAAATAGGAATTTTGAGGTTGAGCAAAAATACTAGTTCTTTTCTATAAGCAAGAAAATATGGAGAACTCCTCAAAGCATTCTTGACCCTCACTCAATTTGTCCATATAGCATATTTGATTTGTGTATGCAAATCTATAGGGTTCTCCTTTAACCAACATTTTATTACTATGTTCAAGTTTTTATTTGTAGATTCTGCAACACCATTCCCTTGTGGATAATAATTTGAGAACTTGATAATAACTTATTTTTGAATGCCCACTAAGTTAAGATAATTGATGCAAAATTTGATCCATTATCGCGCACTAAAGTGAATGGCATCCCAAATCTAGTAACAATGTGTTCCTCCAAGAAGTTTTTTACTACCTTATTAGTGCAATTTCTAAAATTTTCTACTTCTATCCATCTCGTACAATAATTAGTGATTGTAAGAATGTAAGTGTTTCTGGTAGATGGTGGTGGATTGACTGGACTAATGAAATCTAGCCCCCACTTTTTGAAAGGGTGTACCTCGTATACAGGTTGTAGCATCATTGCTGAGTTTCTTTCTCTATTAGCACTAGTTTTGAAAACATGACAAGAATGCACGTGCTCAAAGGTGTCCTTGAATATCATGAACCTAATCTTAAAATTATATGAGTAGTTACTTCTCTCTAACCATGCCCTGTACCATACTTGTCATGAAATTGTTCTAGGACTTCCTTCGCTTCTTAACATCCTAAGCATTTTAGGTAGATCCCTTCATAGTTCCTTTTATACAACTTGTTATTTTTCAACATATAGGACTCACAATTTATTTTAAGTCATCTACGTTGTGAACTATTCATCCAACTAGGGCACCAATTCTATAGAATATAGTAAACAATATCCTGGTACTAAACATTCATTACTACACCTTGACCAATGTCAACTTGAGATACTATCATTTTCTTTTGATCTTCTATATCTGTTTCTTTCTCAAAATTAAATTTATTTTCATTGCCAATCTAGTTATCAGATATCATTACTGACAATCCTTGACCCCTGAATAATCTCTTGGGTTGGATCTCTAGATCAAATTCTTTTTAATATTGCCATCCATTTTCCTCATCTTTCACCAATTTCATTTTGCATCAACAACGTCTTTACTGCTAGATCAGGTATGGTAGCATACACCTTACTCCTTAGTATGTAATGTTGGAACTTCTTTACTGCTTTAACTAAGGCAAAAGACTATTTATTGAGGTTAGAATAATTCAACTCAATATTTCTTAGAGGGTAGCTCATAAAAGAAATAGGTCTTTCATCTTTTTTCTCCTTATTCCAGGTTAAGATCCTTGCACATGAATGCTCTAAAGGGAAGGAATTTATCTTGAAGGGAATGTTGTAATAAGGACTTACCACTACTAGAGGCATAGAAATAGATACCTTGATGTCCTCAAATGATTTCTTTACATTAGGAACCCATTATGTCTTAGCCCCCCTTTTGAGTAAATCATTCAGGGGATGCATTATCTCTGCAAACCCACTTATAAATTTTTGCATAAAATTTATCTTCCTAAAGAAAGACTTGAGTGCCTTCCAACTATTGGGGGGTGATAACTTCAAAATGGCCTCAACTCTATTAGGATCAATGGAGATGCCAGCTTCAAAAATGACATGACCTAGGATTTTTCCCTTAGTGACCCCAAATGAACACTTCTTGGGATCGAGAGATATGCCATAGTTATGACACCTATTTAACACCTATCTCAGATCAGCAATATGAGTATTTCAATCCTTTGAAAAGATAGTCAAGTCATCCATATAGATAACTATACATTTATTAATTAATGCCTTAAAAGATTCATCCATGGCTCATTGAAATGTAGCTCCTACATTAATCAATCCAAATGGCATTCTCTTGTAGGTGAAGGTTCTCCATTTGGTCGTAAAGGCAATTTTTACTCTATCTTCTTCCTCTACCATTACCTAATTATAGCCTAAATATCCATCCAAGAAAGACATCTTTTTGGAACCATTCACAATTTGTAAGACCTCATCTAGTGAGGGCAATGGGTAGTTGTCCTTTTGAGATGCCAAATTCAAATTGTGAAAATCTATGCAAAGTCGAATCTCTCCAGTCTTCTTCCATATAGGGACTAAATTATCCACCCATGTAGAATGAAACACAAGGAAAATAATCTTCACATCCAGAAACTTCTTGACTTACTTCACTATCAGAGGCTTGAGGATGGGATTGATGGGTGTGTTTGGCATTAGGTTTGAGTGGGATATCATGCATAATAATCTAAGGATCATACATATTTAGTTCTTCATAGCTCTAGGTGGTAACATCCTTATATTCTATAAGAAATTTGAGCATGTCTTCCCTTTCTTGTAAACTGCATGCTTTCCCCATCTCGGGATCATCTTTTGTTCCTAAATTGTATGAATCACATTCCTCAGTTCCTTTGTCTTCAATGGTCCTTTTATTAAATGTAGATTCATCACGATAAAAAATGCACTCCAACTCAATCATCCCCTTAGGAATGGTATTAGTTTTCATATTCAAGATTCCTTATTCATCTTGAGTTGTAATATCCTCAGGTGTGTCGTCTGGGGTGTCATCTATTTCTTTTCCTTTAAAGTGGCTTCTATACATAATAAACTCAAGAATATGTTGATCATCCTAAAAACTTTGAAGTTTGTGATATTGTCGAGGATAGATGGAGGAACAACCAATTCAACTAAGAATTGTTTTAACTTTGTTCCTTCAACTTATTGTAATGAACTTGCTAAAATAGCAAGGGCGTCTGCTACCATGTTTTTCCTTCTTGGAATAGACTTTATATTCAAAGCTTCAAAGTCATCTAGTAGATACCATACAATTTTCCTATAGGCAAGCAACCTCTTATCATTACAAGAATATAGTGATTTAACTTGTTAAATAACCAACTAAGAATATCCTTCAACAATGAGAGTTGTAACTACTTTCTCGAGTGCAAAAAGAATTCCTTAGATCAATGCTTCATATTTTGCAACATTGTTAGTAAATCTAAATTACAATTGATATGTTACATAGAAAGACTTATCTTTTGTACCAATTAACTCAATGCCTGCATAGGCTCTTAACTTGCATTTGGAACCATCAAAGTGAAGCGTCCAAATTGGGATTTCCTTGGGTTTTCTAACCTTATGCTTATTTTTCCTCAATTTTTCTTTTACCTGAGGTTGGAAGGATTGTCTCTTGAGTACTCATTTTAATCTTTCATAGGGTGGGCTTACTAATTTTCCATTGTCATTCTTTGAAACTGGGAGTGTATGTTTTCATTGTTTATCTTGAATTTCAACTATCAATTCTTTCATTTCATCCACTTTGGGTTTAGGATGGACTACTACCAAAGTCCACCCCTAGCCTTTTATGTACCATCTTCTTCTTTGTACTTTCATCATTCTAGGTAGAGAAGAAGATAAACCTTCACCGTTTGAAGAGGTATCGCTATATGATGCATTTAGATCTTTATTTTCCTCTTCAATCTTTCCAACAACATTGAAAATGTTTGTAAGACTTTGGTTTTCTATAGGTTCATCTTGTGGATCATTGACTTTCTTTACTCCAACCATTTATGTTAACACCTTAGCAACTATTTCTTGGCATGATGAACATTTGAATTTTGAATGGCTAACTTTATGTAATTGAAAAAATCCTAGAAGGAGGATGATATTGGGGTCAAAATCTTCTCCCAAACACTGTAAATTAGCCATCATATGATCTATGAATTGTGTTACAACCTCATCTATTGGGGTTGAAATTGTGGAGTCTAAATATTGATCATTTGGCATTTTGGTCGAAGTTGTATAAAAAACCATCACCTTATAGGAGCCTAAATTTGTTTGTAAAAAGGCTACCTCATTAGGAGCATTGTATTTTGTGATCATCTTTTTAAACTTTGGCTTTGCATCTATTTTGATTTGATTGTTTAGACCTTTCCATGGTAACCAAAGTTGGGTGAAGTCCATGGAAAACCATCCCCTTAGACGCTTCATCCATTCTCTACTGAGGAGTAATCCATATGGCTCTGGGATATCAACCACATGTATATCAATGGTATCTTGAATTTGTGGGTTGGCTATTAACTATATCTGTACATCCTTTAGTATGCCAATGACTTTCACCTCTATTTTGGCCAACTGTATCACTATTCGGTTGGTAGGTTGAGGGTTGACTCCTAACTTTTGTGCTATGGATAACAACATGACATTGCATCAAGATCCTAAATAAATAAGGCAGTTGTGAAGATTCTTCCCATAAATTTTGATGTTGAGAAAAAATAGGGGCACCTCTACCTTGTCTTTAAACATAGTGGGCAATGCCTCTGTAACATTAAGTTGTTGTGATACTGTCTTTTGAGGGGTAGTATTCGCATTATGGGATGTCTTTGTATAATCCATAGTATTCATGAGGGCTTCTTGTTGTTGTGAATATTTTTGAAACATATCAAATATGGACATATTGGCCTTTATTCATTTCAAGTCCTCCACTGCACTGT